>FR997771.1:2551887-3151887 GCA_905475315.1 Autographa pulchrina
ACTTTAGTTTATCCGCATAATATAATTATAATTGCTGATATCATATTAGTCTTACCAATGTAACTAAACAGGTATTTTACTCGTAAAACCAACTACGTTATCTTGATTTACGTTTTGATTACCATAACTCACAATCTTGATTAATCTTTGCGCTGTTTGTAAATTAATTTAACAAAATTGTTACACGAATACATACACAAACGGTTTAGCAAAGTAGAAAATTATACTCTATGTTGTTAGTCCTGCAATCGCTGTAAGCTTGTAAATTGCGGCTAAACAATAAAGCCCGTTTTATCTCGGCCTCTCCAAGTGTGATTTATTTATGTTCCGACTGGCTGATAACTGCGCAACTATCTGGATTCGAGTGAGGCGCGTCCCCACGACCGCGACGCGACGGCCTGCTTCTTATCTCTCGTGTGGTTCAATCAATACACATGTAATATGCATATATCTAATATGCAAGTATTTTCGGAGTAACCCAGTTTCGTGTTTAAGAGTTAGATGATGATTACTTTTTAAATGAATACAAAACTGCCTTTCCTTCATAATTACAGTTAGACCTTTATAGTGGGTCGCGGAAAATCCTCTTTTTACTAGTAAATAACGTTTCATCTAATTGATTTAAACAAAAGTTTGACCTTCTAAATCACCGTTACAAATTGCTGGACACGGTATAAAGAGAGCTTTTTGTTTCTTAGGCGTAAAACAATAAAATGCACCCAATTTTTTTGTTAAAACGACGTCTCAGTGGCACTAAAAATGGTTGGGATGGAAACTTTTAGTGCCGTAGGCTTAGCAATGAAATTGTAGCTGTGTGTTGTATGTTTAAAGGTCGGCGTGTAATTAGTGACAGTTCTGTAGATGCTCGCATACACATGTGTTTTGTTAGGGTTGCTGATTTAATCCGGAGGGTGCATAAAGTTAATTAATATTGAATTACCACCCTAATTTAAACAAGGTTCTTTCAATCCTTTTTTATGATACCAACTTCTAAGAAAACCTTTTTTTGTATAGATTCAGCTTTTTTATTTAGTTCTGTAATATGAATAAGCGATTCTAATCACTTTTAAAGTCACTAACGAAAGGTTTGGTAACCCTTATTGTAATTGTACGTTGTATGTCGAGCTGAATGATTAGGAGTAGGAGTATAGAACATCAGTTTACGTGTTTAAGTAATTCTTAGCACTAATTGCCAGCACGTCGATATTCGACTGATTTATGACGTAAGGGCCAAAGGTCTAATGGAACATTACAGCTGCACGAACATTACAGACACTATACATGTATGTAAGTAAACCAAGCAAAGGTACTGTGGTTTACTTAGAGTGGGCGGGAGCTTTGCCTTAAAGTTGTACGTACAAGTATTAAAACTCAATTGTAAGCGGTGAATTTACGCTTTTATTTTCTAAGGTTTCAGTCTACTCACTTTGCCGCTTAAGAGGAAAGGGGAGTGGACTTTTCTCCATACAAACGTTCTCGTCTGTTTTCTGAACTTAGGGCTATAATTTTTTGCAGTAATATGAATATGAACTAGATCTATGCCCCTATTTTTTCCTTTTTTAAAATAAGTTATATTTAAAGAAACTAGAACCTTCTAAAAAGTGCCGATTTTAACCGCAGTTTTCAGAGGCGTTTTTTTTTTTCAAATTTGGCAACGATTATTGAAAAAAGGAAAAAATAGAGGAACAGATTATTCTTTTCTTATGCAGTATATGAAATATCTTTAAAATTGGTTAAGAATTGGGGGAGAAAATAGACGAGAGCCAAACCTCGATTTTACGTCAGTTTTTCGGTCTGAGCTGCAGTTGTCCTTATCGCGCGAATTTGAGAGCGGGGGGAATTAGAGCGACAGCAATACTTTCTTCAAAAACCGAATTTTCAAAAGTCTCTCCGCTCCCCTTTCCTCTTAAATATAATATGACGCTTTACCTCTGCTTGTCTATTTCACATATTGAATTCAATATACCGCTGGAACAAATTTAATGGTTCTTGACAGAATATTTCTGAAAGTGTCTTTCTGAGTAGACAGGCGATCGTCATCTTATTAAAATGAAATAGAAGATTTAAATGATTCTGGTTATATTTCGGTTATAGTTGGGTATTTTTATTTATAAGTAATGAGAGAGTAGTGGATTCTCATAAACTAATTTGTACAAAATGATTTTCTTAGTGTGTCTACTATAATTTTTGCTTGTATATTGGACACTTACGTCTAATAGGTGACGGCGCACCGTAAAATCACAAATCTCGCATGGAGAGCCGGTTTAATGTTGCGATATTTCAGTTTATTAGTAAAGTGTGGGCTTATCTTTAATAGCTCAGCGTATGTATAGTCAGACCTTAAACTAAGTGTGGGTACTGGTACGCTGAACGCAAACACTACGTTGCTGTACTTAAAATACTTAAGTTTTATGCTTATACAGTAATTGGCTTTGATAATAAACGGAATGAGCTTCCTTTTTACATGTACGGGACCGGGGGAATTATCTCTATGATACGCATTGTTTATGGAATCACATAAATTTTCATGTTATTACAATTCCGCAAACAGTAAGGAAAACCCTAAATGAAGTTACAACGCATCGGATATTACAATGCGGTTTCAACAAAAAATATATATATATATATGTTTTAATTATCTTTAGTGCTTACGAAACCAAATAGCAGAGCAAATGGCAGCACACTGACCACACACACTGGTTAGTATTTACAAAAACCATGCCTCTCAAACTTAATTTTATCTACAGTTTAAATAACAATAAAGCATGTTGTGGGCAACACTTGTAACTCATTCTCAGTCATTTAAAAAAAAAGGTTCATTCAGCGTACTTTATCTTCTTTGAGGCACGCAGTTAATTAACTAGTGCACTCGACTGTGAAATATTGTTAAATAATAACTAGCCCAGCTAATTAGCCGTTTCGTTTTATTAGTAAGCAGGTCAGCTTTCTTCTCACAACAGTGTGTTACGTTTTCTTATTTTATTAGCTCTTGCGTGGAATCGACGTGACGCGAACAATACTTGCTTAAACATTTGTCGTAAACAGCTGTTCAGGGTATAAAATAATCTTTTTATATCATGACAAATGCAATTTTGATCTCTATTAATATGACGCAATGATCCACAATAGAATGGAAATTCCTTAATTCATGACATCGACAACTTCGCCCTTCGAAGTGATGCATCAAGTTACTGCAACAAAAGCGATTGATTCGCGCTCTCAGGATCAAATGGGGCGAATTTCGGGTGCAAGCCGGGCGCGGGGAGCGGGGCGTAATGCGGGGCCGAGGGGGTTTGAGCAGGGGCAACAATGCGGCCTGGGTATCGATCCACCCCCGCGCGCCGTCTGCCCGACACACCGAGCCTACGCGGCCACCGCTAAGCTTCTTCGCCTTTATGCAAACCTAGTACTTTTGCTTTCTAAAACATCCCACAAATACATGCGGTCGGCCTCGGCCCTGCCACGGTGTGAGAATTAATTTTAGATATTATTTGTGGCACAACTTAGTTGGCGTTGGTTGTTCGAACTAACTTTGCACCCTAGTTTAGTGTCGCTTTTATGATCACTATGTTGTAACAGGCATATGAGAATATACTTAATAAAGCTTTTTCTAGCTGTTCGACATAGAGAATAAATATCAAAAAGGGTGTCTTATTACGTTAACCAGCATGTACCTAGTACAGAAAGTAATTAAATAGAGTTTGCAAAACAGACCCCATAATAGCCTCCCCGTTTTCTAATCAAATTCAGTAACAAAACATACGCGGCAATTAAACTATCCATACATCAATTAAACTGAAAAGCTAATTTGGAAACTAACACTTATCGATATCCCTGGGGTCGAACTCGCAAGCTGCGATAACCGCTCCCCGGCCGACCCGATACAATGAACTAATATTTGGTTTGGGTTGCAGGACAAACCGACCCCGATGAGTCTTAGCAAACTATCTATGTACCTGACCAGATATTGAGGTTATTGAGGTGGAACAATTAATTGAACACCACATTGTTTATCTTCCTATATTGTTATTGTTTCATATTAGAATGAATAGATAAAAAAAATATAGATACTTTTATCTTTGTTAGAGTTTTTAGGTTAGCTTTGATTGATTGATTAGTTAATTTTATTAAACCGGTAGCAGTAGCCATAATGACTGTAATGGTAGTTTTCCTACTCATTGACTGACCGCAAATAGAGCATTATAAGTACCTTTGTAAGTAGCGTTCAAACAGCTAACAGTTAACTTTCTTTTACAAATTAACAGAACTTTGTAAAAACGTTCAGAGCTAGCTTAGATATCGTTATTAATAAACTGGTAAAATGTCTACTCATATTAAGATTTACGTAAATAGATTTTAAAATTATTAAACTCACTCACAACATTCTTATTATATTTGCCCTCAGCTCTATTGTAGTTCGACGATATAGGGGGGTATAACCGTCTCAGCGCAGGAAGGATTTAGCAATTATAATCAATCAAACCCGTTTGAGGTACAAGCCACTTCCTTTTTAACATCATACGTTCGGTTTCCAATCAGTTATGTGTAATGTCATGCCGATCAATAATAAAATGGCACTTGGTATGAAGAACGTTACAAGAAATAAAACTAGATGTGTAAAAATTCTTCTATGTGTTGTGGATAGGTAGAGATGAAAGTATTACGCATTTTAAACAATAAATTACATCATATAAAATTATTTTTATTTTATGTACCCATTTCAATTAATTTCAATTAACCCCATTTTCTTTATTATTTTTTGTATTTCCTTAGCTTTTAACTGATTTATGTAAACTTCTGTTGTCATACCTGTAACCTAGTAATAAGGGGAAGACACTGGCTTCTGCAATACAGTTTACACTAGCGCAGAAGCCAGGGAATTCATAAAATGTATGATGAAGCATATGACAATAAATACTTTTTACTTTACTTTTACTTTAATTAAACCTCTAAAATATAGTGTGCTCAGAAAAACTAGTCAACATCTGGTTTTGAAGTCAGTGGGCGTAGAATAAAGGCTGGTACAGTCGTCCCGCGCTCCGGCCGACTTAGGGAGCGTCAGTGAAACCTAATAAAACCGGTTATGGTCCCTACGTGACGCGTGCGAGGTAATGAGTTTTCGGAGAAAGCGCGGCATGTGTAGTTCCCGGTACAGCGATACACCAGTGTGCACCACGTTTAACTGCATAATTGTAATTTGGACCATTAGTCCTACACTGCTTTGATAAAAAATAAAGTCCGTTTAATTTTATAGCAAGCGAGCCCGCCCACGCGACGCTTGCATAGGACTCTAGTTACGAACCTTGTTTAGCTATGCAATTAAAAATCTAGTTTAGGGATGATTTATGCAGTAATTAATTTTAAATTTAGAGTGCCGCGACATACGAGAATTATATCTGAATTTAATTATTAAAATATGACTATCGTCTAATTAATTAATGGGCGATGTGCCAGTAACCTGTAACCTGTAATCCTAGAGTAAATCATAATATACTTCAAATCTAAGTATTCTGCGTCACATAAATCAATGAAGTAATTAGTTTCTATGCGGCTAATGTCAAAATATAAATTATTTTGTAAGGTAAATAAGTATTAAATCAAATTAAGTGATGATAAAGCAGCTTTATTATTTTGTGAATGTCAGAATGGTACATATAATTTTATTTAATGTCGCCAAGGCATTATTGTTTTTCACAAATAACAGTTCTCAAGAATATCAAATCGTATATTAAATTTTACATGCGTCGCATATTAGTTTATTCTTTTATTAACACGACAAAGATATTTATCGTGCTTGATATCAGTTTCTCATGGGTCAAGTTGAAGGGTACTGGGCGAACGAACCACGGACACGTGTAAGACAATCCTTGAAATTCTGCAAACGATTACGTATATATATACCTACGAATTATCATAACATCTGTTTGTTAAATTACTGATTACCTTGAAACTGTACTTTGGGTATTTAGCGTACTTGATTTTATATTCTACAATGTTTTAAACGTCCATTTAATTAGAGCTATATTTTAAAAAGACTTGATAAGCGCGATACTGAATATGATATTGTAGATAATCTAAAATAATAGTCATAACTATGACCAAAAAATGTTTAAAAGAACTAAGTAAAAGGTACCTGAAGAGCCTTTTTATTTGTTCTCTTTTGGTCCCAGGTAAATGGCTAATTAGACTCGGCAAATGTGTAAAAAGCCAGTTATTATCGTAAGCCGATAATGACTAAATAGGTTGGTGTTTAATTCCTAGCCATATGATAAAACTGAATGCAGCTTATCCTAATTACCCGTATACTTGTCCCTTACTTGCATTTTATGACATACTTAGGGAGCGATAGAAGGCCGTAATGAGCCTTTATGTCTTCTCATTACTTCAATGGTATTTGATCTCTTGTAATGTGAGACATAATTGTATGTATCATTATGATATCCGACCACTGTAAAATTTATTTGATTGCACCAACTTGTTCCTTTGAGAAATAAAGTAAGTTCGATGTTTTTATTTAAGTTTACTTTCCTCCAATTCAATTAATAATTCGCAAAAGTCGATAATTATACTTTGGTATCAAAACCCGGTATTTTGTAAACAGCACACCTCAATTTTAAACAAAATATTTATGAGCAACAAAACTGAACGAATCAATTACCACGTTGTGAACCTCAATGTTTGTCGTTTTAATTTTAAAAGCCACTCAAAACCCTTTGACGGGGTCTAAACTTAACATTCCCAGCATTCCACGAGCGCGTGATATCGTACCGTGTCGTCCGTCCCTTTCTGTTTCCCCATTTTACCCTTTACTCATGTCATGACACTTATGACAGGTTGAATTGATAAACTGAAGCGATTGCTCCGACTTTTTGTCGCACCGCTGCCGCGCTTCACCGTCTTTTAATCTGTTAATGTTATGGTTGCCGACTATACTGATTCGGGTAATGTGTTTTGAATTTTATTTACATTTTATATCAATAAATGTTTAAACAATTCGTAAGTTAATTTAAATTGTAAATTTAACACACACATAAGAGGCGTCGCGGTTAATTTGTCACATATGGAAATGCATCACAATTAAAGTGCTACTAAGCCGCACATGTATTGTCATTTATCGACCTTCAGAATATTCGTACAGCAAGGGTCGCCGACGTTAATGACTTGATCGGTCCCGCAATATGTACCGGGGCCATTCCGCTCAATTAGCCGCGCCGGCCGGGTCTGTCTACTCCGCAGACGCTGAAGCTGTCGGCCGCTTTGATTAAAGTTTGATTGGGAGCTGTCACTCATTCCACGGATTTAGAACGCGCTCACGCATCGATGTCATATAAACGCGGTGGCAATTTTTGATTGAGACCTTTTATTGTTATTTTATTTGTGCCTGAAGTGAAACGTGAATGTTGATTTTTATGCGGATTTGCACGATTCGTTTTCTCCCAAGCGTTTGATGCAATTTATTCTTCCTTCATTTATATGTGGTGACGACGTACAATGATAAAAATGGTGTAAAAAAATGATGCAGTTTCAGTTAGTGGGTTCAATAACTTAATTTTATTCTACTCATAGTATTATTTATAATTATAAGTTAGTTTATTAGTATTGAACACATAGTTCCAATTATATCAATTGTCGTCAAATTGTTGTGTATTATGCATTATTTTTTGTAATAATATCAAAACTATAAACAGTTTTCGTAATGCAGCAACGTTCCGAAAGTTTTCCCTAGGAATCGGGGGAGTTCGGGTATTATGGCACAGCTTCCCGACAACTTTTTATAACTCGTAGTAACACTTGGAGTGACGCGGTGTTAGGTAATTTCTCCCCTGGCCTCCATAGCCCGTAACTGTTTCGTAACGTTAACTTCCACAAAACTTGGAAGGAAAAATTTATATCAAAACGACTTGTAAGGTTTCTTACTTCTTCATAACAAAAAGTTAAATAACCCTGGAAATGTCGTAAGAGGTCAAAACTTCTGTAACAAATATTACTTAACGTTTGATTTGTTTTCAATTTGACATGAAAACAAAATAAAAATACAACACACCGTTTGGAAACCGTAAATGGCGGGAAAAATAAACTGCTCAGTTGACTGACGAATTTCGTTGCACATTCTACAGGGAGTACTTCAATATCACTCATGGCCAGATTGCCATAAGAGGCACACCAACAGTATTTTAAGTTCATTTCATCGAACCGATTAGTTTGTGCAAGTTGTTTAACTGCGTTCTTCAACATTCGAACACGAATGTTTGTTTATGTATGACCATTATTAATCCAATAAAAATTAACGTCTCGGAAATGATACATGGCTAATATCGGCGCCCTTTAACAACCGAAATACTTAATTAAGCTGCTCATAACGACAGCCAGAAGCACTTCAAACTGGTTTAATTATAGATATATTTAAACTATCTTCATTACTCAAACTGGCATATTGACATGTTTTTAAAATTATTTATTAGAAATTTCATTCTTATTAGTATCTTGTCTTTATCTGTTAATTGGAATAAAATGGTTTACACTTATTGCAACACTGTATCATTTATTGTATTTAAAGTCACAAATGCAGGTGCTCCATTAGTGCACAGTCTATTGAAAAATTGATAGCCCAATATGTCTGATTATGGTACAATAATTAACATTTATTGCCGCTGTTTTCATTAATGCTCTGTTGAATACTGAATCCCCTAAAATGAACTAGTCAAACAACTGTTTATTGTTTCCGGTGCGTATTGTTTTGACAGATGCTGCTATTGGTAGTTCGCTGAAGCACATTACCAATTTAATTTTGCACTCTCAAAAGCTCATCATGATCAAGATACAGTTGAATTTGATTCTTATTACGTCTGCCTAGTGACTCGGTCATGTCACAGTTCCATAGTTTGGAAAGTATATGTCAGTTGTTTGTTGTGTATTGAAGGCGTGGTGTCGTCGTATCTATTTTTAGGTTTACGAGTTCAGTCCCCTTCTCCCCTGTGTCCCGTCGTTCGTGTCGTCCTTCATCCCTGCTGGGCCGAGTGTGATGGGTCTCACGTAAACGTCTTATAGATGTCGTGTTGAATTTTACGATGCCTTTTGATTGGATAAGTTTATCACCTCACCATTTTTCGATAAATGTTTCATGATGGCACAGAGTAATAAATCAACTTTAAAACTTGACGTTTTAATAACCTAAATGGTTTTAAATACCCGGAAGAAGTAAATAATAGCTTTAATTTGAACTAATATCAACAATATTCAATACACGTGTCGTCGAGCCTATACATTTAGCTATAGACAACATACGACCCCATAGCGTGTTCTATAAAAGTTCCCGTCAAATGGTGGCAGTATAAATCGTGCGAGACACGAACCAACTCGATCTTGACCAACATTTCCTAGACGTGACGTAAGCGTCACAACTGTGAATTAACCCAGATAACATTCCAGAGTTTAAACCACTAGATGAACATCAAACATGCTTTTATCCCCCGGAGTTGACAATTTTACAATCTGTTTAACAAATGAAAAATAAATTATTAATAATATCATCACAATTGTGATCACAATAATATTGGTTACACGTAAAACCGAGATGAAATGCTCTTAATTTGTGTGTAGGTATGTTATTTTAGAAGATTTCCTTATATTTTTTTCTTTAATATGAATCAAATGTAAGTAGCTAAGAAAATAAATAAACATAATCATAACAGAATCTTGAACTAAAATGTCTGAAGCCTGAATTAGGTTACAATTTTTTTTTGTTTTCTTCACAATCGGAGTTATATTGATACCATTAGAATTGATTTTTCTGTTGTTTTAGTAAAGAGTTTATTTTGAAGTTGGATATTTTTCTAATTTCCGCAGTTGTCGTTGATCATTTAATACCGTTCTACCTTTTTCACTTCGAAACGAAAACTATTTTCGAGTTCTTCTTATCGGACAATATCTAAGCTTTATAGCTATATGTAAATCGTTTCATTATCAATAGTGTATCTAATCCTAATCCCTCATCTGTATGCTTCCGCGTGGCTTTGAGATGTGCGGTCCACGAGGCTTTTACTGTAATTGATACATACATATCTTTAATCTTGTGTTTGTAAGCCGGTCCCCCACAAGTATGCGATGTTAATGGACAATTATTTCGGCAGTCGTCGGTCACACGCGACGCGTGGCTCGTGCGTGCTCGCTTATTATTGTAAACGGAGGAGACGCGTGTGTCAGACCGATTGCTCCCCCCGCTTGCTGTGTAAGCGGAGAGCGATTTAATAAGTATGGTAGCTGAACATGGATCACATATCATCTGCATCAAACATATTGTGAGATAAGATAATTTATATTAAACATAGAAAGGACTTCTGCTGTTTTATTTGTTGATAGAATTTACCACTACAGTATTTATTAGTATCTTAGTAGTAGTATATTTAGTAGTATCTGTAGAAAACCTGTCATAATACCTAAGCAACATAAAAAGCTACGTATAGTCGAAATAAAGCACATAAGAAAATTTCAATAAGTCACCAACATAGCACATACTTAGGGACGCCTACCCTACATTCACAAAAAGTATTGGGATATGTAAAAAGTGTAGTATTCATCGCTTATTTTTGTCCCTCGGCCCACATCGTCTGGTCGATAAGGCCATGTGTGCAGCGCCGCGGGAGTCCGCCCCCCCTCGCCGGCTATTTTCATTTATCACTCGGAGATGCTCGGCCTTTCCTCGCCGATAACGGTAGCTAAGATTAAATTATATATTTACTATTACAAACTCTTTACATTCAACAAATCTCTTAGATTAATCTAGTGTAGGTATGGATACCTTCACTAGACTTAAGAGACTTCAAAAGTCTGGCAACTAGCTTGAGTACAACTGAGACCACTTCCCTTAATTGATTCCCACGACAGTCTACGAATGTAAGCAGCTGAGACGTTATACCTATTATTTTTACTAAAACAGACGTCATGTAGCTAAAACCGCGGAAAGTGTACCTAGTCTAAAATCATTAGTTAAAACATCTCTTTTATTTTTAAAATCTTGTAGTTCAACTACATATTAATCAATGTAGATTTAAGATGCTCTACCATGACTAATTAATAGTTTTATCAAATCCTCTTGAAGCACCTATTGTTCCCATAAAAGTATCGTTATGTTTTTAATACAAGTTGTAAACTGCTTTTTTAATTTTATTACCTTGTTTTTTATTACACAGCTTTTATGTCATTGTATTTTTATTCCATACCCTGTCAAATCACAAACAACGTATTGATCGAGGGACTTAGTAAATCTAATAAGAGAGTTTTTTGTCCGCGAAACGAATGAGGTGAAACGTGTTTGAAATAGACAGGGGATTAAGTGTCCCCTAGTAGCAGCGAGGGGTTCGCCAGCACCAGTTATGTGCGGGGTTATCATTCAAATGTACCTAGCTTTCTCTACTGCGGAATCAAACTTGATTGGAAAATAGGTTATCGTGTCGTTTGAGGATATAGTGTGTGTAGTTAGGTCTTGATATTGTCTGACATTACTTAATTGGCTTTAAGTATCAATATCAATTTAAGTTTATGATTCGGCTTGTTTATTTGGTCGTTGCTCTCTTCAGTATTCAATTTACTGGGTAAACATAATATGCTGGATTGTGACTTACTTCTAAACATTTATCCGGTGTAAAAATAGTGTATCTAAAATTAAAAAAGGAATAGGTATTCTACTTTTAAAATATCTAACTTTATAGTGGATGTTTTCATGTCTAAACTGTCAGAGCAAATCTTGACGAATGGTAGCCCTGCGCATATCGTGCGCAGTGCGTGCTTGGAGCGCGCTCTCGTGGATCCAGCGGATCAATTTCACGCGGATCGATTACTCTTTGTCGTTGAGAAAAAGGTCCTTGGCACAGCACATGCGCTACAGTACTGCAACTTGACGACTCATAACAAGTGCACTTTATGCACTGACATTCATTACATCTGCATTGAATCTGTCCTAGGTTGTTTTATAAACCTCGAAATAGCCATATATTGTACTAGGTACTGTATAAAAAGCCAAGTAATTTTAGATGTGAACTGTTTTACATTAAAACTGTCGTTTCAGCCTATCGTTAGATTCATCTGTCGGTTTATACAATATCAGTCAAGTTGTTACATAAACAGATCGTTAACTAAATCGTTTTAAATATCAGACTGCGTGTGGGCTTGGGTCCATAGATTTTTATTCAACATTGTAAAGATTAGGTACCTACTCTACAAAACTCTATTATAATTTTAGTAATAATCGTAACATTTTACTATAGTTTAAATCACATAGAAACCAAATTGGATTGTAGATAGAAATATATGTATTTTAATATTTAGCTGTCTCTACATCACATTTGTGTTATTAATCTACTGTGTTCAGTTCGAACAAAATGCTCCTAATTAGCCTAATGCATGGCGTGTGGTTTTTGCGGGCATGTAGTTACTGCTTTTATTGCAATACGTAACCGCAGTAACAATTTTGTTGGTGAAAAACATTGGGACATTGGCATTGGACATTAAGATAATTAAGGATAATTACAGCTGCGTTATTGAATGTTATCGGATGATAATGACACTGTTTAATGCTAAGTGGATTAACAATTTGTTTCATGTTAAAAGAGATCAATATCTATTGTTTGTTTTTAGACTGCACTAAAGTTACTAACTACAGAAAACTTAAAAAAAAGATTTAGGGTATAATTTTTTTCTATAGCTCAGTATTTTCTGTACCACTGAGCTTTTGTTTGAAAATAATAATTCAATATCATAGGTAAATCAAATTATTAAGCGTGTAATTGCTTAAGACATTATTTGAAATCCAAAGGACTACAAAGAAAGGATGGAAATTCATCTTATATTACTGCTTTTCCAACCCAAGGGTGGTGGTACCATCGGTCGGTAAACAGCGCAGGTACAAACAGCTGGTGGGTCGAGATCGTAGCATTGTGCATGCGCGGGCGCACGCTGAGCGGCAACGCCGCAGCCTCTCATGTTTATTTTATTACTAGCCTTTTTATTACTGATCCCTTCGCTTTTAGGTTTGTTTAGATATGCTTTACTTGAGTTTTGATGTTGGCTGACTAGAAATGCTATGTTACGACTATACGAGTTATGAAATTTGTAAGTTAAATTATTATACTTGATAGTATAGAGTTCTTTAAGACAAAAGAAAACATCCGGATAAATATCGAATAAATAACATAAGGTCAATAGAAAAAAAAACGAAAGATTATGTTATTTTTGTGTTAGCCGTATAATCTTTTACGAACATTTATGAGCACAAGTCTTAACGGAAACCATCAAGGTTTACACATCAAAACCGTTTACTTGAAAATGGTAAATTCGAAATCAATTTTGTGATGGCTTACAGGAATTAACTTCACAGACACCTACAATGCTTTCACTGCTACTAAAGATATAATCTTCCAATACCGTCATCGTAACTTCAAACTAAGACTAACTGTTTATGAAACGAAATTTATTTGTACAACGAGTAAGCTTTTACAGACGGATATTACCACACATTGTTACGTATCCCAGATACAGATCGAAACACTTTATGCGAACCATCCCGTGAAATCCTAGCACCAGTTCCAGGTATAGACAGACAGACACACCACAGCCGTGCGATGACGCGTAGCCATAAATAGATAACAGTATTACCGATACACGTAATACTTACGATTTTATTACATCACTCACACGCACCGTAATGTTTTGACTGGCTTTAATTACGTACGATAGCAACAATATCGCCAACAAGGCCTGTTCGATGTTTACAATCAGACAAAGGTACAATAAGAGCCTTTCAACGTATTTCGCGGTATGCACAACAATAACAGATGAGCTAGAACACGTGCTTGTATGAATTTCGCTTTTGTGTTGTTCGTGGAAATGGAAATAAACATGAATAGTGCGTCGCTAGTTGCTATGGACGGACTAGGATTGGATGCGCTGCACTTAGTTTGCTAAACTTAGACCTAGACACCAGTTCAGGCGAATGACGCTTCCTATTATGATCATTGTCATGTTATTCGATATTTCTGGTGTTTACTCTGGATAACTGGAGACTCTACAATTCCGTATTTTTTTTTACACATTAAATTGTAGCTCAGTTTAAGGACACATCTATAAGAAAGATATTTAAAGGATCCTATCAATTAAGACCTTTAACTGTTACTTCTATCTGATTCTGATCTCAGTCTGCCCGTGACCATGATACCTGCAAAGGTGTCGAAACGTCGGGACCTAAAATCTAAATATAAACCGCGAAAAAATCCGTAAAAAGTAGTTTTATTTCAATGTCTAACATTCGCGTAAACCTAAGAAACCATGTTACTTCTAGTTTCCCAAAGACGGTTTCATTACGTATTTCCGGATCAATTTTCAATCATAAAATCGTAATTTAAATGCTTTGACAAAATAGGATCAAAAAGGTCATTGATCTGCATAGGAGTGTCATACGTGGGTATACAATAACATATATGCACATGATTCACACCGGTTACTTATCGGATGTAGTCGTTAAAAAATCCCAGCTTTTTGTAACTGGTCTAGAACCACACCCAGATAGTAAAATCTTCCGAAATGTAGCATGTAGGTACAAAGGCGACAAACCCCGATACACGTCGCGCGGCACCGGACACGGCGCTTCCTCGCCCGTATTAAACGTCCGCCTACGCGCTCGCTTCCTGCGCGCCGCCATGCGGCCTCGAAACCCGCGGACCGGAGGACCTACTGAATATTAAAGATGACGAATGTTTTATCAAACGATTATTGATAAAACATTTTTTTCATAAGTTCAAAGTCGACTTTTCAATAAGAATAAATTAAATTTTGTTCAAAAATTAAGGTTACTAATTAACCTACTATAGCGCAGCCACGTAAATTTTACAATGATTAGATAACGAAAGAACAAGTTCAGTACGAATTTCTCGAACATGTGGCAATGTGCCCGTGCGTTCTTGACAATGACTTTGTTTAAATATACAGCGGTACAGTATTAGCATATCTCGAAACGTGAGTAATGTCTGCCAATGTCGGCTCGTAATGTGAGCACCCAAATGTTTTTATATGCATATCAACTTGAATAGCATTCATTTCTTTCATATTGATTTACCAGAGAGATAATACCAGAGATATTGAAAAAAGTTGTACCTGATGTCTGCTTCTACTTAATAGGAAAAAAAGATAGTAAATTCATAGTTAAATTAATAGTGAAATGTTAAATTATATTTTACACACGGCATATAAAAAGCTACAGAAAAAAAGTACTTTAGATCAGCGTCGAAAACTCTATAGCCCTACGGTAACGGTGCCTTTGATGTGCACCTAACGCTGAAAGATATGCGGGGTAGGAAGTCAACGTAAGCATTAGACGAACCTGCGATATATTCGAAGCTGATATTTGTTGTGTGGAAACCGTGTCAACTCACACACACACATTATGCTTATATCAAAGCTTATGACGAAACATTTGTACAAAACTTCACTGAATTATATAAACGACGGTGACCCCTATGTCAATGAGTTTAGTTTTGTATTACGATGAAGATAAAATATTTCGCAGACTATTGACAAGGTTGAAATAAATACACGCGATAGAAAAATATGCGATAGAAATCTGAAAAACTAAATTCAATGTTGAAATGATAATATGTTTTTCAGGATCAGGATTTCAATAACTTATCCTCTTCATTCAATTAAAGTTGCTCGGTCATTCAGTTTAAATGTTTTACATTGAATGTGTCTCGTGAAGACTCATTCCTTAGCAGCTTTTTTATCATAGAATAATTATCATCATTCCCAGTCTAGTTTACATTAAAACATAGCTAACATAATACTTTTTACAGGTACGTTGTCCGATCGAGTGTACGGTGGTCGTGCGCATGCGCGCGAGCCCCGTGGGAACACGGCCGCTTCCTCAAACGCACCCCGCGAACCGGCCTCGGGTACTCCGGTAACATGACCGGTTAGCGAAAAGGGTTGCCTATTGCCGCCATAGGGGTATGTACCAATACCAACAAGTGTGAACACATTTGTTTGGGCTTTGTTGAGGTGTACCGACACTGGCAGGTTTTATTCAGATTTAAAAGTTATAAGACTTAGCTATCTATTGTGTTTTTTTGTCTAATAAATAAAGTATTATTCAATCTCGTGCGGGGCTTACATTTGCGAAGGCTTAAGCAACAATTTCTTTTTCATCTTTATAACTTGACAAATTCATGCTACTGTACCTAATGATAGTATTCTATTTGCAACTTTAAAAAATCTCTATACATACAATTTCAAAATAATCAATGAAAGCCCCAACTCTATAACGAAGGTCAAACACCTACACGTTTTCCACTTCAATGTCATATTATCTGGCTGTCTGCATCCAGCAAAACATCCCGTGTGAGTGGATACGCCGCTTCCTCAAACACGTAGCCCGTTTCAATAAGTTGGTAGCCCCTCGTTCGGATTACAGAACCGGTTGCCGGCTATCGCTTGTTTTGCTCGCTTTACAAGGGTTATGGTTTGCCACTATTGTTTTTATTCACGCCTACAGACAACCATTCGCGAGGTAATCATTATTGAAATTGATATCAGCTTTGGTTTTCCTAAATTGGATTCGGATTGTTATAAACACCGCAGTGTCTAACCGCATTAGGTTATGAAACTAGTACTCTAGTGTTCAGAATTATATTAAATTAACTGTCTTTTGTTTTAGATGAAATGTTTACCAATACATCAAAATTGTACTATTAGATCGCATTTTATGCTCAATTCTTTATCGTTTGCGAAAAATATATTTAGTAACGTACAAATAAATATCTCATAGAAATAAACTTGAAACTCACTGTTATAACTACAAATTTATTTCCAGTTATCCAACCCTGCTCAATTCGTTGCTCTAAAATAATACAGCTACGTTCCAATACACATCCAATACCAAACGAATACATTCGAGAGATCAAAGGTGCAACATGCACATTGCACACCCGTTAGGGGCGCAAACTGCTATCTACTCAAAGGGCTTTTCTATTTGATAACACTTCTATTCGCATTGAAAACATCCCTAGAGGAATAATAGAATGTGTTACATCTTAAAGTAAATAAGACTAGTTCAGAAATCCCAATCAAGATCAAAATAAATCAACCACTGTCAATCATTATAAATGTCTGTACTGCTATAAAATACCTAAGTAAATCTGCCACACTAATAAAAATTCACGCACGAGCGTTATATTATTGGTGACTTGTTTTCAGACCGCGCTATAAACTAGATTTTCACTTTTATAGATACATTTAACAATAAACAACATCGAACCTCGAATGGAATCACATATGTAGGCCATAAAAATATTTATGTTCCAAGGGATTGGTATCCGCGACCAATCCAGGACCATAATGTAGACAAGTTTCAACTTAGCCTGCTGAATATAACTATCGATCGATCGATAGATCCATCGATCTTCTATACGATATTACTTGAATAATCAACTAAAAACTGTAATGGAATGTTTCAAAATTTACCACCAGCAGCCAAATATTTACATCTTTAATTACATGTTTTCGTACATAAATCATTAAAAGAAAATATATGTTTACTTTTTAGTAGCTGACTGTACCTAGTTTGCAGTCAAGTATTCTTTACGTGTGCGGTTTCTAGCACGCCATTAGCCGTATCCCTCTCAGCCCTAAGGTGGCATACATTGGCTCGCTGTGCCGCGTGTCAGTGCAATGTAACGCTACTAACCTCAGTTGAACTGTGTTTTAGTGTTGCCGTCCTTTCAAATATTTCCCAAAACGAGGGTAGCTAGATAGTTTCATCATTTAAATATAATTAAATATATTCTATATTTGTTTTCAAACCTTTGTGCAATAGCTATAAATACTGTCAATATACTTCCGCGTATTAAAGCTTGAAAGTTCTGCTTAGACATGTAGGCGGGTATCGCCAAATTGAACGGAAACGGATACACGAGACGTGAATTGTAAGTCGAAGTCATTTGACGATTACCCAGGATATGTCGACAACTTACATTGTTGGAATACTTTCTCTGTCTAATAGAATTAATGTTTTATTAATGCACATAAATATGTATCAATCCCTCATTAAACGGACTTAATACATTCTTGAAATCAATAAGGTGTAATAATAACGAAAGAAATCTTAGCTAAGCCGTATAAAGTTCTATTAAATATCTGTAAATTTTCGTATTAATCAGAATATATTTAAAGCAAGCTTACAAAATACCGTAGCACCTCTAGTGGAACTTGTGAAAACATTCCGAACCCGCGCGTCGTCACCCTAGAGCTCGAATAATACTTAATGGATACGTCAATAAGAAACTCAACACCAACGAATTGAATTACAGAACCCCACGACTGCGTTTACACACTTTAAATATTTATAATTGGATATCATTCCAAAGGGTTCCTTTGTGTGTCAAGAAAAAACTGCCACTTTTTTCCACTCTCATTTCTTTCTCACTCATCCCGTTTTTTATTCAACATATGATCTTAATTAAGGCGCAAATTAAAGCAATATTCAGGATGCGGAACGAACAAATCGACGTCGAACGACACGGGCTTTATGAGTTTATTCGAAGAAATCTTATATTATTATAATAACTTGCTATTTTTACAGCAAAAAATTAAAAGAAACACGAGGCACCCCGTTGGCTTTACCGATTCCAATGATATCAGAACGACATCGTATCTTAATACATCGTGATGGATATTTCCAGTAATAAATGTCTGGCTTAATGCGGTACATCCCACCATGTTTGTAGAATTTTCAGAACATACGGCTAAGAGGAACGGACCGAGTGGTGCTTTGAATCGCAGAGATATTTTCTCCTTTTTTTCGTTGAACTCCCTCGTTTTTTGGTCGCAAAAGTTGCTAATGATACCGGGAAAATGACGCCACGAATTTTACTTTGCTGACAAACGCTAACTAACGTATAGCTTGGATTATAAATAGGGCAGTGGATGAGAGAACACTTCCGCAGCACCGCGGCGCAGCCCGAAGCTTTGGCGAAGCCGTTCGTCTTCTCCGTTATAACATACACTGAACGCCACAGAAGGCTTACTTTTTAATTAATCTATGCCTAAGCCCTGAATTTCAAATTAAAGAATAAATAGTTTTTGTAGCGAATAGTATCATTATTTCGCATAGCCTGTTTATGTTTAACGCTGAAAGCTTTAATTGACTTGTCTATACATATTACGGTACCTACTATAGTCTCCGCGCTGCTATGAAATGAAAGTTTGTATAAGAACATAGCCCTAATTGCCAAGCAATAATGATCATAATGTGTTATTGACATTCAGTAGGAAAGTGTAATGTTATATTAAATACCTTATGGCACCCATGTAAAGACAGTAGTTGCCGTGAACAGTATAGCAGGTTGTGAGAAATGGAATTTCTGTATTATCTCATTTAGTGGTAGTTGTACACCGCACGTACTTATAGAACGCAATTACAGCTGATGAAAGTTTAACGGGCGTGCTTGTTAGATGCTGTATATCATAGGAAACACTGCGTTATACTATAGGATTTATTAACAGTGTTACCGATAAAACGCTGAATAAAACATTAAAGAATCTCGTTTTGCAAGTAGGTATTGATTATAAAAGGTGTCGTCTCTAAGAAGTAAGAATGAACATTTAACTTTCCTGTAAAGCAATTTTAAAGGACGATATCTTTTTACCGAAACAGATCCCAATACCTTTCAATTTAGCAACGGACTAAAGAAAATATTCGTGCAATTTTGTAATAGGATTAGTTGTTTCGAAACGTTCGCTTATCCACCCTCGAGTAAATGAGGGAGGGATAAAAAATGACTAGGTAGACATTTGTCACCACACTTAGCACAGAACTCAACCAAGTTGCTAGATTAATAATTAAATTTGTTTGGGTCCGCCAGCCACTCGTTCCGCCTAATTAATACAAATGTATTTTGTTATTAACTCAGACTTACTCTAATTACATAAGTATTTATGCACGTTCCGATATTTTCTCTCAACGTTATTTATTCTCTTCTGTTTTTTTCTCATGTAGAGCCATTTGCATAACAATGACTTCAATTAATTATTTTAAAATTACTATTCCCGTTTATGTGAACTTATTTATTTACGCGATACTTCTTACATAAGGTACAAATATATTCCTTAGAGTCGGTGATTTTGTAATTTAGTTGTCCGCCCTCGATTTGACACGGAAAACATCTCGGCATTTGCATTTTCGCATAAATATTAAACGTTTTAACTTAAATATTTTAATATTGCATGTCTAGTGTTAAATGAAGTTAAATAACTGGTACAAAGTTATTCTAAGCTGGAGGTGTATTTAAATTTTAAAGTTCAAGTGCTGTTTGTTACTTAGCTGCACTTGTAGTATCATGCAATAGAATGTTCGATTTCGAATCTATGGTTTGTCTGTATAAAATAATTGTACTTTTAAGTCTGGCATGCAAATTATGATATACGTAGTGATGTTGTCTTTCCCCACTGTCATCATCACAGCGACGACGTTCAGCTGTCTATCATAGTTGATAGGAATTGTCGGAGTGACAATAGCAGACCAGTGGCCGATTGATTGGAAAATTGTCTCCGACGCCGCAATGTCGTCGGCCGGGATCGACGCCTTCCTGCCGACGCTCTTTTCAATCTCCATTATTTATACGTAATCATTTGTTCTAGTGCTTTTCTGTTACGCGTTGTACAATTCACTGCCCGTTTGCGTATGCTATTTTTGTGTTTTTTTAAGTGTATATAATTTTTGGAAATGTCGTTTGAGACTTTTTGAATGTTTTTGGTGCTGATGGAATGGAAAGGAAGGGAAAAGAAGAAAGGAAGGTTCGTATGGTGTTTATATTGTAGTTAGGATTTATTTTTTAATAATAGAGCACGTAGTCTTACTTATGAATAGTCGGCATAATACTTTACGAATGTATTGTACACATATTTGTATGTATATTGTATGTTATCGCATAAGTTAGTGTATTAATATAATTTCACGCTAATAATAATGCTAACCTAACTTGAAAACTGTTGCTTTACACACGGAGAGAGTTCATGACGTTTTAATTAACACTAGCGCCGTGTGTGGGCGAACCAGCTTATATCCACCGATGCAATGTATGTATTAGCACGCAAGTCTTCGCCATGCAGCTAAGCCGACAAGCGTAACCCATGACTCCAATAATCCACCTTTTCACAAATTCCTTCTGTTGCAACTTCTTACTCTAACGTTTAAATAATGCAAAGATCCATATGGAATAGGGGGAATAAGCTCTCAATATTGCTAAGAAATGGCATTCTAATCGGGACAGAGGTCCCGTCTCCATAAATATTATATGAGATGGAAGTAACAAAATATTTACCGGAATATGAAGACAAGCGTCTTACGAATGGCGTTTATAGGTCAGCTAGAAACGTGGCGTCGCACTCCAGTTTAATGCCGCCTTCCGTCGCGATGCTCCCTCGACTTTGAAATTGTGCGAGTCGACGCGGTTGTCGGAGGCAAGACGCCGCGGGTGATTTTCCACCCTCGCACCGAGGCGGCGGCCCCGGCCTGACATCAAAGTGCAAGATTTTATTATTGCGTTACAGGCCGAACGGAGGCAAAAAGCGCTTCGTTGCCACTCCACTACCGGAGCTCACAGATTAAATTCCCACTCCTTAACAAGTTCACCGGAGTACCGTCTCTATTTGATTAAAGAAAACACGAATAATTTGAGCACCGACAAATTATTGAGTCTTCACTGTAATCAGTTGGCAGTCGAGTTGTCTACAATCTGCATATCCAATGCACAAAGTGGAAAACATTGTAACTTGAATAATTGCAGGTCTAAAGCGTAATTACCAACGTGTCATAAAGCGCGGTCGTTAGCTTTGACGTCTGCCAGAGCCACACACGATACTGGATTTTTATTTCTTTCAACTTTATAATATTTTACAAACGCAATTAGGTGATTAAGAAGCAAACGTACAGCTTCATTAACTTGATGTCTTAGCACCTGCGAAATTATTAACTTGTTAAACTTTCAGCCAAGAATCGCTTCTTTAATTATGAAGTTTATGATCGTACGAGTTAGTAATGTAAGACATTATTATCTGATCGGGTTTTTAACACGAGTCATTAATTATTAACGAGGGATTTTGCATTAGTGAGAGCAGAAAATGCGTATTTTTCCAAAATGCTTTATTAAAATTTTGAAATAGTAGTTTCTTTTTTGTTTTATAAATCATCCGGTAAATAAGAATCAACCACGAAACTTAACAAAATCACTCTCGTTCAGTGTACTAACACCAACTGCTTGCTAACCAGACCTCTATAAGCTCCATTAAATAACTCGTTGCCCTCAGTTGACTTTTACAACTTTAGCGGGCATATAATCAGCTGATACCGATCTCCTTTATTCTCACGACCACGTACCTGCTACCGTTTTAAATATAGGTAATAATATGAAACAGTTTTACTTGGTATGTACTTAGCTTTAAAATTACACGTTTTCCCGAGTCAATTGTTGAAAGTTATCCTGAACCTAACCACTATGTTGGGCATTATAAAATAAATATTCCATGCATTAGGGATAGGCTAGCACTCTATTATTTTTACGTACCTATGTACTTAGACAAAATGGAAGATTAACTGTATTGTGTTCGGGCAATGGTGTGTCATACCCGGCTTGTTGTAAAGGGCAAGGAAGGTCGCTAGGGGCGACGCACCAGCCGGCCGATGTCTCGCAATGCGATCGCTCCGTGCGATACTACCGAATAACGTAGCCCGATATGTGCCTCAGGTGCCAATGTATTACATTTGCATAGAAAAACGCTTACGAACAAGCAGACAAACCGTTTGTGAATGAACCTCCAAGATTTCGCTTTTTAAGAAAGTGAAATGGAGTTTATGAATGCCACATTGTAAACAAAAAGAGAGCTTATGCATCAATTCAAATCGTTGTTTTTCAAAGTACTTTCAAGGTTTCTTGCTTGTTACTTAAGTCCAAACAAAAAGTTTTGTTTTGGTTTGTAAATCCGATAAACAAGTCCGTAATATTACAAAAGTTACACAACTTCTAACCGAGATTGGTTTAATGTCAATTAAAATTTGCACATAAAGAACCCGTAATACGAATCTGCAGTCATAATGTGCATAGCAGACGTTGTGAACGTCGCAACACGTGTAAACAAAACAAGCAGCAAGTACGTATCTCAGCCGGCAGACGTACACAGGAACGCACTCAGGGACCCGGCTCCGCCGAGTATGATAAATGGACAGCCCCTACACCGCTCCAATTCTTCTCTTTACTCTGCCAGTGTGGGAGGGAGATATATGACAGTAATGGAAACATGTGACACTAAGACCGCAAGGGAAATCCTTGAATATTGCAAAATTAAATATCTGTATACAAGTCCAACAACAAAACAATATAACTTTTTATCCGCTACTCGTGATCCAGATGCGGATGTACTATTTAAAATTTTCTCACGTCTCCACATCAATAGATCCGGTGTGCGATTATCCTGTCCTCAAATACGGTCCATTTATCTTCGGAGTGGTGTACTCAGCAATTTGTCGTGATATATGAGTGCGATGCCGCTTTGCCTTACTTTCATCTTTTATTCTAATGCACAGCTTTGTCAAGACAGGAATAAAACCAGACCCTATATATTTTTAATAAAAATTGTAGATGCCACCCACATTTTATTTGATGTAGTTAAACCTTTTATAAGAAATCAAAGTTTTCGATTCTTTGACTGTAGTTTTGTCATCGAAAAGCGTATTTTAAATAGAAAATGAACGACTGAACTTGATTTCAGTTATAAAGTTTTCTGCATTTAAAGAGACACCTGACGTGAGACATAAGCAAAATTGTGACACTATTAGGGAAACGCATGACTTGTTAAAATTAAAAAAGTGACTAGTTAAACGAAATGCTAGCGCAAAGGTATACCTATAGAGGTATAGGACAGCTTACAAGCTAAAAACTTGTTTCGTTCTGGTTCGTTCGTCCGTCCGGCACTAACGCTCAGTAATAAGGTCCATATTTTATGATGATATGCATGGATTGAACGCAAAGTTGATTTGGTTTTACATAATCTAAAGGATACCACGGAGACAGTGTTGCCACAAAGCGACGCGGCGAGCGCTGAGAATACGCAAACAGGTGTCGACTCCGAGGTTATATTTGCATATAAATAGAGTTCCTGCTTAACTGTAACACTGCCTCGTCCCTTTCTCTCTCGTTCGAAGCTGTTCGCTAGAGGAGTACAGAGAGTTACGCCTCCTTGCACGCGCTATACGCAAGTACGGGCGGCTCCAGGAGATTCTATTTATGTTCGGTGATGTAATATGACCAATAGTCCGGTCACATTACCACACACACGATGACATCTATTGTCTAGTTGTCTAGCGCCAATCGATAGGAAGTCGATTAATTAACTAGCAACTATTTTATTGTATCAAGCCACCTTCACTATGACTAGGGTTGCCATCCGTCCGGGTTTCCCCGGATTTGTCCTAGTTTAGAGGGCATCCGGGGAGCGTCCGGGGAAGGTTTCATTTGTAGACCGGGTTTTTAAATAAAAAAATAAAAAAAAAAAATGTGTCGCCCGCGAGTCACGCACTATCGATGCTCGCACACCACGATCAACCGACGAATCAAGTATATTCACCGTTCCCCCACCCCTCCCGTCGTGGTAGCCACGGTCCGCCGTTCGTTCGTTCGAATTCACGACCCGCGTCCCGGTGCTAGAATGGTCTAAGTAGGTACTTTTAAGATTTTAATTCATTAAATATATGTTTTTGTTTAATCTATACTTATAATAAATCTGTAGAAAGGTCAATTCTGTACATTAAATATATTTTCAAAATAACTATCAGGGGGTGATTAGTGATCGATACTGATGCCAAAAATGCAATCAGTAAAATTTTTGTGTCTGTCTGTCTGTCTTTATGTTCCTTATAGAAACAAAAACTTCTCGACGGATTTTAACGAAACTTGGTACAATTATTCTTCATACTCCTGGGCAGGTTATAGTATACTTTTCATCACGCTAAAATCAATAGGAGCAGAGCAGTGAAGGGAAATGTTGGGAAAACGGGAGAAGTTACTCAATTTTTTAAGCTTTCGTCGCGTGTGCAGCCTTAATGGTTAAAGACTCATTGATAAGCTTCGTCATCCACGCGAACGAAGTTGCAGGCACAGCTAGTATTTTAATAAGGTTTTGTTTTCTTATTTCAAGAATTGAAAAAGCTGATTTATATTAACAATTTGTAATATGATTCTGTTTTGTTAAAATAATGAATGAGTAAAAAAGGTGTTTTATGACATTTTCAACTGTTTTTTTTTACATTGAATAGTTTAAAAGATCTTGTTGACATGTCCGGCTTTCGGACTCTAAAATCCGGGGTTTTCACGCGTTTTGTCCTGTTTTCCAAAATTTAGAGATGGCAACCCTAACTATGACGATGTCTTAGGGATGCGAATATATAACGTACTTTTTACACACAAGTTATATATAAACAGACTATGTCGTAATGTTATCTCTAATGCGAGTTGTTAAAGAATATTCTGAGGGACGTGTTTTGTGGCTAGATCAAGTTTTTCTGGTGGGGAAGTTATTACAATGCGCAGCTGAACCGGTCAGGCCACAACGGCTAGGAAGCGGTCCCGGCATTTTATCGTCCCTAGTCTTCCTTTAATTCGCATGGAAAAAGTCTAACGCTTACGCATTTCGAATAAGAAAGAAGACACATGAATAATTGAAGCGGAGATGGTCATCTCTAGAATATTAATATCCTTGGCGGTTCGTTGTAGCTGTGAAATTATAAAATAACTATCGTGCCAGGTGATTAGTGGGCCGTCGTCGTCGATACGGCCGGTTCCGCGCTTCTTCCGTTAGCCGTTTTTTATCGTTCGTCTATTACATCATAGATACACACGCGTTCGCGGTGCGTGACCCGTCTGCGTAGGCGCAGGTGACATGCGAACTGAACATTATTTCGACATCCACCTAAAGAGCCTAACTAGTTCTGTTACCCGAGACCCCTGTTATTTGTATTCTTTTTTTGTTGGGCCCGAACATTTTCTATTTGTTCCGTCGGGCCCTTTTTTGCTGGCTGGCACCGGCCGCTTTCGAAGGTTCGGAGCGTTTTTACTCGGGCACGGGGAGCAGCGGGTGGCGGGAGGGCGGCGGCCCCTCCCGCCGCCGGGCCGTCCTTGGCCCGAACGTTCACCTTGGCGCGCTGCGCTGCCGGCGCACCACAGGTAACAAAGTTCCGCGAACTACGTGATTTCTATGGCTGTCCGCCGAAAGTGGAGCCCGGAGTATCTCGAGAGCCACTCGCCCGGCGCTAATGTTACGGAGAAACATGTAATGAAACACTCGCTCTACCCTCCGGCTGAGACGGGCCCTCATCCGTGGTATGCGTTTGCTGGACATTTTACAGTATCTAATGTCTCGCATTAGATGCTCCAGAACATTAGATGATCGACGAGGACAAATCTACGTGGTGGTCCTTCACAGAAATTGCTTTGCGTTTAGTCGCTCTAATTACGCGACTTCTTTATAACCCCCCGCGTCGATTTTATTTTATTACCCTTGGCGTTCAACTACAGAGCTATAAACTCTGTTTTTACAAACTCGAATGCAATAGACGTAATGCGATTGGACATTTTGTACGCAAAGTACGCAATCACAAATCGCAGTAAAGTATTCCTGTTTGATGCTTGTCTTACTGCTTTTTAAATAGGTTAAACCTTTGAGTTAATTGATTTACTATAGTAAGATAATACCTATTCGTGCAATGGCATGAGGGTTTATTCTAGAGACTTTTTGCGTTCTCTGGTTTCACTTGTTTCACAACAGTTATATCAGTGGCTTGCTGACACATTCAGTACACGGGCACAAATGTAAAAAATATTCTCAGAATTTAAAGATAAAGGAATAAGTTTTTAAGTTCTTTTCACGGAAATAAGATAAATGCCAAGATAAACTTAGCCCACTAAAAGAGGGGTCAGCAAAGAACACTTTTTAAGGCAAAGGTCTTTTTAAGTATATTTCTAGTCTGTTCTGAGTTTTAATTGACATATAGAATTACAACAATGAGGGAGTACCTATATACCTATATGGGAATGTAAGTAGTTAGTAAGGATTTGATACCAATTTCTTTTTCAATTCTATTTTACTGCATTTTTATGTCGTATACGTTGATTTACTGCTTCAAAAGTGTATTTGCGGCTTACAACAGAATATAACTTTAGCTTAAAGGCATTTTAGTGCTTTTAGTGCCAGCCAAATCCTGCCTTAGGTTTTTGCACCCTACTGCTGTCATATCAATCACTTGTTCGTATCGCGCTTAACGAGCTCATGTGCATGTACAGTGATTTTATTGTCATTGAGTATTCCGTGGCACTTGTTAATTATGTCGTCGAATGCGACATCGCGATCACAGAGGCGAGGACGGCTCAGGAGCAGCGGCTTCCACTGCTCGTCGACCGTAATCTTATCGCATTAGAGGCCGGACATAGGAAGGGCATTAAATTTGAACGATCGTCGTGAAGCGGCGCGGCGGGCAGAACGAACGCGCCTGAAACCGGTCGGCCGTCCGTAAATAATGGATTAGAGGTAGGGAGAGTGTGCGGGCCGGGGGAGGGGTGTGGCGCACGCACCGGCTGCGCGCGCGGGCGCGAGGGGAGCCGCATGCGGGGCGCGGGGCCTGCGCCTCCCGTCAGCTGTTGCGCGCCCGGGACCGCGCGCACACCGCCGCCAATGCATCGGCGTTGAGAGCGCACCGCGCACGCCGCACGCCGCACGCCGAACGCTGCGAGCCGCGACCGTTCGGTGACAGTGACACAGTGCTGTGCGAGTGTGCCACCCGTGCCTGCCATACCAGTGATTATGTTGTGTTGTGAGTGAACCGTGCCCAGGATGTGCAGTGCGAGGACCGCGGCCACGAGCTGACCACGGAGCTGCTGGGGGATGAGAAGTTATGTTACGCCATCGACCGAGGTGATTATTCCCGACCTCGGCCCTAAAAACACCATGCATGCGCGCGGCACCGTCACGGAGACGGCTCCGCCGGCCCTACAGACAGTTTAGTGCTTTATTACTTCAAGTTCGTTACATTCGGTAAGCAACGCTAACAATTTGGCGCTTTTTTGGATAACGAAAAAAATACCACGCCGGTAACAGAAAAAGTTGAAGTTTTTTTGTGCATTGCAACAATGGATGTCGCCCTTTTGCCCGAGGGGACTTATTGTGTGAAAGAAGGTGCAGTTCGCGTTTTTCGAATATTCTTGCAGTAGGATTTATAAAATTAATAATAAATAAAAGCGGTACATAATGTTTAACTACCGCCTCTCACTTACGAACACATCACCGTATTTCTACTTTTCGTTTGAAAAATATATTTAAGCAATAATTGATAGAAACTCAGCCCGTGCGTCGTTAATATTATAATTATTATTTTTATTGCATTACGCATACTTGAATTACATATATTTTCTCAGAATGTACTATGTAAATCATGAAATATGTACCCATGACTAACGTTTTATGTGAAATACCATTTATTTTCCATAAACGTCACTGTTTATTTACAAGAGACCAGGAAACAATGGTGACAGAAATAAGGCAGACTAACAAGAAAATCTGCTTTCATAACGAATTAATTGGATGTAAGTAATTAAGTCATCAACTGGATCTTACTTCCTTTAGTTAATTAATACCCACGCTCACTATTTATCCAGTAAATTCAGATGAAACTGATATAAGGCCAATGTTACTTACAGGCTCTTAATAAATTATACTTTTAATATATTATCCAGAAGATTTTATTATTCATTAGCACACATGCAGTTACAATTAGTCTCTCATCGTCGTAAGTTTACAACTGCGTGTTTTAATACCGCTCATTAAAATGTTCTCAATACCAATACATTCAAACGTGTGCCAATTTCTTTAAATAATCTTTATTTTTAATAACAATCTCTTGGTTACCAGCAAAAGACAATCCGTATGTCGTATCTGAATTCAAACAGTTTTTGTCTTATCGTTATTGTTTGTATTAACAACGACTTGGGTTTCAATTTTAAGTTTAACATTTAAGTAAATATGTAATAAACGAATAAGCATTTTAAAGTATACAAAGTTACTACGAATCCGTTATAGAGATATAGAAAGATTTATCGCTTCATTGTCTCTAAAACTATGTAGGATCGTTATAAAGTTCGTTTTAGAAAAACTAAGTGAAGCGTGTTAGGTGCCTATTCTGGTTAGAACGAGTGTCGCATTAAAGACTACGTATAAGGCAGGTGTGTGCCTAGCACCTTGTGCTTAGCCTTCCGGCTTTATCCACTGAATATATTATCCGCTCTTTGTTTTATATTTGTATAACTATTAACAATGATCGCTACACTTGGTTGCTAGGATACATGAAACGAATGTTGATGTTATAAGCACGAGCAAAAACTTTTAATGTTTCTACACAAGATATGTTCAAGTTAAACTTTCTATTTTTGAGCGAGTGTTAGTTGTTGTGTAGAACTTACATGAAGTAATGTTACTTATAAATGTTGGTCCTCATATGCACACATTTTGAGTAGTACAAAACTACAGTAAATTCTTATCATACTTTATTGAGAGCTTTGTTCATTCAGAACATAAGCAAGTGTAAACAAAAAAAAAATGTTTTACACTAATCTGCCTGGAGCTTCGTGTGATAGTCCTAGATATAGATTGTATATTTCATACACTTTCGTTAATAAACGAGCTCTTATATTGTTTAACTTTTTGTTAGTTCATATTCGTTTCACCTTGACTTTGAACTTTTCTTTATCGGCACCGAGTGCAATAACATCAATTTACATGCGTAATGTGTATTTCTTGAATGTTATCAAATAAGATTATCTTTGAAGAATCGCTTACGTTACTCTTGTTTGTGTTGTCAGCTTAATTCATTGAAAGCTCTTTCCTTTGTCCTTATCTAAGTAAGTAGAATACGTCGCTAGTAAATAAAATTAATCTACGTCAAATTAAAATCTCTACAATGACTTGATCATTGAACTGCGTCATGCATTATCATGAATCGAAAACTGCAATAACAAAGTGTGCTTGAGCAGATGTTACGAATGGCGCGGTAAGGTGACCCCGTCGACACTGAGCTCTAACTTTTTGTTCCATTTGATTAATGACGAATCAAATTATACATGTGTAAATCAACAATCAGATTTCTGAATATTAATCAATCATCAATCATACGCTCGGACTCGTGTTTTACCGCTATAAAAATCCAAACATAGTTTTTACGACTTGCCCTCAAATGTGCCGGTTATTATATTTTGAGTTTGGTATACAAATATTTAATTTTGTATTTCATAATTATGTTACACTTGTGTGTTAGACGATTTTGGTGTGATCTTTAACAGCTAAGTCTAATAATATCGCTATAGTTGAAAAGTTGATGACTTTTTAACGTCCCTCGTCGATCATAGAAGGGACGCATTTTTTTGACACTTTTTTTAGTGGAATCTGACTAGGGCAAAGTTTTTGTCGATATTTTTATCGTTAGCTGAAAAATTTCAAGTCTTTTTTACCGCTCTCGTTCTAGCCACCACTCGGAGTTTTACGAGGGTTCCCTTTTGAAACCAGTTTTATTTGCTGTGAACACAGTGACAGCGTTGTAACGAATTGTTTGTTACTTTAATTTTCGTCATTGTTTAGAGGTAGTTATTAGAACCTTGTGCCGACAACTCTATTTATTGCTTTATTTACAGTTAATATTGTAAAATAATATTTTTAAGAAGCTTTAAAACCGTGTGAATTAAAATCAGTATCTAATCAAAAGCTCAAGTCATAAATATAACAAGGTACATCAATTACACGTGAAGCGTGTCAAAGGTTCATTTACGAAGAAAAATGAGTTTTATAATTAACAAGTGATCCGTCACGTCCTCTCTGCACTCGATAGACGGTCGGTTGCATCGCCTGTGCATCGAGCGCATAATGCGATTTAAAAGCAATCTCGTCGTCTCGTTCGCTCAATTTCCGTACCAAATGTCGAATGATCTGACGATTTCGTAACATATCTTGCGCTAGTTCTACTTAACTATAATAGCCGGGATTTATGCTACATTTTGTAATATATAATGTAGGCATAATCTTTGTAATAAAGTGTATAATTTAATTAAACAGTACGGCAATTTGCAATCTTATAACCAGTCAAACGAGTTAGTCAATTTGTTTTCCGAACCCTACCATGACCATTTTTAAGTTATCTTTAGTGATATGTAAATTGTTACTCAAACCAAAATATAACCTATGCCGCTCTTTTTTTATGGTAGTCGTTACCCGACTGCGGTGAAGCTAAAAAAGGACGGTTATCACATTTTTTTTTTTAATGTCGTGACAGACCAAGACGAGCTTCTGGTTGCTATCTTTTCATCTATCGTAGCCTTCGTAGCGCTTCTGAGAAAAAATAGAATAACATTTTTCAGAGAACGAAACGTTTAGTGAGTTCGCGAAGTTCAGAAAGACTGTTTCAAGTTAAAGCGAAGTAAACCGGTTTCTGTACTATGTAGATTGTGTTGGAAGATTAATTGCTCTCATTAAAATTATATGGGATTTTTTACAATTATATAGGATTTTCTTTTTATTTTCGTCATTACGAGTTGTTACTGGCAAGTTTATGTGTGATAATATTAAATAAAGCTTAATTATACTAAAAGCGTGGTACATACTTTGTATTCACCGTCATTTTGTTCGCTCTGTAGTTATCATTTGCGTTTTCAATTCAAATTATTATAATAAACTACAAAGCTACAGTATCATTTACCATGTATCATTATTTGTCCTCAAACTGTCAAGTAATTAGGCTTAAAAGCAGGTATCTTAACTCAAGTGTAATTAATTCATATCAAGACCACTGTTCCATTAAAATAAGTTGTAACATTATAATTATGATAATTCTAAATTGTAAACGAACAAATCTACTAGCGTGTTCTAGTCTCATTTAAATATAATATTATTTTTCTTTATTCGTTTCGAATGTTAAAACGAAATAAGCTTGTGTATTCTTAAAGTTAGTACGGGTATAAATATTTCCCTTTGTTTCGCGTCGACTTCGTATACAATAACGTTAAGTTTCCTGATTTGTTTTACTATGTTTTTGTTTAAACAATATCGAAGCCATAAAAGAAAATACTCGAACATAAGCCTAGCAACGTAGTTCATAAAAGTTTTATTGAGAACAAGGCATAATGTAATGTTACCCTTATTATTCAGCATGTAAACAATATACGCGCTTGTTAACTGTACGGCAATAAAAAGTATTGTTAGTTTGTGAATTATTATTTCTATCGGTTGTAAAACGCCAGCTTCGATCGATGACGACCCTTGCTTCGTGGTTTTCTGTTACCCATATTATTTACCGTCTCATTAAAACATATTTAATAGCCCTTAAAATAGAAATGTAATATCAATCAACAGCTTTCAAAATTATTTTTATCAATCACGATTATGGTTTGACTGCCAATCATAAAAAAAATGTCCACAATAAAATATCTTCCACGTAGATAAGATGTAAAAAACGGAACTCCTCTTAATTATATAATTTGTGTGTAATCGTTATGACCATCAATAAATTTCACACTGCAATAATCGATAGCCAAATTTTATAACTAAAATCATTTCAAACCATAAATTAACGAAACAGGAAATAATTAAAATTCATCCTAACCTTGTCTAGACATAATGAACCGTTATCATATAAAACCCAGATAACACACCGTTTACTCTTTTGCGATCCATTAAGAACTTACAATACGGCAGACTCTGACAGTAAACGTCTGAGGATCCATTTAGCTGTCCGAGAAACTTAAAAATAAATAAATGGTATTAAAAACGATATCGTTTTCGTCTAAGTATTGCTAAATGTCCTTCAAAAGATGTCTTCAGGCTCGTAATACAATCGTAACGAAATAAACACAGTGCGTTCACCTCGTGTGTCATAGGGCTCAGTTACACTGTCCGACATTTGCAGTTGAATCAAGAACGTGGTCGTATACATGTTCATTTTAGTATTAAAATCTTTATTAAAAAAAGATGCATAAGGTCGCGTGTCAAATGGCAATTTGTTAGTCATAAGCGGACGCATTTATTCTAGTAGAACGCTTTGTATTATTTGTCATCGCTTTACTGTGCAATTATCTATTTGATAACAAAACAAATTACATTATTTGATAAGTACATACCAGATTATTTTATGTCATAATATTAGCGCGGTTTCGCAACCTTTGTTCTTATCAACGTTTGTGATGTGAGCCGCATGCGACACATTCGTTTGCTTAAACTGTTCGTCTATTCCGGGCCTAAGTGAGAACGTTACACGCACGACATTCGCTAAAAATACGTGCGACGGACGCATGGTTAGCATAATAATTGTATGTGGAGAGCACACAGTAATACTAGATGAGTACCTCGGTAATGCCTGTGATAACACAATCTGAGTCATATTACACATATCACGTTATATTTTCTCAACGTAGGTACAACACAAATAATAATCCTCTTTTGTTGCTGTAGCAAATACAATCCATATTCCGTTCGTTAAATATTGAAATACAAACGCATTTTCACTTGTATTTTAAACATTGAATTTTACATTCAGACATTCCCATGATCCTCGCAAATACCCCACCACTGTTAAGTAATAAACCTCAGCTTAATATTGAAAATTGGAATTTATTTAAGGTATATGATGGAATTGTAATGGAAACTAATTTGGTGAATTAATACCGACACGATCATAAAATTTACGGGTTTATTATATACGATCGGAAATTTCATATTTGATGCGTACCTCCATGGATTTGATTTAATAGGCGTGCATAGTACAATAAATTCGTATGGTAATATGAGAAAAACTTCTTTTACGGAGTTGCGTAATAAAAATAAAAATCTCAGCGTGTTTCCTGCCCACACGGTGTCGATGACCGTGTGCGTGTTTAGTGCTTTGCTTAAAAAAAGTAAGTTTATGCTCATATTATGTAGTGCTTAAGATTAATCGTCCTTATCAAATTTAAACGTATCGAAAGATTTAAGTATTTTCGTGGTTTAATTTGTATGTTTTAGTGTCATGGTCTTAGTAGATTGTTTAAAAGCTTTATTTTTATTTTTGTTAATATTTCAATAACATCTTAGTGCGTAAGTTAATTATTTGTCACGAATATGTCTATTACATCTTTTATTTATGTTTATGTTAACTAACATGACATGATTCTTAACTGGATTAAAATCTTAGACTTCGTATGTGGACTCGTGTAACTAAGTAGGTGTTTCATGTTAGATAATTTTATGATGAACTAAACGTTTATGGATAAATGAACTTCTAAGAATGACCAGATATTTATGTAGACATTAGCCTGTGTAACTAAACTAAGCTAACATCAAATACACTAAAACTTCTAACGAACCTACCTTACTCATCATTTTCTTCAAATTTCCACGTTCATATCAGGCTTTCTTTGACGAGCCTAGATAATAGTCTATACAAGTTATCTTTTATTTACATTGACACACCTATGCATCGTACAAGGCGCGGCAAGGAGCCGGTTTTCATAAAATCATTATATTCATAGTATTTCGACGTAACGGAACGGATGCGGGACTGGTCCTGTGAATGAATGGCCATTGGCCAAGTTCATACATCCATTTATTTCAATGTCAATAGATAGTAAGAGAAAACTTGATCGATTATCTCTGATTGCAACTGAGAGAATTGCTTCAAACCTTTTAGCTTCTTGTTTTAAGTTAGGCACTGATAAATTGGCTGTAGGAGCTCTGCGATTGTTGTTTTAATATATTTGCTTTTAAAGAATGTATCGTATAAAACCGTATAGCTTTTATTCTTAAATTACTTTAAACATATCCTGATTTCACTATACAGTAAAATCAATTGTTGTTGCCGATGTGTATTCTGAGAATGAAAGTATATTTAATCTACACGTGTAGCGGGCTATTAGGTATATTAGAGATCCATTATAAGATATGCCATATATTTAATCTATTTATTTTACAACTATAATGTGCTTTCCGATTAGGTAATGACATGGTAATTTTGTACAACGTACGGTAAATCAAATGATCATTCTGGTTACGTGCTCTCGGTTATATGCGTGACCATCATTCGATTTCTTCTTATCTTGTCCCATACTTGTACCCGCCTGCTAAATCCTTCCATCTATCATTGACTTACTTACGTCAATATAATAGTTCATACCTAAGTGGAAACTTATCAAAGGGACTACGTGACGTCCATGTCGTACCATATTTTTTCTTCACCTACTTATCTGCTGATAACTATCGTTAATATTTTACTGGAGTTCTACTAAATATTCGTTGTTTTGCAAGCACTTACCGAGTCTCTAAATTTTTTTAAATTCCTTGCTTGAACATTATGGTCAGAGCTCCATAATTTTCATCATCTGCCTTCCTACCTTTTAAGTCTAGTAAAATTAGGTAATTTTTTGCATTTTCAATATCTTGATAACAATAAATGGCACATGACATGTCAGTCGCTAAGCTAAAGCTTCTAGTTCTTTAATCTTCTTATTATCATACAGAACAGATAGTATATAATGCTAGTAGTAACACTTGCACAATAGTTCAAACGACGCATAAAAACTACATAATATATCTAAATCCAATCATCTTATTTGATACTTTTGTTGGGACCCTCTCGGACCCAACCCTCGTTCGTGTATCGATCGTTTTATTATTGTTATTATTGATTGTGCCTCCCGCTGCCCATACAAGAGCCATTCATTTTGTGATACAAACTTACGACTTAATAAACTTTATGTAATTGGATATACAGCGTACATTTTGTAGTGCAATGGCGCCTATACCTGATATGTACCTACCTGTATGTACCTATAGACATCTAAGTTGTGCTGTATTTTAGGAGTATTTAAATACTTGTTATAATTAAAGCTAATGAAGGGAACTGTGATTCTATAAAAGCCTATTGATATTAATTGCTTAAATCAAGACAGCAAGAAAGCATGCATGATTATGATTCATAAATTTCTGCATATGAAATAGCTTTAATATACACTATACATACTGGTTAAAATGGACCGCGGTGACGGTAAAAATCTATAAAATTGTTAAAACCGGTGAGATTTCTGCTTCCTTTTTACACTTTTCATTCATGGCCTAACAGAATTCCATAAATTTTAATTAGTGCGTACGTAGGGTACACAATAAAACCAGGGTAGTCTTTAAAAGGGCCTAAAGTCTACTTAATCATCGTACAGGCCTATTAGAGCCAAACTACACACAATGAGTGTTCATTCCTTTATTACTGCCATCGGAAATGTAAATTAATGTTAATATGTCGCGATAATAAACCACTATAAAAGTTAGTTTGCTACAACGGCTGGTAACTATTTAAGTTGGGAAAAATCATTTGTGTTGTTGTTACATACGTTTTAAGTTATTATTCAACTTGTAATACGAATATATCTATATATTTCCTGCTGGTTTTTATTTTTCACTATGCACTTTTAGTACAAGCTTTCATAATAAGTTTAGGTGTATAATTGACCGTTTAGTTTACTATGAGTTGACCCATATTAATTATTGATGTTAGGGACTGAACGCATACGTGGTCCCGAAACTTATAAGTAATGACGTAACTTCCAGTCAAACAATTTATCATATTCCAGAGAATACCGTCTGACAGCAAAATAAATCATTTCGTATATGTTTTACATAACATTACAGGCCACAATATAACAAAGAGAAGCCGAACTGTGAAGATATAGCTCGCAACAAGTATCGCTAAGTCACGTAGACCCTACACTGTGCCCATATTAATTACGAAAAAATGATCATAACCTACCCGTATAATGCCCCCCATTACACTGATGGCACGTGATAGTTTTAACGATTCCAATTAATTACCATCGCGTGCTATAAAAACCGCACACTGTATGACTACATTTATGTAAGTTGTCAAATTAATCCAACAATTATACCGCTATAATATTTACTCAGCTAAATACAAGTATGTATAACTGGATAATTAGTTATTTAAATTCAATAAAAGTTATTAATGTTCAAGTAGTTTACAAAACCATTAACTTTTATATTCGAGTTCGTGTCATCACCTGTGCCTATTTTTAAGAAACATACTTCTTAAAAATAGGCACAGGTGATGCTGAAGTTATTTATAGGAAAACCTATCGCAATACATTTACACGTACTCGTCTTAATTTTTAGTTACCCACAATCGCATTTTAGTTTGAAATAAATAAGTAATGAAATACCTATTTGAAATGAATGAATAATCAAAATTATTTGTAATAATGCATAACAGGAATTTTTATGTCAATAATTATGCTAAGGAAATACCTACTTATTTTGATATTTAATAAGCACCGGGTATTCCCAACTTCCGAGGATGTAATATATCTATAGAATTTATTACTAATAATTACTTATTATGTATGATTCATTCATTCATCAATGACGTAAACATTTGCAACATACATAAGTAGGAAAATAACATCTTAAATACCATTAATGGGTAACGTAAGTTTACTAAAATTTATCTGTTTACCAAACCTAATTAGGCATATTATGCAATAAACAAATATGTTTATGGACGTCACAACTGATTCATAACAACACAAATTAATGAATGAAATCGCTGAAACTATTTATTTAAATGGCTAATTCATCTGATCTAAACATTTAAAGAAAATACACGACTTCTTTGTATTTGGTAAACTATTATTTTTTTATAAACATATTTTAAGAAGCTCAGTTTACGATACACTTTCGCACGATAAAACATAAATGTTTATAGTTTCACACGAAGCTGTAAATCAGATCTTGCTACAAAGTAGTTCAGTGTAACTCGAAAGCAAAACAAATGGTAATGCTTTAGCCGCAAGTGGACATTGTTCCACGGACAATGGGCATGCGGGCAAGGTTCAGGGTTCGTTGGCCCACCACAAATAACCCCCATCGCTGCTCCCCGCTGATACCAACAAAGATTATTGAAATAATCATCGTGATAGACTCGACTTTCATGTCATGAGTGCTGACAACATTATGTTCAAGCTTTTACACTCTCATTGAGATGAAAATCTTGCAAGTTAATAATATATTTTGACGGGCCTGTTGGTTTAGTGGTTAGTGACCCTGACTGCTATACCGGAGGTCGTGGGTTCGATTCCCATTCCCACCCAGGACAAATGTTTGTGTGATGAGCACGATCATTTGTTCTGGTTGTCTGGGTGTAATTTATCTACAATAGGTATGTATTTAGAAATATATAAGTATGTTTATCAGTTGTCTGGTTACCATAACACAAGCTCTGCTTAGCTTGGGATCAGATAACCATGTGTGATATGTCCCGTAATATTATTATTATTATTATATATAACATTTATGACTAACTCATTTAAAACATGTTAGTAAAACACTTAAATATTAAGTGTATTGTGTAACGACTTTAGATCAAAGCGGAAAATTTAATAGACAAAATAACTAGACTGCTCTACAAGATGCGGTTTCCCAACACATGATTCTGTTTACTATTAACTACCGAGTTTAAACTAGACTATAACATTTTACGATTCCTGTTTTATACGATAACTTGAGAACCTAAATCATAACAAGCATCCCACGACATGTTCCATTGCAGCGTGCTCAGAACAATGCGCACGCGCATCGTATTGCGCAAGTCATTCCTATCGGCCCGCGAACCGCGACCGCGCATTCACTTTCGCCCACTACTATTATTTATGTTACGACTGTGCAACTAACCGACACACCTATACCGACTTTACTTTAGTCTGTACTATACTTAAGTGTAACTTTGGTCTGAAGGGGTACTTGATTGTTCATTTAGCCTGCGTTTGTTAAAGAATATAAAAAAAACAGTGAACATAAGCTTTGACTGCAGTTAGAATTATGTAAGGCGGATGATTGTGGTGCCCTCTATACTGCATTCACTAACTGCAGTAAATATATATCAACGCAGGCAACGGCTTCAGCTAGTAGTTAATAATGTTCTAACAGCATTATGGCGGACAATATCGGGATCTAATATAGGATGTCCTCAAAGATAAGATATCGCCACTGAAACAATACATAATGTATCAAAACCGCCGTAACAGTAAATAAGTACATACCTAATTGTAGTCGTAACTACCCTCATTATCATTAAGTTAATTGCTACACTATATATCAGCCACTTTAAAGAAATAATGACCGTGCTTTGGGATTATGAACCTTAATTCAATGACTAAAAGTTCAGTTTCCATCACATTCAAATTACTTTTAGGCCCTTTTCGGTAATATTTGTCATTCTAAAATAAACTTAAACACATGTTGTCAAAGTTGATAATTGCGTAATTAGTAATAACGTTTAATTCTCTTTCCAGATTGGCTTTAGTATAGGTATATTATCTCCGGCCGACGAAATATTACCATATCGATCCGCTTAAGTGGAATAATTTGAATAATCACGCACTCTATTGGATATAAAAGTTAAATAAATTATTATACGTGTAAACAATGTTTGTTTTTAGTTGTAAACACCTATAACATAATTAAGTCTAAACTGACAAATACTACACTTCTCATCAAAAAAATCGAAACACCTCGCAGTTTATGATTTGATAAGGATTATCAGAAAAATGTGTATATTTAGGAATAAATGTAAAATGTCATTTAATAGTGAGTAGTATGAGGTTTTTAAATCCTAATGTTAATGTTCTAAATTCAAATTAAGTCTTCATAGGTTTCGTATTTTGTATAATGAGTAATTTTTACCCTGTATGGAATATGAAGAAAATGGGTAAAACAACACGCGTAAATGAAAAAAAAATGTAAGAAACGTTTATTTAATAACTTGTATTCCCTCCGCGAGCTCTTATTACTGCTTCCATACGGTTCTTCATCGATCGGATGAGAGTCACGATCACATGTTGTGGTATATTATCCCATTCCTCTTGGATTGCATTTCGCAGCTGGCTAAGTGTTTCTGGGGCTGGATCTCTTGCTCGAATTCGTCTCTTTAATTCATCCCATAGATGTTCAATGGGATTCATGTCCGGGCTTCTTGCTGGCCATACCATAATGGAGATACCGACTTCGGTAAGATAATCTCGTACGACGCCCGCGGTGTGAGCTCTAGCATTGTCGTGCATGAATATGAAGTCGTTGCCAATAAAATGTGCATAGGGCATCACATGAGGTTCAAGACACTGTTCGATGTACCGATGAGAGTTTAGTGCAGGCAGCCGTGGCCCAAACACAAAGGCAAGTTCTGTCTTACCGTCGGCGCTGATTCCTTCCCAAACCGTCCACGAACCGCCACCATAGCTGACCTTTTCTTCAATGCAGCATTGTGCAAAGCGTTCTCCATCTCTTCTGTAGACCTTGTTCCTTCCGTCGTTACCATACAGCATAATTTTACACTCATCAGAAAACAGTACTTTGCTCCACTGAAGGTATGACCAAGTTAGGTGCTCGCGTGCAAAGTTAAGGCGCGCTCTTCGATGGTCTGCAGTTAATTTCGGCCCATTCGCTGGCTTATGCGGTGCCAATCCGCGTTCCTTCAACCTTCTTCTTATTGTAGAGTCACTTACAGCTACTCTTCGTACAACGCGAAGCTGCTGCTGCAATTGAAAAGCGTTAAGGCGTCGATTTCGTAAAGAAGTTGTTACAATAAATCGATCATCTCGCTCAGAAGTGACCCGATTCCTGCCAGATCCTGAACGGCGCGTGAACGAACCAGTCTCCCGATAGCGTTTGTAGACTCTATGAACAGATGATAAGCTTAGATGCAATCTTGCAGCCACAACACGCTGACTAAGTCCAGAATCCAGCAATGCCACCACTTGGGCGGCTTCTGCGGGCGAAGTATCCATATGTTTTAGAAAAAAAAGTTTTTTCAGACGTCCCAAAGTCACAGTAAATGAAATAAGAAACAAAAAGTTTAAAGACAAGCGCTAATTTTTAGTTTTTAAACGAGAAACGTACTCCAACCCTAAATACACATTTGTCTCAAAACAGTGATTAATTTCATTTATAGGATAAACAAATGAAATTCTAATTTCGAATTTTGATTTTTTTCTTCTTACTGTAATGACCAAACTGCCAGCTACACAATAATGTTTTTTTTTTCATGGAATTAATTCTCTTTTGTAAAAAATTAGGACAAAAACAATAAAAACGAAAGTGTTTCGATTTTTTTGATGAGAAGTGTATATTATTAGTGTCAAGTTTTAAAATATGGAACAAATTCTTTTGGTTCAAAGTTCTCCTAAGTAACACGAAAATCATTAAAGTTCATGACAAGTATAATTGAAGAGACATATAATAACAAATATCAGACGAAACCTTACCAAAATCCGTAAACGTATTAAGAATATTATTTATAGCTACAGCTATAAATACAACTTGTCTGTATACACAGTATCTATTTAATTATCACGGCGGGCGCACGTTTTATAGCAAACGCAGCTTTAACGCTCGGCTCTCATATAGTTTGGAACTGTCTCCTCCCCGTCGGCGACGCGCCGGCCCGCCATCCATTAATTAAGCACACACCGGAACTTCACTTCCTCCAGTCTACGCGCCACGATTAAAAACACCCAAAATTGTGGCTTACACTGCCTATTTATGACTTGTTTGCTCGGGATATATGACAAGAAATAAAATCCTATTTCTAGAGCGTGGTTAAAACGCTATCAACATTTTTTGTCACACGCTTTTAAAACTAACTATATTTGTATAACTAGTTTAAAATTGCGGAAACGGCTGGAGATGAGAACCACAATAACTGTCAGAGAAATAAATTCAGAACGAATAAAGACGAAATTTTCGCAAGTCACATTAGTCTTAAACTAATTAGTGTCTCCCGACTATTACTTTTTTTTACTTTTATTAGAACTTTGTAATCGTACATTTAAAATCTACTGTTATGTGCATTTTACTTTGAAAAACTTTTAACAGACGTGTAATAGAAAATGATTTTACGTATTATGTTACCAGCATGTTCAATTTGGAACGGGTATACAGTTACCTACTAAATTGGATTACTCGTAGTAGAGATTAAAACTGAAGGATATCATATTCATGAAAGCCTGTAACAGCTGCACCTAAATCTGCTTTTTATTAATTAAATGTAAAAAACAATATATTTGATGGGCCTGTTGGTCTAGTGGTTAGTAACCCTGACTGCTATACCGGAGGCCGTGGATTAGATTCCCACCCAGGACAAATGTTTGTGTGATGAGCACGAGCATTTGTTCTGGTCTGGGTGTAATTTATCTATAATATGTATGTATTAAGAAATATATAAGTAAGTTTATCAGTTGTCTGGTTACCATAACACAAGCTCTGCTTAGCTTGGGATCAGATAACCGTGTGTGAGATGTCCCGGAATATTATATTATTATTATTATTTTACACCTAAATGTGCGAAAAAAGTATCAGATATTAGAAATGAAACCGCATAATGTTTTCACTTCAAACATAATATACATAACAATTCTTTTGACACATTAAAACAAAACAAGATATTACAAGTTTCAAAGCAATTGTTGTAGTTCAAAGTTTGTTTAAATCGAATCCGTACAATTTGTAACAAAGGGCTTACGTATTAAACTGGAATGGCGTGGGAATCAATTCTCAGCAACAAACAACGTTTATAGCATTCATTATGAAACCTGATTAATATGCGATGACACTAACGTAATGGATAGTTTAGATTCCATATTTAATGTTAATGAAACGTTTCTTGTCTATTTGTTCGATTAAGTATATAATTGTTTTAACTGTAGCTGTTTGTAGTGAATATAAAGGTGCATTGCTGCTTTCGATACATTGCATTTTTCTAGTAATTAGTGAACATCAACGTTTGTAAACTAACTAAAACATAAAAAATTACGTTATTCACCTGGAATTGAGACTTCTGTTGCTCGTGTATAATAAATTGTATTCCGCAAATAAATGCAATTAATTGGCCCTCCTACTGTTACAAATAATTTATTAAGTACCTTTCATTAAAGTTGAAGTTATTAGTAGGCATCGATGTGAACTTTTACTTTGTAAATAAGAAAGTAAACAAGTTGTAACGTTACTACGCGGACTATTTTACTGCAGATACTGACCGGTGACCCCTTTATCCTTCCGACCCGTCACGAATAACAAGATTTTCACAATATGGTATTATGTAACCCTCTTAGTCTTTCGTCACCCACAAGAAAAGATTAGGTCACCTATTCTTAGAGCGGACAATACCCTACTTATTGATCATATACCGTCAGACAGCTATATGTAATATTCTATCTTAGGATTGATGTAGATGGTATAACTATATCACATTACTAATAAGGAACACCCACAGGCAATACTTAAAGTTCCTTCCATGTATCAAAGTCATTGTCTCGTATAAAATGTTTTAAATTAAAAAGCGCATTCAAAAGCACGCCACACAGGCCACAGCGTTTCATAATTTACAAGTTATTACGTGATCGAGCCAACGGTAGCTTCCACTTTTTATTCAACCTGTCGCATAATGATAGGTGTAGCATAGTTATTAACGTCGTGCTCTACGGTAATCCTTTGTTTTTTATGATCACGACTCTACACAAAGGCGTCGACAGCGAGGTCGCTCGCCTGTCATCAGCTACAAGGTCGCTGCACTCGCAATTACGGAACATATGCAATGCCCTTTGTTATTACCACTACTATAAGCTGTTCAATCGATCATTACAATAAATCATTCATTTACGTTCAATACACTTTTACAAAAGTTGTCGGTATTCCGATTCATAAAACTCGTTTAAAGCCCTTATTGGGTAGCAAAAATAGCTAAGGTTATACTCGTAGTACAAATCAAAAAAGGTAAATAAGTTAGTATTTTTCTCGTATATAGATCGTTGAATGTCGGTGAAGATCGACGTCGGCGTAGTCGTCTAGTCTGGATCACAGTGTGTGGGCGAATATTTTTGTTTGGTCGTCTACAACATACACGTGGCTAATGTTTGTACGATAACGCGTAACTTCAGTGAACCAGAATATTTATTAGATAACAGGAGTCGTTTTACAAACCTAAAAAAGGTCTTTTGAGTCTGTACCACGTGCAGCACGCTCCCGGAAATAAACTAGCCTGCCTTTGGCGCGAACATGTTCTCACGCATCTCAAATAGTCATTTAAATTAATTAACATAACGAATTCCCGTTGCGTATAAATACCGTACACACTGAGTACTGACCCGGAGCTGGATTCGCAACTGCTAGGAATTTGCGAGTTTAATTCGAGATCCTTTCGAACAAGTAGTAAGGGTCCTTGTACAATATGTGAGTGCAACATACACGTCATGATAATATGCGTATGAATGCGTTATTCATGCACTTGACATACTTACTGCACAAAGAAATGACATCTAGGAACTCGTAATGACTAGATTATGTCACGACTGCAAAGGTTTTCTAGGCTATACTTATATGTATATGTAAAGATCAAATATAATTCTAGGTTGATGCATTCTCGAGCTTATTAACTATTGCTTCATTATGTCAAGAACAAAGACTAACGAAATTACTTGCATTATTTATTAATGAGCTGATTTATATTCGCAAGGCATAGTCACATGCCCTACAGAGTAGTAATTAATCAAATTAGGGTTGAAAACTGGGACTATCCCAGTTTCCAGTGGCCGATTAAATTCGATATGTTCGCCCCTAATCACACGGGGCATAACCCTATTATAGGCGAACAATGGGCGTGCGATAGCTCACTTCTGTCGATCGAGGATTACAGGCAGAACCATTATCTAGAACAAAGACTGTAAACGGATATGAATTGATCTACGTTACGTTCACTGGTTACAGTCCGCTCATTCAAAAAGCTGCGGTCATCATTTAACTTAGTTTTATGGTTACAATAATTTATGGCTTCGACATTTTTTTTTAAATAATAATGTCAATGCTATTTTATGCTATTTTTAATGTTCTGCTACCGATATAGACTTTTATCGACCAATTACCAGTTGTGTATAATAAACAAAGTTATTAGTTAGAGTGAGCTTCATCCTGCAGTGTGTATCGCACGTATCGGGTATCGACGTCGCATACAATAATGAGCGGGCACAACAAAGTTATCAGTGCAGCCCAGTGCAACGTCCGTTCGTTTCGTAAACTGTATGCTCACAGATAAGCAGTAACTTGTACGACACAACAACCATGTGTTTAATACGGTTTATTAATATATGTTCATATTATAATATATGATAGCTAGTGCCCGGGTAACATTTATAAGTAGGGACTACACTCAATCTTAGATTCAAAATGATTCATTAATTACCTTGGTAGCCTTATCAACTTATCCACCTCTTAATTGTAAAATTACAATTAACTATTTTGTCCTTACATATCGTAAGTACTCGTTTCTGTAATATGTATTACTTATTTTATTGTAATCAGTTTTAAGTACACAGTTAAGTCCTCGAAACGGTTCGAACGGTTTCTGTGCTTTATCGCTCTATATAGTTAGCCCTTCATCATCACATAATTACAGTACCTATATGTTCATATTTAATACCTATATGATATAAATTCATGTGTAATGTAACTGACGTTAAAATCCGATGATAATTGAAATCCTTCTCGTATCCAGTTTTCAATTAAGCGTATGACTAATTGACACAATACTATGGGTCTAAAAATAGCCCGGAATTTATTAATACGTAGTTTTAGTAAGCTTTTTGTTCACATTACGGTTTGCGATTATATAAGAAATTGGATGAAAAAATATTTATTTGCAGTTACAAATAGGGGTTGTATTTAAAATTACTTATTTAATACCACATACGCTGAACTATATCATGCAAATGTTCAAATATCATTTTTGCTATATCTGATCTCATTGTTAACGATTATAATAATCCTAGCCTATTTTATGTAAACACTGCAAAATAATGTGAAAAGCTGTCTTATATCAACATCAGTCTGATTTGAATCTTTATTTCTAGCCTCAGTTTACACGTTCTAGTACTAAATGCTTGCGCTATGTGATCATCACGGCATATTCCTCAGGGACATGGGCTGATAGCATTCGGTCAGTTTGTTTAGTCTACGTGTGAATATTTTGTTCTGCGTATTTTTGGTCGTTGCGCACGCAACGAGCGCCCACTAGCTCACTGCCTTAAGTGTAATGCGTTATGACGTAAGTGCGTTATTGTATCTACTCTAAATACGTTTTTGAAACAGACCTACTTACTGCAATTTGTAGATCAGTCCCGAATTGACTGTTGCCAAGAGCGAATTATGGCAGTTCGGTAATTACCCGCACAATAATACCTAATTGTGAATAGTTAAAAAGTTACTAGGAGAGATAAAAAGGAAGCAAACCTTTTACCCAAGTATTCATTAGTGCGCCATAAGCAAAGAAACAATTTTGTTCATCAACACATACAAATCATTAACTGCAATCTTCTTAATGATGCTTGCAAAAACAAAACGTTGAAGCAAAAACACTCCGCCAAGGAACTCTATTTCGAAAACCGCATTACTTTCGAAGATATTAACCCAAGTACTAGACAAAGCTGTCTCTGTGGATCCGTTTATTTCCTGCCCAGACGTTAACGGAAACCGGGACTGCAACGTCTTTGTGTGATGCAACGTCAAATGAAACATTTGGCTGGCATTAGCACACCACTTTAGCTCTTATTCTCACTCGCAAAGGCAAAGAAATCCCCTGGATACTAACTTGTTTTCCCATAACAAGTATCGATTCTCTCCTACAGTTTTAAGAGATAAGGAAGCGTTTTGAAATTTCGATTGGCATAACTATCTTCGCGCGGTTCCGTGGGCGCGCGTTAACTATCGCGTTTATCGGCAGTACCCATGATTTGAGAAGGAAATTGAGTTTCTGAAGGCTGCTTGCTACGTGTAACTCCAGGCGAAGTTGCCCGCAGGCCTGTTATCTCTTACATTTGAGCTTGTCTTGTAAGATGGCGACAGCGTAACGAATTAATTTCCATTAATTAGTGTAATTACTTAATGATTATGTATTTAAACGTTAAAGAGAAGAATTAATTCAGTAAGATGACAGATAATTAGTTACTTATTCATGCGATTCGACTCAACGATTGACAAATAAATGTTTATATTAACTTTTCATGTTTTGACGTGTTTTGGTCAAAATAGGCAAATAACCTTGTTTCCAATAGTCGGTTTGTGTCGGTTTGAAAAAGCATTTAGTAACAAAATCAATTGAACAACGTTTGGCAGGAGCGTCACGGTGGGTGCGCCTGGTAACCTATTTATAGGTACCCACCCTAGAATCGAAACTAAACGTCGACAACACAAGAACGAAAATCGTGTAACAAAACGCACTGGGTAACCTTGTAACATGGCGTAATGAACTGTAAGCCTGACGCCTCGCCACGACCGAGCGACTTACGCAATCCCATGAATATAAAACGCGTAAATAAATAGCAGATGCGCGAAAAACTCACCCCGATACAGACAGACACTTAGCATAATAATCGCGGGTGGAGCGTCCCCCCTCGTAGTAGAGCAGGGGGAGGCAGGGTGGCGGGCCTCCCCTGCAGTGACACGATTCTCACGCGGCGCGCTTCCTTTCAACGTTGCCGCGTTGTAATGAATGGGTAACGACGTAAATACGTCGCCGATGACATAATCTCTGCAACACGACATTGAAAACCAGTATAGCGACAGTTATGCACTTGGAAAGTGGACTGACCGGACAATTCTTTCGATCTAGAAATTGGCTTTTGTTTTTATTTATTGTTTTTATAACAACAACAACACTCCCTTTCGTTCCGTTCAGTGATTCTTAGGAATTATGTTTCTTTCGTACTTGAAATAATGATTACATCCTATGAATATTAACAAGTAGAACTGATGAATGTTGCAAACTCAAAAGAATGACAGCAATCATTATAGAAGTTAGACATTAAATTTAATGTGTATTCTTGTAGCTTTTAATTATGTGCACACAAACCCAGACTTATTGAAATTAATTACCTTCAAATATTTAAAATTATGAATCCTCTTACGGAATATCGGTCAGAGCTAGCATAAATATCAATTAGGCATTAACAAGTCATCTAGCGTGAGAAACACACATTGAAATATGAGCTCGCAGTTCACTCGGCAAAATTATCATAATGCTATGGATATCAAACTGGTACTATGGATAAAACATCATTCTTTCTACTGGCAGCGTATTTAAAGCAAAAACATACGCTGCAGACGATGTTTTAGGAATTATAGTCGATATGCCAACATGTTGGGAATTTAGAATACCTTACGATTCTTATTCGTGTCGAGATGAATAAGTGATGGGACAAAGTTTCTCAAAACATATCGATACTTAGGAAAATTTTAGTTTAAGCTCCCCAGAAAGCGGTATTCTCTTACCTACTTAGCTGAATCTGAGACAGGATAAATTGCCATCCGTTTAAGAAATGTTGCTGACATGAGCTAAAAGCTTGATGTTTGTAAAGAAACTCAGTATCGTATAATATCACTCTTAATACATGATTAAATGCGTCATTGCGTTTTTATTATCAATCAGAATGTAACATCAATCTTTATACATCAGTATGAATATAAATTGTAACTAATCAAGTCGAGTGCACAATTTTTGCAAGTCTCGCAGCACTAGAGTCGCGCGCATCGCACGTCGCGGGGCGCATATGCACGCAGCAGGGTACCGCAACACATTGAAACCCCCGACTGAAATTTGACAAGGACTTAAATCCCCCGAGGGTCTGCCCCGTACACGACGATCAATTTCCAACGCTAAACGAAATAATATTCCGATTTACAACCCCAAAAAGAATGGCGGGATTTAATTTGGGTGGGTTTTAAAGTAGTCTTTGTTGATTTGGTTTATTAGGTACTAGTATAGGTTTTGTATTTTATTTTGCCGGAGTATTATTAAGTAAGATAATAAATTGCTTTTATTTCACATCACTATATCAACGACATTACAATAAACATTTCATCTACAAAGATGTCTGTACCCTAAAAATGTAGGCATTTCTTAAGTAACTATTTATTCATTTTTATTAAACATATGCAATACCTATTTAAATACATCTTAGTATGTAAGTTTAATTCAATAGTGTTCGCTCCCGGTGGTTCTGCATGTGCAGTCTTTGATGTTGAGAGCAGATTAAAATCCGTTCAGTAGTTTTTAATGATACGCTTTGTGTGCGGATCATTAAAATCTTCTGATGCTACTTTTGTTTCATTTATTCTCAACATTGTAGGCCATGATATTAATTACACACATAGATATACGAAAGAGAGTTTGCAGAGAATTTTAAAACATAACAGCAGTGTTCGCACAGATGCAACAATACAATTGATACGTAAAACTTGTATCAAAGAACTAATAACGGCTTTACCCTAACAAAATTATAACAACAAAGTTATTACATTAAATCCTGGGGGGTTGCTTCAAAGAGTCCGTTCGATGGGTGCACGCCATGTGCGTTTGACACGTATCATTTGCGCTTTTACACACCCACTACTTTCGTCACAACTACGACGCCCACGATTTTACTGCTACCAATTTTACTCGATATCGATGTAATTGTGACAAGTGAGTTGTGTTTTTGCACTAATCTGATGTCACAGCACGAAGGGCAAAGTTTAGCATAGGCACGTGTAAAGATAAAAAAAAGCTTGGTTTATTTTAAAATAATAATGTACGCAAATCAAATACTTAGTTTGCAATTCATTTCATTAATTTGAAAGCACAATATTTTAAAGCAATTCGACATAATCTACATTTATCGATCTATCTTTTTGTTCGTCATTGTATAACTTAAAGCTATTAGCATATTGTTAACTGGTTAGGTTAAAATTTCGCGTTTTTGTAAGCACTGTAAATATGGATGGTTATTAGGGTGTGCAATTTAATTAATTAGATGTACAACGCAGCAAAGTGGGTGATGATTCTGCGATAAAAACTTTGTTTTACATAAAACAGGGGCCTCTGACAAATGTGAGGGTTTGTTAAGGCGTTGACTAATAGTCTACTAAGTCTGCATATTTAAAATCTTTGACGCTGCCCCAAATGGAACGTAAAATTATTTTATCTGTGTGATGACTAAAAATACTCCCAAAAGAACAATTGTTATTAATCAATAACAAGTTTGTTGCACTTTCTTTACCTTTTTCTTCTTGGTTGAAATTCTATTGTTTTCCAATATATATTTCCAATATATATTATATATTTTCCCGGCTGTCATACATAGATCTTTGGCAGTCGTTAAGTCAATTCTGACAACTAGTCTTACTATGGGATACTGTGTTTCCCAGTAAAATGGGTTGTGGAGGTCAGATAGGCAGTCGCTCCATGTAAAATACGGTATTCAGCTGAATCCGGTAAGACTGGTAGCCGACCCCAACATAGTTGGGAAAAGGCTCGGGACATGATGATTATATATTATTAATCTAGAAGAGCCTAATGAGTACTCCTATAAACACATGGAAATCGACTTATCCCGTAATTTATGAACCATAAACGAACTGAGCCATCTTTAGTAGATATCAATCGCTTTTCCACTTTCATTTAAAGAATTTAAACAATCTAATTAAACTAATTACATGAGAAAAACAATGAACAACTTACAAAAAACGTACAATAACGAAGCCTACGACTAGTAGTACGTTACGTAGTTACTATTAACGTAACGTAGCGTAGAGCGTAGTAATTTCCGCGAACAATTAGTATGACGGGCGGCGACATTTCCGAGAACTCTTCCACACGCCATGTTGAGTGTTAAAGGACGTAATAACAGAATTGACACGGGTTTCATCCTATGTGTTTTGTTACAGAAACTTACAAGGCTCTTAAGGTTTTCTCAGTATACCTAGATAAGAAAATAATTATAGGTACAGGAAATTATGTACCCATTTCAATTTTAGCTTCATCTCTTTCCAATATCACATCTACCAATATTTATAAATGTCACCATTTTTCTATCTGTGAATTAGGTAGTTATGATTTTTTTATTTTAGGTAGGCACCTAAGGTTGTCTCCTTTCCACGGATAATAACACAAACTGAGCCTTCCGACTGTTTCATTATTCCATTCCGATATTAGCATATACTGGCTTTAGTGAAAAAGTTGTCAAGAAATTCAGTGCTCTTCATTCCAAGTAGGCTTAACAAAATGAGACATTTTCAACAACTAATTACGTAGAGGGAAGTTTTGGTTGAGTATGTTAAAAACTTTCCCGATATGATTAGTTGTAGAGTAGACTAAAGGTAAGAAAGAATGGGGCTGTTAACGACAAAAATATCTTATCTGGGGGCACGGCAGTGCCCCAGCCAAGTCTCGAGCAAACGGGCACGGCCGTACCATTCTTTTCTCGAAGCGTTTCGCGGCTATTTCACCCCCCCTGTATCATCGATACGGATAAAGCTAGGGGTTTAGGTTTTCGATGACCTAGAGTAAGTATTAAAACAAGCTCAGCCTCAAAATTACATGACATTTGAACCAATAGTTTACGAGTTATGAGCGATCAAAGTTACACCATTTTGTCACTCACTGACTCACTCACTGACCGATCATCAAAAATCTAAGGTACTTCTAGCAAACTTAGAACCTTCAAATTTGGCACCAAGATAGGTTTTTAGCTACATGTAAAGGGAAAATTATAAAAACGGTAATAAATTATATACCATAGTAAATAATATGAAACAAATTTATATTTGCGGTTTTACAAGAATATGGTATATGAATTTCGACTGCATTGTTAACTTTGTTCTTTGTTTATGTACAAAAAGCAAATATTTTTTTTAGCAATTTTATTTATTTATAAAAAGAAAAAAAAAGAGACCTACAAAAAATAAATGAGATCCCACCAAAAACATTCAATGTAAAAAAAAAGCCAAGTCTCTCTATGCAATTCTTCCATCGTAAAAAGTTTTGAGATCGCATAGGAGCCAAGTCCTGTTCAACTTAATTTGTAATAATAAATCAATATTATGTGACTATATCAATAGTTTTGTTTTCATTACAATAATAGTGACTTGGCCATGAGCACAATAAGATACAAATATAAAACGGCATATTTGGAGGAGTTGCAAGTAAATAATAAATAATATCAGGACACCTTAACCGACAGTCGGTATCATCCAAGATCAGTGAACAGCACATGCACTATGGCGCATGTTTAGTCCATAGTGATCTCAAATTCCAATCAGTTACAAAACGATGTCCATAATATATAAATTCAACGGTATTTGCACGTAATTACAAGGAGCAAACGACCTTTAACTTGTGCTCATGGCCAAGTCACTGTTATTGTAATGTAAACAAAACTATTGATATAGTCACAAAATATTGATTTATTATTACAAATTAAGTTGAACAGGACTTGGCTCCTATGCGATCTCAAAACTTTTTACGATGGAAGAATTGCATAGAGAGACTTGGCTTTTTTTTTACATTGAATGTTTTTGGTGGGATTCCAATTACTTTAATGTGTCTGGGAAAGTATTTCTTCAACCTGAGACTTCGCAGAATGTTTTGATCTTTGAACTGCACATATAATTTAACCCCAGTAACACAAGTATGTGCAAAGATTTTTGTTAATGCATATTATATGCATGCACATTTTGAAGGTTTAATATAATATATATGTTTTTAACTGTAAATGAAAATTATATAAGACGATAAGTTGCGGTGTATTAGATTGATTGCATTTGAGTTGACTTTATTTCCAAATTTACTTCTCTAATGTATAATTTTATTAGACGCCATACAATACTCTCAAACGAATACAAAATGTCCGCATGTGTGGCGGTATCAACATGTTACATCTAAAGACAGGTAGACATATTCACGATCCTAATGCTAAAAGCGACGAGTGGCGCCGAGAGGTTAGCTAGTGCATAAGACCGCACACCACGCACACACACATTCATCTCTCATTCAACGTATGTGTCGTATGTGTGAATGTTTGTTGTACATTTAGGTATAAGACAAAAGGATTTCGATGCATTTTATTTTATTGCGCCGATGTGTGGGTTCTTAACCTTTTTAATGCTGTAAGATTTATGTTCATACCAGAACGTGTCTTAAATTAATTCCATGTGATGGCAAAGCCTTTTAATATTAAAAAGTATACAGAATTTGTTTTGAACTTACTGTGAAGCCGCTTCATAGCTCTATACTGGTGATAAAAAAAGAACTAACAAAAGGCTTTTAATAACGACAAAAGTATTAATTAATGGAGTAATTTGCTGTGTGTTTACCAACACTTCCACAAGTGCGCGCACGCAGGCGCGAGGGCGACACGCTAGGCTAGCGGGTCGCGTCTCGTTAACTTGCCACGGCCGATAGCATCGCGGCTAGCGATCCAGCGTCACGCTCAATAATCGTGCTGTTATCGCGCGGCAAACGCATCATGTTTTATAAGCCCTATAACCTTGGGAAATGCGGTGCGTTTGTCGCGGCAGCGCCAGCGGCGGCGGCCGGCGTCGCGTGTCGTTGAGTTTGTGCGAAGCCTTAGATTTTTAGTGGTTATAATTATAATATATTCTATGTATATTCACTTATATTTGTAGTGTTTACATTAAATATCGCGAATTAATATATATATTCATGACCTAACTGTTGAAACTACATAAAAAAATGTAATCATCATTTAAAGTCCTTGTTTTCATCTCACTGTTGGGATAGGCATTTCTTTTCTCGTATGAAAAGCATTTTTGATTTTACGAAAGACAAAATACTAAATTATTATTTGATTTACGGATTAGTATCAGTTAAACACAATCATATTTAATTCATCTTTAATTTGTACATTAAAACGATTTCTTAGATTTCTATTAATCGTTCGTGCACTTAATGCGTTGTATTACTTAATCTCAGTTATTGTAATTGAAGCATTTACCATAATTTGTTAAGTAACTAAGTTTCTTTTGCAGGTCACTAACTTAGTTTAACAAAACGCTTGCCCTTTGCAATTTAATAAGTCTGTCATGGTCAAGTATCTGTAAATGCTAAATATCTTTTAAAATAACTAATTTTCCACTGTATTATTCGAAATACACGTGTTTATAAACTATTAATGCATACCTGTGAATTATGAGATCACAGCCTCTAGGTGTTAGTATAATAAGAACGATAAATAATCATGAGAACAATATATAGGTAGGTACTCGTAGGTTCCACCTTAACTGTTTGATCATTAATCAGTATATTTGTTCCAAGAATAAAGTACAAACAATAAACAACACGGATATAAAATAAAAATAAACAAAATAGGACAGAACCAAAACGTGTATTCTATATTCGAAGTGAGATTACAATGTAGTGTCGAGCGCAGGTGAATGACCGAAATCGGCGCGGTCGACCTTGCGACGTCTCGCTTCACCTACATACGCCACACTGACAAGCCACTTTTGCTTTCGACAATTCGCAAAAAAATATATTAAGGAATATCTTTGTTCGGACGGATGAGTTTCGGTGACGTATCTAGGTTGATCCTATATTATGTATACAGCATGTAATGTGATGCACCGTTTGTAGCAAGTATGTTTCTAAGAATAGGTACTTTCAAAAATAAGTTATTTACAACGTAAAAAGTGTGCAACATATACGTAGAATATTAAATACCTAAACTGTTAAGGGCGTTTACATCTATTCCACGTAAATTGCTCATTAAAATACAAAAAAGTTTATCAGCAATGAGAATTTGTAAGAATTCCCGGCGTTAAATGGACCTTTAATCCACTGGTAATTAATTATCTGAAATGAAACTTTTTAGAATTGAAACTTTTTCTTGCCTCGAGAATTGTTAATTGTTTACTTTGTCTTTACCATAACAATTAATGACAATTGTTTTGACTTATTAAACACCAAACAAATTCAACTCGTCATTCAATGTATCTGTACTTCAATGGACTAGATCTTTCTAATCTATCCGTTTATTTTTGATTTAATGTAAATATCTAGATTTCGTTAATGTCTCCAGTATTATTATTAATTAAAGCAAAAATATCAAATTAAATACTATTTTCACACTTCACTGCCCCTAAAGAAGTTCTGCGTTAAATAAAGAACCACCCCTTCCTGATAAAATAACTGCATCGAATACTTTCAGCACAAAAACTTCTTAAAAAATTGGGTCAATTAGCAACAAAGCTCCCACGAAGTGCGAGAAAGGAGGGGAATGTACGGCCCTAGTTGTGAGTGTGCGTTGTGGCTTCACAAAGGGCGAGGGTGCGCCCTCGACACCGCGACACACCACACCACCCCGCCTGCCCTGTACCACTCATTGATCGAAATAACACCCAACCACAAAAACACAGAGCTTATAATCGAACACCATACCACAACGAAGGCTGTGCGTCAAAATTGTGTTATTCGACATTTACCTGTGGATCTCGCCCAACAAAAGATTCTAAAACGGGTTACGCGGGAGGATGCTCTCGAATAAACTTTTTACGTGTGGAGCGGGACTCGCGTTATGTGGATAAATAAGCGGCAGCCATCTCACTTTGTAAGTCACGTAAGTGTCAGTGTGAGACGTATGATTGATACCCACCACCGGCGTCGTCTCGCCACGGAATATAAAAGCGTACTTAAATAATAAAACACCTTTTCAAATACGTGAACAATGAGTAAAATTGTTGGTTCATTCGTCACGGTGTGTAGTCGCGTCAAGTCTACGTGCGGTGAATGTCACGCGGCCAAAAATAATAATGTGTGCGTTCGGTCCGGACGGTCGTTCGGTCAGTGCAGTCTCGTTGCGTCACTGCACTGAACCGTCGCGTCGGGGCATTGCACCTTGCGTCGTTGCGACCACGACATCAGCACGCTCTCGCCGTCCCGCTCGCTCGGTGCTCGTCTATTCGTGCGCGATCGATCCTAACCATTCAACAGCTGATTGTCATTAAACCCGTAACGTTATCGTTGACACATGATTGTGACATGGTAGGTTACTATGTCTCAGATTATACCATATCTGTAGAAACTAACCTTTGTAACTTATTGTTTCAGTGGCGTTGCGGTGCTGAGTCCGACGGAAAGTAGTGGATGCAGCGGTAGCGACATAACTGAGCCGCGCTCGCCGCGCAGCCCCGAGTCGGCGTGCAGCACCAGCGAGGACAGCGCGGGCGCGCGCATGCCGCCGTGGGCGTGCGAACCGGCGCCGCCGGCCCCGCGACGCATCGCGGCGCAACCTGCGCCCGTGCGCCGGTCACAGCCGCCCATACACCGCCGCATCACCGAGTATTTCAACCATAAGATGAAGCCACAGAACGGCCTTAAGCGCGATACAAACGCTACCAACGATGACACCAAGAAGAAGTGCCTACCTAAAAATGGGGTCACGCATGACCTTGAGAAATATATCTCTTATCTATCGCAGACATTTAGTCCTAAAGTATTAATGGATGTCGGAAAGCAAAACGAAGCCGCTGCTCGAAAGTTGGCGAAGACAGCTCCTAATGGTGCTATAGATGCCACAAAAGCGGCAGATCTCACTAAAAAGATGAACAATACCCACTTCAATGGTGTGACTGACTTCAGTAGGCCTAGGGAAGTAAAAGATAAGAACCACATGAATATGAATGGGTTTTTGGAAGTTCGAAATGGAACCGAGGCTTTTTGTAAGGCTAAGCCAACAGGGCTTTTAAAAGGGCTGGTAGATAGTAAAAGACCAGGATTAGAAATAAAGACATCATCAGACCCATCCGCCAATGGATTATTATCTAATAAACATTCATCAGAATTTAGTCAACGTAAAGTACCCATACCTGCTACTAGTGATCTTGTTGGTCTGAGGATTGCACCTGCAACATCGGCAGGTCAATCACCCAAGAAAACGACTAAAAACGATACGTCCAAAATGAACGGCGTTGTTAGTTCAACGACCAAACTAGACAGCAGGATGAATGGAGTTACATGCGGATCAAATAATTTAAACTTAACTCCCATAACAAAGCCAACTAAAAAGGAGACTCAGAAAAAAGCTACCCAGACGACTAAAAGGAATAATCGAAAGTCATCCGCCTGTATTGCCAATAGTAAAAACATTACGTGGTCTAAAGCTAATAATCTCAAGCAGGTTCAGCTACATAAGCAAAATTGTACTAACACGTCACACACAACCACACAAACTGTACCAGGCGAAGCTAGTTCTGCGCCACAAATGAATATTCCCAACGGTGTTCGTCAGGTTCCCATGATGAACGGTAACCTCAGCAATCTCAATGTACCTGTTACGAATTTACAAAACTGTCATCAAATAAATATACCACAGCCATGCAACGGTTCTGTGAATCCTAACAATTTAGCGTCCTTTGTCGCAGTCCCGCAAAATGTGATGCTAACAACATTAAGGATACCCCAAAACGGTTTATCGCCGCAAACACTGGGACAACAGAATAACATGACAGCTTTCAACCGATCTAATGTCAATGTCTCGAGTCCAACGAAAATGAACAGCCAATTCGTTTTTCCGCTCATGCAGAACATAAACGGAACCGTCGTACAAATACCAAATCTAATGGCTAAAATGCCTAACTTTGTTCTCCCTCAACCTCCACAGTTGACGACACAAAGGCAAGACCATTTACAAAACCAACAAGCGGCATCGATTCTCATAAACGGAACTCTTTTGAATCTCGCTAACACGATGCCGTCGCCGTATCCAAATGTAAACAAAAGTGCACCCGTAACAAGCCAATCTATTCCAATGATGAATAAAAATGTTGCGGGAATGCAAGCAGTCGGCATGACAGTTCAATCGAAACCGAATTACGCTGTCAATTTTAGTCATCCTGTTCTAATGCCGCAATCGGGGTATATTGTTACATCTGTGCCAAATATGAACGTGAAGGAAACGTGGAGTTACTCGAATACAAATACTGTTTCGTCGTCACAAACAACGTTTTCTAACCATTTACTTCATCATCCTATCGTACCTAATTATACAACGTCACAGGCGCTGCACACGAGTAGTATTCCTATAGCGCCAGTGAAACCGCCTGACAACCCAATTCAAGGTACTGAACCACCCAGTAGTACAGTAAAGGAACCAGAGCTGAGGGAGATGACACCTCCCAAGTGTGATATTCCATGGCTGTCCAAAACTGTCAACAATAACATTGTACAGTTAGAACCAAAAAAAATCAACAAGAGGCCTTTCGCACAAGTTAGTAGTATATCAGAGAGGCTTCAAGAGTTAGCTGCTAAGAAAGCGAGAGAGATGAATGACGTAATACTTGAAGATACCAGGAAAGAGATGAACTGTAACCTCAGGAAAGTGGAAGAGGTAGCGAGGCGGGAGGAGACAATCTTCACGCAGATTACAGTCCTTAAGGATGTGTCGTCTGACGTCCACAACACTGTAATAGAAGCCAACTTTTGCAGTACCACAACGGAGTCCGAGTCGGGGATAGGGACGGACAAGTCGATGGACTCGCCGAGTGACTCCCAAACTAGTAAAGAGTGTGATGAAGATTCCTCGTTATCCCTGAGTGTGAGCGTGTGTTCTGTGGACGTGCAGAGCCAAAAGAGTCCGATCCTGAAGCAGCCGAAGACACTTCGGTTTCCCCCGAAGAGTTTGACGAAGCCGGGCAGCGACAAGCGGACGTCGAGTACGGACACCACCTCCACAGTCAGTGTGTGTCTGTGGGAGAACTGTAAGCGGGAGTTTGACGGTGACCCGGATCTCTTAGATCATTTACAGGTACATAATATACTCCACTATTGATTATTTTAAACAACAATTTATAAATTAATTCGATCAAATGAATTATTTTGTGACTTACATCTAATCACTTTCTATGTCAATTTCAGAGCGTACACGTAGAAACCCAAGCCGGTAAAGAGAACTACGTATGCCTTTGGGAGCAGTGCAAGGTCCGAGGCAAGCCGTCGTGTTCTCGTCTCTGGCTAGAGCGACACACACTGTCGCACGGCGGGAACAAACCCTTCAAATGCATCGTCGACGGCTGCGAGAGACGATTCTCCACACAGGTATAATTACGGGCATATTACTGATACTTACAACGCACTGAACATGCAAAGGGTTGAATTGATAACTATTAATAAAAGTTTGCGTAGTGTTGAGCGAGGCATCGGCGTAACACAAAAGCAATTGGCTTCTTTATTAAGTTGTTTTGATTATATTTTTGCGTCAAAATGTGCGTCGACTTGAAAGAAGCGTAAATATATTTGCACTTCAATACTATTTCTGTCTTGAATGAGGCGATAAATGTTGTGTACACCAATACATGTATCAATTTAATCACATGCATAAATTTAGGCTCGATATCCCGGGAACCATGATGCATTTTTTTATTGTTGCAAAAGCGTAACAAAGTGCTGTCAAAATACAGCTGTAGGAATATTTAAACTTGTTATTTGAAAATTTATTGCATGGTCATTATATTCTTTGGATATTTGGTGCGTTTTCCAGACTTTCATAATTAATATATTGCGTTGCTCAACAGTTTCTAAACGGTTGCAGAAATAATTATACAAAAATATATATAATCATATTGTAAAAGTTAATATACATTAGATAACTGTAGATTGACAGTCGTAACAAATCATTCTCTTATCAATCATTTTGTTGAAATATATCCCATTATCAGCAAAGTTTTATTTCTGCAATTGATTTATGAAATGCGTTGTCTTGGTCTTTGCCGAAATTATAAAATTGTGTGTTGTTTATCTGAATATTATAATTTTGAAGAACCTTTTCACCGCTAAAATTTTTATTAAGTTTATTTTAAAAAAGCACTCAAATTGAGATATAACTTTTGTTTTCTTATTGTTTTTATGAACTTCTCGATACTTAATTTAGAATATTGCAATTACAATAATAAGATGAAACATGCTATCAATGTTTTGGGAATTTTTTACAATGTCAAGTTTAGCGTTCAAAAGGTTAATTTCTGTGTGTACTTTTGGATTTTTAAGCAGTAAATCTACGGTTTCAAAATGTATCCTCGTGTTGACATCGCTGTAAACATCGTGTATTTTTTTGAAATTGTCAATTTACTTACTAAATAATCTAAAACGTAATAATGTAATAATATCCAACGTCCAATCGAGTGATTGGATCATAGAGCGATCAAACCCTTCATGGAAGACGAATCGAAAAATGATATTTCCGTTCATGTTGGTTTAACCACATTATGTCGAAAACTTAAAAAAGAAACATTGCGTTAAAAGTGTATTAAACAAATTAAACAGTTTGTAATTATGTACGAAAAGCAAATCTTAATAGAAAAAGTATAGCTTCCCCTTAAATAATGTAAAAAACGATAGATTGGTTTTGTTAGTGGTGGTGTGATCCCATCACTGGATTAAAGTATGGCACATCACGAAACAACCTTTTCCATTCTCTACGTTATGCCGTCAACAACTATTTTATGGTAGGGCAATAAAGCCAAACATTTCTTTTTAATCAAATGTCTACAACAAAGATAATATCGTATTCTAAACAAGCACGTCGCGTGATGTCGCCATATTGACGTTAATTTACGACAGTAGCAGTCTCTAACAAAACGATAAACTTGCTATATGTTTTCTTTCCCCAAGGACACGAAGACGATGCCAAAGAGAACCCTCGATGGCTGGAACCACTTCTGAGATTTTATTTATTTTTGTCGACCAATAAACTCGTTGGGTTTACCCCTTTGACCGCTATTCAACGTATACTATGTTCATAACGAATTTGTGAAAACGACAGTAGTAACAATTTTTGACTGCAACTCCCGATATCTTTTTAGGTCCAATTTGAATTCACGTTTTTGATTAATATAATGTCTATTTGATTCAAATAAAATCGGCGTTTTGTAACAGCAGTATTTTAGTATGATGCTTAAAAGAAACTGTATCACACCAACAATAATGCACATTCATAAAATTTGGTATAGTCAGTGTAACGTCAAATCGGATCTAACGAATCGGCAAAGTTTTAAATACGTTTCTCTCAAATTATCAATGTTGACGGTATCAATTCGTCCTTGGCAGTCGAAGTGTTAAATGCGGTGATTTTCATATGTATCATTTATTTTTTTCAACACGACGCGTCGAGCTGCGGTATAAGTGTAGTGTACAAAAGCAAGTACTTAGTAGATGAAATGGTGTTAGTTTTAATTAGTTCATAAGGACTCTGAACTTTCTGCCTTCATCAATAACTTTTAATACTGCTTTGATACTCTATATGATTTCTAATATATATGTTAAAACTACTCGAAACACTAATATACATTAACTATATATTGAAAACTAACAGCGTATACCTATATTTCAAACAAAACGGTCATACAAGAACTTAACGTAAGCGTGAATTAAAATAATTACGACATATGAAATCGGATTCAAAAACAAATAAAAATATATTTTGTGAATAATTTTTATATCTGCGTACAGAATTACTATTATTGCGTAAATTCAAAGTTAGGAACAGACTGTGTGATTTACTAATACGCTTATTCTAATAATGTCCTGCGATAAAAAATGTAAAATGATATTAATTGAAAGGAGCTAAAAGCATTGGTGTTATAGTTTGTTATTTCATAATTTCTAACGTTAAAATAATAAATTACAGATATTATTGGAGCGACACGTAAACAACCACTTCAACGAGGCGTCGCCCAGCTCTGGCGCCGGCAAGAAGACCGCCGACAGTTCCGTCAAACTCATACGCAGGAACGGCAAGAAGCTGCGGTATAGGCGACAACCATGGTCTGGTGAGTTCACACACCCTCGTGTATATAAAGATAAGGAGTCTTTTTCTTCTTACTTAATTTTTAATATAAAGAGCTACTTCTGATATTTCTTCTAGGTAGATAGTTATGTGAATATTTTTTTGTTGTCATTTATATACGTGGCCCAAAGCAGGTCAAAGCTAGCTATTGAGGTACCTAATATAAATTTAGAATGAGAAAGTGTCTCATCACATATCGGGATTCAATGTAATTAAAATTATTTGACGGTTCTTTTGATTAATATGTTCAGACCTGCAGTAATAACGGCTTTTAAATTGAGTGTGTTTATGTTGAACAGCGCGCATGTTCGACTTCTTCGACGCGGGCATGATGGAGGGCCTGGCGTGGCGGCTGTCGCGCTCGACGCGCTGGCGGCTGGGCGGCGGCGTGCCCCTGCGCGAGCCGCCGGGCCGCCACACGCTCACGCTGCACGCCTCGCTCGCCGCCACGCGCTACAACGCCGCCGAGGGCCGCCGCGAGGCGCTCGTCACTTACTACCCGCCGCATGTGTGAGTACACCTCCGTTCCCCCCCCACTACCCCCCCCCCCACTACTCGACACAAGCGTGCGCGTCTGTTTGTGTGTCTTTATGTCATAACAACAAATCTCAAATCGGTTTTGAATGTTTTAGAATGTTCGAAAAAGAGCGAATGAGGCAAGAGTGAAAAAAAAAAAAATGATGCCCGTACATATAATATAAATTATCACGGACCTTTTGTTAACAGCTGTATTAATTTATTAATTGTTATTCTATATAGTTTGTGATATCACAATGTATGGTTTCAGGTAAGCATTGGAGTTATTCCTATCCCAATTAGTTGGTATTAAGTCTTATAGAATATCTAGGGTATACATAGTGTTTATATCAAATGGCTGCTTCACACAAGATATGAAAGACTTCAATACTGATATTATGATATGTTGAATAAAAATATCAATTAAGCAATGAAACTCGAAGTCTTTAACAGTGTGTGAGAGATTTGAAGTGGGTGACTAAATTATGAGGTGTTGTAAGACCCAGAAAAATATAAGTAATAATTGACCTCATGCAAATATATTAGGTGCTACTTACGATTTCGGATGATCGAGTTTTTTTACAGAGCCACTGATTAAAGTATTTACATGATAATCTACATTGATTTATTATAGACAAAGTTTTATAGCTTACTTTCTAAAACTTAATACTAATACAAGTATTTACAATAGCCAACAGCTCAGACTGTCGTAGATAATAATATTGTGCTCAGGTAAACAAAGGTGGGTCAGTAGACAAAGGAAATCATGTTTCATTGGTGTCTAGTTAATGTTTACGTTTTACATTTTCAGACTTTTCATAAACTATACCAGTTTTGGCGAATGTATGCACTTTTCTATTCACCACTATTGTTTTAATTTGTGCCTCGATTTAAACTTGGATGGTTGTTTGCAGTGTGTTAGTAACATGCCAACTTTAGCTCCCATTCTCATTCAAATGCTCCATGTTCACATTATGTTGAACGTTACGTATGTAATCACTTTCACATTTATTTTGACTTCAAACCTTTAGCTTATACCTAATCATAATTTAACACATAACGCTGTTCTATTAATTTTATAGTGCACGATATTTTTAGCCCTTGTTGTGGATTTTTTCATTACCTTTTCAAAATTGTCTCTAACTGGCGACGGAGTGCTTGCTATTGGCAGAAACAATAACGATCCTCCAGCCATGTGGTTTGCTTAGCATGCTCAATGTTGCCATAACAGTGCCACAAAGAGTAACAACAAACAAAGTTGCTAGCATTAATTAAGTATTTCTTTCAATATTCCATTTTATATTGTTGTTAATACTTATTGTCTACAGCTTGAACGAATTGGCAAACTTCATTCTATAGAAATTATGATTTATCCTTGATTGCTAGCAATTCTATGGGGCACCCAGTCCTACTTTATTTGTAGATTTTGGCTTTAGACATAACAATGATTTAAAAGAAGCTTAAGTGCATGTTAGACTACCTTTACACTGGTTCATAATTCAGTGGAGCAAATTGAATTGAAATATGTTCCTAATGACAAGCAAGTGATTGCTTTAATTTTTTTATAAATTTTATGGAATGTTTTATCTGCAATTATAATACTGGATATTTTTTACACATTATGAGTGATGTATGATTGGAGTTGGTTTGCTATGGAGAGGGTACTCTCTTATGTTTTATTTTTGAAGTGGTATTTACTTCACTAAGTTATGAATTAGTCGAGGGTACACAATTCACCGTGGGATTGGTGCCCTTGATCGCTGCAAACACATATTCAGAAATATTCGAGTTTTTTTGTTTTGATGGAAAGAAACAGAGAACAGTTTATTTCAGAAGCAGATCAACATTACACCATATCAGTATAAAGTGTGTTTGCAGCTGCCTCTCTGTGGCACGAGCGGTGTGTTGGTGGATGTTATAGGAATGTTTAACATTACAGACTGGAGGACGAGTGGGTGCCGGAGAAGGACGTGAAGCGAGTGAAGCGCGTGGAGATCGCGTCGCTGCCGACGCACACGAAGGTGTCGCTGTACGCGCAGTTCTGCTCCACTTACACGGGCGTGGCGCCGGCCGAGCACAAGGCCGCGGCGGCGGGCGGGCGGCGCGAGTGCTGCAGCTCGCCCGTGCCGAGCCGCGAGCGCGCCGACGAGCGCGAGCGCGTGGCGGGCGCGCGCAAGCGCAAGCAGGGCCGGCGACACGGCGGCGACGCCTTCTGGCCCTGCGGACGCTAGGCCACCGCATACCATTACTACTGCTACATCATGCGACTCAACAATTATCGTTTTTGAGAGATTAATTCCAATTTAGTTTATATTTTACGATTGACTTCCGTTCTCTCGAGCTTCCGTCGTCGGTTTGCAGATTGAATGTTATGGGACTGTATGAAATTTATGATTATTGTTTGTTTAGAGTATTGTGGCCTATGAGCGTAATGAAGGCGCGCGCGGTCGATGTGACGCCGTGCGAGACAGATGTCGATTCGACGACAGGCCGACGGCCGACGATATCCGACTTAGGAAAATTCTCGCCAAAGATTGTTGAGGGGCCGCGACGCGGTTTAGACTGCTTATACAGCAGAAAGTTAAATTTTATTCACAAGACTGATGCTTTTTTATAATGATATTGAACGGTCGAAATATCGAGCCTTAACGCGTCCGTTCGTCGACGTCGTAGTAACAACGTGTACATATTTAGCTGGAGGTGTATAGTGGAGTTGTAACATAGGCGACGTAGCGCCGGCGGCCTCGGGCCCGGCTTAGTCTGAGTAGCGTAAGTAGACGTAAGGACGACCAGCGATACGCATCACTGCCAACTGTACATAGTAGAAACGTATCGACTCGCGCGATCGTTTTAGATTAGTATTCAATGATTTCGCTTTTAGTTATAATTTGGAATCCTCGCGTGTCGTGTTGCTTCCGCTTAGCGAGGTGCCAGCAGCAGCGTGCTGCGGCGCGAGCAAGTGCCTCGTGTCAAGTGTTCACCGCGGCGTTCCGTGCGGATCATATCAAACGAAACTCGCTGTTAGTCGTAGCGTAGGACGAACAATTTTGATGTTGGACGTATATATTCCACTTGTTGTTTCCGTGTATGGCGGCTCCGCAGCCGACAGCTGTCTGTAGAGTAACCAGCGTCACTGCCAGTAGAGTAAATTGCATCACTGCCATTAGAAGTTGTGTACAACTTTGTAGCCTCGACGATACTGTTAGCAATAAACGTTTTGTGATAAGATTGTATTGATAACCAATGTTCGTTTCCACGCACAAGATTAGCCGTATTTTTGTGTGATACATTATTATACATTTACAATAGAGTAGCAGTGGTTTTTAAAGATATAGGATAAATTTCTTATTCAATTTATGAAATGTGAATTTGTTTGTTGAAAGGACGCTGACCTACATACAATACTAGTTTTGGTACGCTTGAATTTTATATACAAATGTTATGAATGTGAGTATATGTGAATTTGCCAGCAATAAATGCATTTTGTCTTCATACCACTAGTCTACAAGATTAATGAGTTATCATATTATGATAGGAACTTTTTGTTCGGTAAACCCAACATAAAGATTATTGTACTTTTGTACATTCATGTCTTCCAAAACCTTTTTGATAGAGGTGAACTGACAGAAAGATATAATTATATAGTAAAGTTTCGTAAAAGCACATAAAATAATGGACCGTCGCATATAAAACAGAGAGCTTTGTGATTCGTTGAATAAACTAGTTATATCCTCATTAAAGATGTAGACTAGTGGGACTCTTATAATTCTAAATTACGCTGTAAGTATATTAAGCGTGTGTTGATTGGTGAGCGTTTACATTTACACTGTTGGATGAAATGTGGTATTGTTTAACCGCGGCCAAACTAGTGTTGTGTGTACCAAGTGTGCAGTAAAGAGGATTTAGTGAAGCTGTTGTGAGAGTAATGTAGTGGCGAATGTTTTTAGATCATTGAAATGTAAGGAGCCTTGAAATGTTCAATAATATATTGTAAGTTATTTATAGTCATGTTCCCATGGCCAACAATAAGCAATCTTGCGTGTTCTTTCTAAATAAGATTAAATTTAAATCGAGTTTACCTATTCGTGTAAAGGAAACACCAAATTGATAGTTTAATAAGATCGCAACGAGCGATAGTTTCCATGATCTAAGCGCATTTATCTGACAAGTTAAACGAAATGTCTCCGAACGTTATACAGTTAGCATAGCTCAGTCCATACAGTAAATACATGCCAATGATTTACCGTCAATACCAGGTTTAGTACACAAAGTTTAGACGTAAAGTAACTTTTTGGATGCCCCTATACAGACGTTGTCAGATTATTAATGCCTTTTAGCCATAAGGGATTATACAAGTGAATAAAAAATTGTGTTCTGTGCTCACACGATCTCGCTAGTATTTTTTAGTTAGTGCCTATAGCGTTAAGTTAGGACGAATTGTGTGAACTTGGTGTTATCTTAATTAAAAACACCATAACGTATTCTTCAAACTATCGCTTATCGTAAACTGGAACGGAGATTTTATTAGATTCATTTAGTAGTGTAAATCGGCCCCTAGAGTAATAGTGTGAAAATTGAATGTGTATAGTCTACTATAGAGGGAGCCTTAGGCGTGAATAGCGTGCGTGCGCAGCCGCGTACGCTTAGGATATGTGGGAGATGGCGGAGATCCGTCGGGTTTGTAAAGGACGGCGACGGTAGGTAAGAACCCAAAGAGGTGTTTAGGAAAATTTCTCTAGTAGTCAAGTTGGTGCCTGATTGTTCGCGTGTTTTGGGGGATCGAATGCTAACATGCAGATTAGACTTCATTTTGGAGCATTTCCAACGTACTGATTATTTTTTTATTAAATTTAAAAATTAGACTAATTATTTTTCAGCACTGATCGTAGTGCCATATTTTATTGGCTCGCTTTTAAATAAATTATTTTTTTAGTGAAATTCGACACCAAAATCAGAAAGACAAAATTAGTTTTTGTTGTATCCTTAACAATATGGACTTGATTATATGATCTCAGTTATCGGCAGTGCAACAAATTAGTGATGAGAATGCATGAGAGGATCCGCGTTATACGATCCGTGAATGTTGTTTCAAAACAGGTTAAGTCTCGCTCAATTTAACTTTTATTTACGAGAACAAGCTTTGGCACATAATATACAAACACATTTTGGCCTATCAAAATGCTTGAGTACAAATTTCGTTTCGCTGTATTTACGACGCGATGAAATGTCTAATGTTTGGCAAATAATCGGACTAAAATTAATTAAAATTTAGATTAGAGTTAGTCGTTCGAAAAGTTAGGCAGAGATGATATTTTGTGAAGTCGAGCCTCAGCGGCGAGGTGATGAAATTATATCGAAAATACATTGATATACACGGTAAGTTCTAAAAGATACAATATATATTTATATCACTGCCACATAGTCATAGATGTCGTGTCGATGAAGTGAGTTTGAGTTCAGTTTTGCATGTGCGTGGAGCGCGCGACCGTTCACGATTGCTCAGCGAAATAAATAATGTTAGTATACCGCGGGCTCGCTCGCATGCAAAACCTTTATGTGTGACGTGACAGAGATAGGTACAAAGGGGAACAATGGTAGTCGCTGCCCATTTTATTTAAGCCCTACTATAATTTTGTCAACATAATTTCTGTGCGGTGTGTCCACTGGTGTTGTGTGAAGGCGTGAAACACATTACAGCCGTCATGCAGACGCGCTTGACCGTTGTTGTAAAGTTATAGCGAGCGGAAGAATAAACTAAACGCTATTTTTCTAAAAACCAATAGTGGTTTTTATTTTTCCGCTCGCTCTTAGAACAGAGACTCAAGGAATGTACATAGTTTAGTATTTATTATTAAGTATTATTCTGCATAGTACTGTAATCTGCTTCGCGCCTGGTCGGGCTTGGGAGCGGCGAGGGAGTGCCGCGCGGGTAGTCTAGTGGTAATGTTCGCGAGTTATCTTTCAAACACGTTTCCTATATTATGCGTTTATTATATGAATGTTCTCCTTTATTGTAAATGTTTGAATACAATAGTAACTATGAGGAGCCTGTGTATTCCAAATAGTGTGCACTACTTATTCAATTTGTAGATATTTAATTATATATAGTATAATGTTTAATGCGTTGTCTTATTTGCTTAAACCCTATGGTGAAATCGGTGAAATTAATTATAATTTGAACCCACAAACTGATGGGTAATCTACCTCAATTAATTTATCACACATTTGGGCATAATAATAGTGAATGTTAATTTAAATTTGAAATTTGTTCAATGTAGTGATTATTAAGGATTTTTTTTCAAATGAAATGGTTTGTCCACCTGTCACAAGTACTGTATCTAATATTAAATACATATTGTATGATTGATAAATATTTGTTTTATTGGTCTTAACATATAACCTATCTTTGATTAATGACACACCTTCGCAAAGAAAACAAAACCCACACATACACCCACAGTTGAAATAACTGGTAGCTCAACGTATTCTGGATAAAGGAACATGTATGGCAAGTGTCACAGGTAAGTAAATGGATAACCTTTTAAGCGCTTGGCTAAATGTCAATTGCCGTGCTACGAATCGGTAAAATAAAGTCTCCTCTCTTTCTGCTCCTCTTAAGCTCCGATTTGTAAAATATCATGGTGTAAAATAAAAAGTATTATATCTGTGTCTATCTACATAAATAGAGAGATATGGAATAGATGCAATAAAATCAAAGAAAACAACAAAAATCGTGAATATTCTGGGTCGTATAAATACGACACGGGCGGTAGGGGCACGGAAATGTTTGTCGCATATATACGACTCAGGCGGTTAAAGGGCTAAAGAAAGTAAACGCCATACGGATTGATCAAACATAAGGAGCCACTTAAGTTGATTGGTTCGTAAATACAATATAAATAGTAGAACAAGATTTGGTGATCATCCTGATTTGGGTTGCATGCTATATTGAAAAACATATCCATACATGAGATTGAAATGACGTGGTTCATATAAAGAATATATTAAATATATAGCAAACAATAAAATTAAATGCTCTTACTATCTTTTTTTGTACCGAAGCACTAGTAGCAAAGACACTGTAAATAAACACATTAAGAGCTACTAAAAATGATGAGCAATGTGCGGTCATTTAGATATTCTGCGTGGTTATGGGCATGTTTTATCATCAGCCTTTGTATTACATTAGAGCAAAGCCTTATCTTCAAGCGCAGTCACCGGTACACGGATTGCTCGAGCAGTAAGTTCTCAACTTACACGGTCTGCATGTCTGCGTTACGTGCGCCTTCCGCCCCTACTTTTTGAAAACCATCTATACAAAAGCAGTTTAACTGCTACTCAAGCAATCCATGTGGCGGCCATACAAGTCTATAGTTCACCATGCAGTCGCAGCTAGGAGCAGTCGATACAGACTGCTTTATGAACAACCGAGTGTCCTTTGCATCCCGATCTTACCTTGCGAATTGCGATGACTAATAGGGAGACGGCCGTTGGTCATGACCGGCCACACCAAACATCATGATGTATGGTGTAGGTAAGGAGTAAGTATTATATAAGTTTAAGTAAGTAAATGTTCAAAGATCTTGGCAAATGAGAAAATATTTTCAGTCTCGGTAACCTGTAAAATGTTGGCTATAACTTTTTAATAGAGAAAAATGCAATGCAGTGTAGGCACAAAGCTAAGTACCTAATAAGGAGGGTAAGTGTAGGTATGACGACCTACGTGGTCAAGTGTCGTACACCGATTTTCAAGGTTTTACAAGCTCTGAGGTCTCTGAGGTCTCGGGTTTGATTCCCGGACGATTTAATATTATTTTTATAAGGTTATGATCTTGTTATGATGCTACTATAAACAACTGGCAATGATTATAAACTGACAAGTAACAATGGTAAGTACTGTAAAATAATAAAAAATACAGTGCGGAAAATAGCGTTTGTTTTTTTTTTGGTTTCAAAATGAATATTGGGAAGCTAAAAATGCTAAAATTCATATTTTTGAGTACTATTATCACAAATAATTCCTGAAAGGTACTAACAGATGGCGCTACCTACCACAAATCATCTTACAAGAAATATGTTTGTACACCGAATATTCTTTATTTCCGATTTATATTTGGTTTCTTTATATTATTTTGATAACTTACCTTAAAAAAATACAAATTGTTGCCTACTTAATGATGTTTTAAATACAGTAAAGTGGGGATAATTGTAAACATGGGGTTAATTCAAATTCAGTCATTCAATCATCAAATTAATTTCTTATCAAGACGATATTACTAGTAAAAATATGTGTTTCTTATTTTAGGTAATATTTACTATAGTGACCATATTTACGATACCATATCAATATTTACTTAGGCCTTTAAACAGCGGTCTTGGTAGATCCTAGTACATAAGTGTACAAGTTTTCCTAAAACTTATATCTTCTTATATATAAAATTCTCGTGTCACAATGTTAGTTACCATACTCCTCCGAAACGACTTGAACGATTTTAATGAAATTTAATATGCATATTCAGTAGGTCTGAGAATCGGCTACTATCTATTTTTCATACCCCTAAGTGGTAGTAGGTAAGTAGCGGGCAGGTGCTAGGTAGAAAAAATTGCATTGCAACGCATGCCGGGTATAGCTAGTAGTCAATAAAAATAATTCATTTTTAGTAATTAGGTGCATACAAAACTTATAAATGCTATCATAATTAAAACATGAACAAGTAGGTACTAAGAACGCCACGTGCCAAAAACAACGCATCATCATTATAGACATCAAAGTATAACTGCAAATGGCCATGTATACTGTAGGTAGGTTCGGTTTCTGATTTCCATAGCGTTTTAACGTGATCTTTTTGCATATACGTAAGTTTTGTAAGGTATTTGTTGCAGCCCGGGAACGCTGGCTACAAATGTTTCACAAGGCAATCCGATACCACGGCAGGTGTCATCAAACTATCATTTCAAATAATGTATAAAGAAATAGGAGTATTTTTAACATATTATTTTACTTTGTGGAAATGCCTCTGCTGTACGAAAAATATATGAACAGATTGCTATCCTTGCTTCTGTAGCAGAGATGGCTAACATACACAAGACAAAGACCGCTAGTTTCATCTACCTACCATAATATTATTATGGTCTAATGACCATTTTAATAACTAGCTAATGCTAGTTAAGGTGTAACTATGTCTGGTAAAATGCTGGTAACATATTTAGTCTTAGAAATCACTAAAATATAACCAGACTTGCGTAATGGAAACTACAGTTATTTAAGCTTACCATTACTTATACTAGCTAGCTTTCTTATTTAAGCTAGAGATTAAATAACATTTAACATTTTATTGTGATCCAACAGACAAACTATGTAAATAGTTTGTTTTTATTATGTTTCCTAAGATGTATCTACCTTGTACCTTATTAAATAATAATCACAAAATAATAGTCACATAATTTTAATTTCCAATCTTCTAAACACCACATACCCATGGTCTACCTGGGTATTTAAATGACCCTAGCTGAAAAAGCTAATTTGAAAGGGGAAAAGAGTACTTACTTACTTCCTGTTTAACTCCACGATGCAGAAATTACCAAAGAAATAGTAATTTAGACGTACCTTTGTTTCAGGTAAGCACTAAAATATATTTTACAAATTGTGGTAGGTTGTGTACCTATTTATTTAATGCATTGCAATTTCAACGGATTATTTAATCCGGTCTTTTCATCTGTCATGGATAATCCAATGCGGTTTAATGTTTGCATTAAACAGAAGCATTAGCTTTTAAGCAAATAGTAAAAAGGGTCATATTATACTTTGCACGACTTATTATATTTTGTATATATTTTAAAATGCTAGACAAAATGCTAGGTTAACATAAAGCAGGTGCTAATTTGACTTTCTGAAAAACATCTCATATACAAACTTAGGGCTTAAGAAGTATTTATATACGTGATCTAAAGTAAGATAGAAGAATGAAATTTTAAACGTGAGATAATAATTAACAAAATAAAATAGAAAGTCACGAAATTTTCACCACACGGTAAAAATCAACGATTGCTGACCTTGATAGAAAAAAAAAAACAGATAAATAGCCTAGTAAAAGGTAAAAAAAAAATATCACCTAAATATTGAAAAATAAACCACATTAAGCTCCTATAACAAAGTGCAGAGCCCCTGGCGCAGCAGCAGACCGCCTCGTCAGCACATCGGGCGTCGCCGGCGCGTCCTGCCGCCGACCCACTCCTGCGCAGCTGGCCGACCACGCTACATGTAAGTTACACGCTGTTCTAATGGGGTGAGTAGAAACTAATTAACGTATTAGGGATTATATCAGTAGTTATGTAGGTTACATTTCCTAATTTCCTTTTATAGTCCTTGCAGTTTTCATAAGCAATTAGGCCATTTAATTAAAGAAACAATTTATTACAAAGTTTTAGATTTTTTTTTTAATTGTTGACGCAAATGTGAAATAAATCAACTTTTTACGGATTTTATCTATTCTAGTCTATTCTATTAAGCTCGTGTTGTCCCACGGCAGGGCAAAAGCCTCCCTCTCCCTTTCCACGCACTTCTGTCTGGAGCTAGGATGGGCCAGTCCTTTCGGTAGGAGTCTAGTTGGCCTCTCCACCTTCTTCTCGAATTTTATCGCGGTACACTATTTAGGTTTTTTCCTGACGTTTCGACGCCTATGCAAGTGTCATGGTCACGGGCACATTTTTATTTAAATTGTTTGTTTTAAAGGATACCTAATCGAAAATTCAGAAATTTGTGGTTTATTTTTATCAGCTCTTTCTTAAGTTGGCCATTTCCACATGCATTTTTTTTTAATTTATGGCCTATTTTCTACTGAAATATAATGTGATTTTATTCTGAAAGCGTTTATATTTTTTTCAAGTTACCTATTAGTTTAACCATATCCATAATCAAGACTCAATTTGCATACAAATCAACGCTGCATCCGGACGACGTTATTTGAAACAAACATAATTAACAATAACTAAGGTTTACTTAACGAAGATTAAAAAAAAAACCGATATAAAAGCATTTTATTTATTCAAGTAAAACTTTTAAATCTTATTAGTTTCTCAAACGCCTACCCACACGTTTTGAACTACCCTTATTACTAAATATTGATCACACGTGGGTAGATACATACTATAAATATTAACGTGTTTTTTCTGTGATTAAATCTTTAACTTTTCAGTACTGTGGTGTGATTCGGCTAATTTTGTGGGAGTTTGACGTGCAATGGCTACGGACCGGATTAACTGTGAGTCTTTTTATGTTACTAACTACTTACATTAAAAGTACCTAATGGAATATGAAACAATAAAGAAATATAATAAAAGGAATTTTTAAAGGATAAATAGGAAATTCAAAATATTTGTGTCTGTTTGAAACATTGTTGGTAATGTAACCCATTTGGGACTGAGTCGGTTTTGAGAAGTTTTATATGTTTATTTTTAGACATTAATACTTTATATTAATGAAAGGCTAATTGTAAATGCCGAAAATAACGAAAAATATTCTCTAGATTTAAGAATAAAAAAATTAAAAGCAGACTTTTTGGTCAGTTTACCGTTTCCATAATTATTTTCGTATAAGTTATGTGTTGATTTCTACTGTATAAATTGTGTTACTATGTAAGTTTAACGTACTTAAAATAACAATATCAACTCTACGCATCAAGACTTTCGCTTCATAGTCTCTTCTTGAACACTGGAAGAAAGAAGAGGTTCAGGGTTGAAATGGCCATTACCTCACAGTCACGTGGTCTTGGTGGTACAACGTGTGATGTGACGTAGTGGAAGTCTCGACCTGGACGTTACTACTGTTCAAGATTCTATGAGAACCTCGAAAATTTGCTGCAAGTGACTAAAATAGCAGAAAATCAGGATTATTACTGAATTTTTCGGATTATGTTACTCTTTTTACTTTGGCTCATTGGAATATTTAAATTGAGCTTTTGTGTTTTTATGTAGTTGGTGTCATAACATATACGTATAGGTAATAGATTGTGTTTTTTTATAGCAGTGTTTTTTCGAAATATTATATTTAGAACGCTGTGCTGTGTATTGCCCAATGTAAAAAAAAATGTATTACGATGTCGATTTCGATGCTCAATGTGTGGAAAATAGCCTGAACGATCGTATATTACGACTGCTATAATTTACATTATAAGTTGCGAGTTAGATTTAATTGCGGCAAATCCTAGTGCAAAATTCTTTTATTAATTTTTACTACCTAATTCGTGTCTCTCATTTTAAATATTGTTAGCAAAATAAGTGAAAGCGAAAGCTTCTCTTTAATTTTTTTTATTAAAATAGCTTATTAATACTCTGCCATCGTATTAAATTAAATGTAAATCTTTCTTGTTAAGCATAAGTGGTCGCAGATTATAATTAGAGAGAGGTGTGCATTTAAATATGATTAGATATTTCTGCGACGTTAAAAGCGAAGCGACTTTTTATCTTAAGATCCCCTTTGCTTGCCTCGGGGCGTTAGCTACGATCCTTGCCGTGGCTAATCAGAATCAGTACCTACTTTATATTATATTGATGTTCTTCTCCCCTTATATCTCTATATATAGAAGATTGTAGTATAACTTGGTTATGCGTGATTTATTATCGACCTAGGTGAATAGTTACCCTGTATTTTTATGCATGTTGTAGAATAAATGATTTTTAACAGGAAAATGTGTTTTCAATTGGAAAACGCTAACTTGAGATGCAGCAATGCCAATAATATTTTGTGTTTAAATATTTGTTTGCGAATACTGTTTGATGATATGTTGACGAAATGTGTTATTTTATAAATTCTTCTAGCATAATCATATCTACTATTCTGGTAAACATCAAAATAATTTCAAACTAATTTCTTTCCATTTCTGACTCTATTTACTTACATTTCTTAGTAATATAAAGCGAAGGAAAACTGTGGTTTACGGTAATCACATTCCACGATATTAATTCCTTAAGATAGTCTAATAGCTACGTAATTATAAAGGTGCGCTATAAACAGTATCTCGTTTATCCGTGTTTTAATTATGAATTTAGTGTTAGTGCAAGTGTACGTGACTACCGTTCAGTATAGCATTTCGCTGGCTCAGCCCGTGTTTACATAGAATGATACCCGACACTTTGCTCGCTTCGGTTATTGGAACTTAGTGATATGACGGCACTACTCAGGTATTACGTGTCGTGTGTCTGTCTGTATGTGTATGTTGTTACGTGTTAATCAAATAATTTATAAGACAGGAGTATATTAGAGATTGGTATATTTTAGTTACCAGTAAAGGCTGTGTTATATCTATAATGTTATTGGGTAGGATGAAGTAATTGATTAATTTGAAATTTATGAATTATTTTTCAGTTAGTAATTTTTAGTAAATGTATTCTATTTTGCATGACACTCCTCTTTGGAACTCAAATAGATTTTGATTTAATAAATAATATGAGTTATTTAGAAATGGTTATTTAAATATAATGCCTTTATACAATGATTTTAAATAAATATTTTATTAGGTATAAATAAAACCGCTACTATTATTGTAAGAGTCATTTTTTAGTATTGTAATATCTACATGACATACAAAATAGTCACTCCAACGTCTAAAGTAAATATGTTCACAAATAATACAAAACTCGGTGTATTTTGTTTTTATTTATACTCTTCGTATCCGAGATAGCAAGGAGACCCTTGTACTGACGTAATAAGTATAATAACATAACTTTCCCAGCATCCTTATCTTAAGGGATCTACACATCTTCACGGGTCAGTGCCGACGAAACCCTGTTATAATATTATGAGTAAACTACAACATAACCTTATATACTAACCTATACTTTAAACCTATACACAGGTTTTTATAGAATGGTTTACTATATCCAATATACTCATACCAAGACCTCTAATTTTCTTAAAATAAAAAGGCCTAAAAGTTTTTCGTGACTAGACAAATGTTTGTTTTTTTGCAAGTCTAAAAAAATCTGTACAAAATTGAACTTTATTGTAAAGCAGTAAGATTTTGGACTAAAATGTCATTCAAGTAATAGCAATTTTTATTAGAATGTTTGTGCTGTTGCAAGGATAGTTTGATATAAAGTAATGGAATGTAAGTTTTATTGTCATAATATTTTGCAATATGGGTAAACTTTTTCTTGTAAAACATTCTGCACAATATATGGTAAACATTCTGAAAGTTTTCACAATCTATTTAATGCTTGTTGCTAGTTTCATACGTATTTTAGATAATATAATAAATAATAACATGTAGTTACTACTACCATAGACTAAAAACGACATTTAATAATTAACAATAATGTTTTTTTACATAGGCAGTAGGTTACCTTTCTGTTTGACTTCCGTTAAAAAAATTGCGTGCCTGAAGTGTTTTAAGTGTTAGTTACATATTAGCATACATATGAAAGATAATTTTTCTATAGCAGGATCTTTACACGGTATAATTTCGTTAATGACGTCACAGCCGGGGGCGCCGCTGCTTACGCGCAGCTTCGTCACGACTGCTCCTAAGTAGCTCGAGCTTTTTCTAGACCGTAGGCGTCATTATTTGACTGCAATATAAAGTAGGAATCAGAAGTACCATGATATATCAAAATTATTATTATTATTTATTAACTGGTACAAAATTAATGGCTTTCATGAAACCGATGTCATTAAGATTGATTAATTTCAATTAAACTAATTTAATGTTGAGTTCTTTTTTAATTATGATTTTATTTAGATAGGATACTTTAATGTAATCATCTAAATTGTTCCAACAACTTTTCCAAGCTAGATAAAAATATTTAATGTGGGTTAAATAATATAACCTTCTGTAAGATAAGTTCTATGTCCCCTCCATATTTGGTCTTTAGAAGAGTTAGGTAGTTGGATGGTTAGCTAGAAATTGCAGGTTTGTTGGGATTCCGAGTTGATTCTAATAGGCTGTATGGTCCACACATCGAGGCTTGCTTGAGGGTTTTATCAAGTGTACGGACTATAAGTCTATAACATACTGTAAAATTGCTATAAGATCGGTTGATTTTATCATGATTGTAAGAGCTTTTATGACAGAGTGTAGTATTAATTCGCGCAGGGTACAGTGTGGTAAGGCTAATTTGTTGGTCTATAGGTTATTTTCAGTGTTAGTGTACGTTTTAATTTTTTTTGAATATTCTGGTAAACTAGAGCATAGAATGACATAAGGAAGGATTAGTTCATATTAGACTTATTTTTTACCGTACTAAACTTATTTAGACACACGAAAGTAGATTTGTATGATATACGGTTACAATGTGCTCTAATAAATATCACGTTTACACCAACCGACATTCCATCGCGATAGTATTAGTATCGGCCTTCTACATCACCCTATTAAGCTGTACTTTTGACAACTAATTAACGGACAGACAGAAACGGAATATTTAGCGGTAATTAGGGGGGTATATTCCACTTTGTTCACCTGGGTGATATCACCCAGGTGAACAAAGTAGACTTTTTTGTCTCCTCATTTCACCTCGGAATCATATCACCCAGGTGATATCACCTGGGTGAAATGAGTCGACTTATTATGTGTAATTTGTTCACCTTGGAATTGTATCACCCAGGTGAACAAACGCGACTTTTTGAATTATTCTAGTCGACTTATATCACCCGCATACAAAGTGGCAAGAAATTCATTAAATTATATTAAAATATATTTTTATTTTACTGATTGTTCTTTAAATACAAGAAAATATTGTATGTACAAAGTATAAAAATTAGTAACAATTAAATCAAAATATGCCAAAAATTAAAAATATATAGGTGATTTCAACAGACATTGGAGTTTTTTATAGGAGTGATAATGTGTCCAAAAATATTTCCTCATTTTTTTATTAAAAATGATTAAAGTATTTATTAGCAATAAAACCCGATTTATTTTAATTTTATTGTTATGGAATATCGTTTTTGTACTTAAAAGATTTTCTTGTATTTAGTAAAGGAACAATCAGTAAAAAAATATATATTTAAATATTATTTAATGAACTATTTGCCACTTTGTATGCGGGTGATATAAGTCGACTAGAATAATTCAAAAAGTCGCGTTTGTTCACCTGGGTGATACAATTCCAAGGTGAACAAATTACACATAAAAAGTCGACTCATTTCACCCAGGTGATATCACCTGGGTGATATGAGTCCGAGGTGAAATGAGGAGACAAAAAAGTCTACTTTGTTCACCTGGGTGATATCACCCAGGTGAACAAAGTGGAATATACCATTAGGGGTTGGACAATAGTTGTAGAATGCTGATTTATTGAGTGCCATGAGAATGGTTAGGGTTGGTAAGGTATTCAATTGTTTAGTTACGGTAATTACAGTTAGACTTAGTTTTATTAACTGCTTTCAGAAAAGGAGGAGGTACTCAATTCGACAGTTGAGTGAGAAGCGACAAAAGAGTTACGCGTCGATTCAGGATAGCAAAAATAATAGGATTTGCTCGCTTTAATCTCTATTTATTTTTTTGTGTCCTTTATGTATATTTCATTGTTAACATACGACGTCACATGTATTTTTAGAAACAATCTGTTACTTACGAGTATAATACCCCTGAAAAGGGCAGAGTCGCGGGCAGAAACTACCTAGTTTATAATACTTTATACGTAAGGAATATTCCATGAAAACATATTTTCTCTTTCATCAGTGATATTTAGGTCAATGTATTTACTGTAGGCAGCGAGAGGTGGGTGTTAGTTTATTTCTAAACTGCGTGGGAGTACGAATGACAAGCGTCTGCAGTGCGTAGGCAGTATTGTAACTAAATCTGTTCTGTTTCAAAGAGTAAATAAGTAAATACTGAAAATTGCTTTATTCATGTTTAGTCAACTAATTGTTGCTATTAATGTTGACAAGCGCGGATCCAGGGGGGTGGTCATGGGGTCATGACCACCCCCTGGGCTATGTCCAGGAACTAGGTAGACCACTAATTAAATTGTTTTCTATTTCAAAAAGAGGGCAGAAGAGCAGCTGGACCCCGAGCAGTTCAGTAACAAACCCAAATATAACAACAAAATATGTAATGATGTAGAATAAAATCGCGCTGCGCGGCCAATGTCATGGTGCAAAAGGAAATAAGCAACCTATTTTAGGCTCATTTCTTAACGGCCGATTGCTACCTAACTTAGGAGAACAACAAATTTTTTGGAAAAATTAACGAGCATTGCATTGGGAGAAATAATGTTTGAAAATTCTTTTGTGTCGGCTAAAATATGGCTTAGTTAAATCTTATTAAAAATGATTTCTGGAACAAAAGCTGAAAAACCCTTACTTCTTGGGACTTGGCCACAACTATGTGACCACCCCCTGGCACCAATGCTGGATCCGCCTTTGAATGTTGAAGAAGATATTTAATATAATTATTAAGTTTTGAAAATTTAAGTAATAGGTTCTGTAGTGAAGTCGGCATGTCAAACCATGACATGCTCTATTTTTTTTAGTTTTTTTACATATCACAGACAACATTTGCATTTTTAGTACATTTTCCTGGTAACCTCTTAATTCAATTAAGTTTTTCCGGATATGAAACGAGTATAAGTGTGTACAATAAAAATATAAATAATATTATAAGGAAACCCAAAAAAATTACTTACCTTTATTTCCTCTAGAAATATACAAGGAAAGGTAATTAAGTGGGATGTGAAGAATTTTCAGGTAGATAGATGATTTTCAATACAAAGTAGTTTTTCACTATAGTTTAGTTTCACATTGTTATAAGACATATCAGTGTTAATTAGGTTTAATATATGTATTGCAAATAAAATCAAGCAAAAGCAATTTCTGAACTTTTCTTCAATAGTAACCCGTTACCGTTAACAATCATACAAATAGCGTTCCAAAACCGATAAACCAAGAAAGTAGTTGATTCCGTACCTTTTTTAGGCAACGCTACAGATATCTCAGTACTTGCATTCAACAATAATACAATCACCCTTTGTACCCGTCGGTCAAAGAGCTCATTAATCACTTGTGGCTTTATAATAAATAAGTTTACAAAGGTACTATGAATTCGAGTTATTAGCTGGTGATTGGCCCATCAATTGCTATATGCTGTGCCCCCGGGACCGCTCGCCGCGGATAATCGGTGAGATACATTCTTTTGCTGTAAGTCATAAGCGGACTGCAATTTATTTATTTAAATGCACTAAGTAGTGCATTTAAAAAAAATAAATTGTAAATTGTAAGTGTACTCTACAGAATTATAACGCTTGTATAAAATGTAGACACTCCCTTAGTATCTAAATGAATTAATTGTCATATTTAAAAACTATCGATATTTTAGCAAGCAGCCTTTAAATGAAATCCGTCTACAAGAAAAACTAAGAGTTAATTGGTTTCACATTTTAAATCGCGTCCTGCATAGAATTAAACCATAATATATTCATAGGTTTTTTTTCAATATTATGGGATAAGTATGCAGAGTCAGCTCTTTTACCGTCGCTAGGATCTTTTCTGACTCATTATGTTTGAAGTTTTGTGAGATGAATAATGGATGAAATAATTAATTAGACTACTGTGTCTTTTTTATAAATCTTGTTTGGATAATAAGTTTTAAAATGTAACTTTTTAAGCAAAAGTGTAAGTGGTATTATGTGCCGTTCTTTTTGTGATATAAATAAATAAATAAATTATCTTAACCCGAAAATCTTAATTTCCAAATAACTCATCCCTAATTACTTTGGAATGAATCGCTTTATCTTCTATCTTGTACCAGACATTCAGGATATCAGAGGCTCGTCGTACATTAGGCTGGCCGCAAACGGATCGTAACGTCGATTGCTCGCCGTACGTCATACGGCTTGTGATATTTTGTTCGGCTTACTTTGTTTTGCTGTCGGTACATTACTTACGGTAGAGTCTGGCTATTTATTTTATAGATATACTATGTATATCTAGATTATTGTACATCTGATCTGCTTAAGCGTGCCGCGTTAAACTCATCTGGGATTGTTTCAAGATACAACTAATTGTATTTTTTGTTGATTAAGAAAAGCCAATGTAAGTATATTTAATACAACGGTAATTCTTTTTCTTAAATTAAATAACATATTTTTCTAATTCTAATAATCGTTTTCGAATGACGACATAATATAACCTTAAAATTAGTTAAAATATTGCCTTCTCCAAGAACCGATTTTAATAAACTCTTGCAACTCATTTATGATCATAAAACCGTCGCCCTCGTCAATACCCAATGTAATTAAAAACTAAGTTATAAAGTGATCCCGACTGTAGCGTGGACGTCGCGACGCTCTCGCGTTGCTAGGCAACGGGTCCCTGCAATCAATATCATACCAGCTATTCATACTCGCAAACAAGGGTCACTTTAAATCACTATGGAGAAACTTGGACGTTATGCAACATTAGGCAACTAATAAATAATTTAGATGAAGTATAATTAATTATTTATAAAATTTTGTTTAGAACACATAATAATGAGAATTACGTCTTCCCCTTATTCATTAAAGATTTATAAAAGTATGATTTATAAGATTTTCATAACTTGATACATTACTAATAGATGTTGATTTAATGGTATTATCACGTAGAAAATTAAGTTGGATATTATAATATCTGTGTAGTGAAAAGTCCTAGATGATGATTAACATTGTTTTTGCTATAGTTAGGTATAAAAACTTGGTAAAAGTAATTGTTTCATACATAAAATTGTTTTTGTTTTTAACTATCAAACATTTGTCATACAATGCATTTTTCAAGAGATCATAAGCATCTTCACTCTAAACTTATTTTTTTTAATCCCATGATTGAATTCAAGCCTTGATTAGATCACAGGTGGTTATTAGTGGCCCTCGTGACCGGGACCGTCATTAGTTAGTTATGACACCCGCGGGAATCGAAGGGGTTATCCTTTAATCGAAAACCACGCTGTTATGACAGCAACCCGCTACTAATCATGTAGGAGAATATAGGGCAGTTGTTAGAAGTATTGTTATAAATTTGCGACATTTTTGTTAAATATTTTTTTTTACTGGCGTTTAAAGTGTTTATCGATGGTGATGGAATGCTTAGATCTATATTACCCTTAAGCAGCTATTAGACGAGACGATTTCAGTCTGTCTTAATAAGACAACTCAAAGTGTAAAATAGTAACATAATAATATTTAACTTTATCTTCTTGCGCAAAATCAAATTCTATAAAATTAACTTTGAATAAGTACATACTCCTGCCTTTTGATGTTATAAAATATTATATTAAGTACAAGATAAGATAGATTATTTTAAACCTAAATAAAAATAGCAACCATTACTATGATTTTCCATAATTTAATCAATTACATGAAAAATATTACCTTGATGTTATCTTTAGTTTGATATATTTAGTTATTAACGTTCGCACAACCCTGTTCTACCCACACGCTGGACCTGTACACGGTATATAGTAATACTATACAGTATGTAGGTGGTATGTAGCGAGGCGAGGTGACACGTGCGTCTATTTATAAAGTGTTCTGAAGTCGGGAAATTGTCCCTTCAGCGATAATAATCTTAGTTATTTAAGAAGACAAGTTTGAAGCTATTATTTAAGTTGCGAAGATATTTAATATTATAGCTTCTTGTTTGTTTGGTCAAATAGAGTATGTATGTAGGCAGATTATTTTTTGGCTAGCGAGTAATTTAGGATATAGTTCTGTTAGAGAAGAGGTAGTTGTGTAGAAACAATTTGAGGTTTCTTTATAACAATGCGATAGAAAGATCAGGTAATAAAATAGAAAGCGAGTGTGTTTTAGTATTAAGGAACGAAAAGCCTCATACTTCTGCCTACCCTTTTGAATAAAAGCTTGATAGTAAAGTTTACTCAGAAAGGTGTGAGTAAATAGTTAAATCTATAATATAATGCATGTAACATTCTAGCGTCGATATTTCATCTAGCAGATTACGGGAGCGAGGGCGGCAAATGGTAAACTTATCCAATTTGCTTGTTGTTGCGTCGCGGATAGATTGAAAGGATGACAGAGGGGACCAGAGGTACATAGGTAGACTAGAGGTACATAGTTAGGGTAAGTAGGGACCTAGGTTTAAGCTTAAGGAATAATATAAAAAGTACTTCGGTTTTGCGTTTAATTTGATCCTGCCAAAAAAGATTTTTCTAGTAATACGGTTTTATGATGTATACTTACGTACTGTAAGATTACATGCAGATGCGTCCAGTAGTGCTATTCTGTAACATTATTTTCATGTCTCGACAGCGGAATCCGCGGTGAGATGTCAAACACGTATTCGCGAATTTGAATTCTAAATCAAGGCCAATTGGGTTCACTTTTGAAGTGAGCTTTATTGTCACTCAGGTGAACCTCGATACCGAAATTATTTACAGAATAGACATACAGATCTGACGAACGCGCAGCAAACGAGCATTACTCAAACAGCGGCTCGCGAGAGGCGCGCAATTGTTGGATTCATTAGTAGATAGAATCCACAAGCTCTTATGTAGATAGGTACCGTCACCAGGGTTCAGAAGATACTATCAAATGTTTTAAAGATTTGTTTTTAAACAGTATTTTTTATATTTTATCAATAGGTACGTTATTTTTATTTCCCTGTGCCAATCACAGATCTAAATCAAGTTGTAAGGGATTAATTAGGAAATCAACGTTACATAACAGATTATCACAAACAAACACATTACATAAACGTCACGATACATTCTACGTGACGTATCGACGTGATATCACGAGTATTATACGTATGCTGCAGTAATTGCATTAAGGGGTAATCCTTTTAGTGCACGTTGCACTCTCGTTATGTATGCTGAAGGAAATCATATTATAATGCGTCTTGATGCATGCAGCCCATGGATAGGGTTATGGGAAAGCTGGTAAATGGATATCAGCTTTACGTGAAAAGGTAGATTAATTGAGTTATTTTGTTGAAAATTCGTGAATTAAGGATAGATCCAATTGCATCTGGAAATCTGAAAATGAATGTTGTATTTCTGTTGAATACGTCCATATTCCATCGCAAACTAATTCAAACAGTCCGTGCATTGGTGTACCTACATAAAAGTCTATAGCTTACCATGTACAGTCCGCGCCAAACTTTGTGACCGCCCCGAAGTTAGGCTCATTTCATTGCCCAGAACACAAAATCAAGTATTAGCGGGACGCAAAAGAGCTTTTTTTCTCACATTTTTAATAAGTATTAAAAATGTGAGAAAAACGATAATTGTTAGGTTGATTACGTATTGTCCACTCGTCTGTATCATGCGCAAGTTCGGACTTGCGACTATATTCAAAGCGGTCACAAAGTTCGGCGCGGGCTGTACTTAGTTGCAGTTTGAAGTTCTCATACATAGTACCTTCTTGTTGACACCAAGAAGTTTGTTCAGCACTTTGCCATTGTATCGTACCTTAAACAGAATTTAACTCTCACTAGACTTTAAGGAGAGTTCAGTTGAGCGGGAACTCAACCAAAGTCCAAGCTTGCACTACAGGCCTGCAGTAACATACGCTAATCGGATTAAAATCGGTCGCTAGTATACGGAAGTCCTTCATTTAAGTCACTATACAAGAAAGCCTGAGAAACCCACCATGACTCTTCCAAAGTTAGCTGTGAACTACTGTGAAGTCGAAAAACGTATAAAGTCTAATTACCAGTTAAGTCTCTAACTTTGTAATAAACCCCGAAACAAAGTTAAAGGTCGCTCACTTTTGAACTCCAGACACTCCTAATGATACAAATTAAATGTTATGCGGGCTGTCTGCTGTAATGTGGAGTTGTAGACATTGAAAAACAAACAGGCTGATGTTAAAACCACTAACAGAAAACAATAAATCTGAATTGATAATGTAGAACATGTAAGATAGCCGTGGTAGGTAATGTAAAAATGTATTACATATTCTTGTCAATGTTTCTATGGCCTAGAACAATATTTGATGAAGACAATGTTATTCAATATCGCGAAAACTCGTTAGGTTCCCAAACTCAAACAAAACATTCCGCTGTCAATGTCTTTGTCTGGGTGTCTGGAGACTGGCTAAAGGGCATGTGTAGGACGATACGTGCCTTTTAAATGGACTAGACTTTGTATAGACCTTTCATCTTCAATCTATTCTAAAAATAAACATATAAAGCGCAGGCCCATTCACAATAGATCAAACTACAGCCCTATTATATCGACGTAATATCGTATTCTGATTTAAGTTATAATGAATGCGCTTTACAGTAGTCGGCTAGTGAAGGCATAATTTAGAGGCCGACAGTTTTAGCGACATACGTCACATTGTGCCTTAGGCTGTCGGCGTTCGGCGTACCGTGTCGGCGAAGGCGGGCTTGTCGGCGAAAGTGGCGCCGAGCCGCCATTCAATGCTAATGAACGAATTAGCGGGACAGGCCAGCAGTGGGCGGACATTACGGACAACAGCGGTTTTTATTAAGGACCATTCAGGAGTTTGTTTTGAAACGTAACCAGCCGAGATGTTGTTAGATAGTGTTTAATCGGTGTTGATATGGTAACAAGCTTCAACGCTTGCACTAATTTTAATTTACGAACGAAACTTCAGGGCAATATTTGCAAAGCATGTTATGTCAGCTTTTGGAGTTTTCTCCTTGTTTAGGATGTTTTTGTCAAGTTGTTTTTTATTTATATTATTAGAATTCCGAAGTGTGAAAGTTGTGGTTTAAAGTAACGTGCAAAGAGTTGTTTGAGCCATCGCCAGCCGCTTACTTACTATAAAAGCGTGTGCTTACTTTGCCAGATGAGATTTTCCTTTAAGTTAGATAGCGTGGGAAGTGTTTGCCGATAAAATGCTTTAAGTTTGATGACATTTACGGTCTGTTTGCAATTTTTGCAAAGGATTACAACGATACATATATGTTCAAAATTAAACATACACATAAAATAAGTAATAGAATACAATGCAATAATGTAATGTTATTATTGTGTAATATTACGTATTTAATAATTATTCAGCGCATAGGTTATCATTGTATAGGTGTTATTGTAGATAGCTTTATTTATTTACTAGAAAACCGTGTTATGTTATCTCTAAGTTTATTAGGGTGAGAATTTCTAGATAATATCCATTATATTGATAATATTAGTTGCACTTCTTTGTTCTATAAGTTGACATATATCTAAGGTGACTGATTAAAATTAATTGCTTCAACTTCATATGTCAGATTGACAGAATAATACATACGTTTCAATGCCCATGGTTACTTCGATATGTCATTAATTCAATTTACTCTCGATATTATAACAACAGTATTTTGTTTAAAAATATGAATATTACCACTGGGAGTAATTTTTATTTCAACTAAGTCCAAAATAAAAGTTAGTATTCTGTAGATACTTAACGAAGAGACAAATAGGTATCTACTATTCCACTTATACTTTACATTACATTGAATTTCTTTAATTAGAATAATCTAGAAGTTACCAAAGTATTTTCTGCGTATCCAGCATACGTATTCCACCAAATTTCTCACAATACGTAAGAGATTCCCAGTATCTGTTCTTATACTAAGCGTACAATGAATTCAATTTCTGACGTCATTTATATCGCCATAACACCTACGTAAGTATAGTTCTCACACACACATGTAGAGATGTGACGAAGTTTTAGGTATTAAGAGTTAAGATCCGGAGTCCCTGGGGAAATTATATCAACTCCGAATGGTGGAAATTGGACGTATTCGATGGTCAGTTCGATGTATCTTCACTTGATTAAAGGGATAGACGAGAGGTTTAACAGAAAATATGCTTTTTATGAAATAAATCTTGTACATTATATTGTGCAGATAACAAACTCTATTAGATATTAGACTCAAAGTGGCGCAATTGGAACTATATTTTTAATTTTGAGTAAAATATATAATCTTCTTCGATTTATGATTCTTACTGTTAAGAAATTAAGCTATATTGGCCAACCCAAGCATATGAAATGAAATGATCATTATATTAATACTGCAAAATTAAATATGATTATCTGCAAATAGCAAAAAAAAAAATGAATATCAATGAAGCGAAAAAAAACAACAAATATTGCTATAACATTTTTAACTGTGCTCGTAAGGCTAATTTCAATCACAACCTAACCTGTTGGTCAGCCATGTTTTATCACCTGTAAACTAAACAACCTTCCGCCGTCGATCATTGAGGAAATTGATTTAATTTCCCGAAAGACGCCGTACCTTCAGGGAAACTCGGAAATTGCAGTCAAATGCAACGAACGGATGTGAAATGATAAATTTCCCGGTGATTTTCCGATGTTGTTGAAGTATCGAGTGTTTGGGGCTCGGCTTTGGAAACTTTACTGTTATTCAATGTTCTTTCATATTGGATGAGAGCAAATAAGTGGTTTTTTGCTTCCATGCAGTTCATTAGCTGTGGATTTTTTTATATAATAATAATAATAAACACCTTAAGAGGCTCTCGCTAGGCGCCTGGGTCAAGGGTTTGATTCAGAAAGCGGTACTTCTCGACACGGCGCGTATTGTGAGGAGGTTCCTCTCTCTGGAGTCCTAACCACCGGCAGCTTGGACCCTGTCCCGAGGCCGGTTGGACACTATATTTTATATTTTTAAATGTATATATATATTGTTTTTTGTATATATTTAAAAATGTATTTTATATGTTTATTGAAAAATAAAGAGAATAATGGCTCCTACACACAGTGCCGGCGGCAGTGCCGCCGGGCGAGCCGCCGGCCAAGCCGCCGTGCGCCCGGCGGCATTCAAAGCCGCACAAAGGAGCCGCCGGCATTTGTTTGTGTGACGACGCGCGACGGCTTGGCCGGCGGCGGCTCGCCCGGCGGCACTGCCGCCGGCACTGTGTGTAGGAGCCATAATAATAATATTCCGGGACAACTCACACACGGTTATCTGATCCCAAGCTAAGCAGAGCTTGTGTTATGGTAACCAGACAACTGATAAACATACTTATATATTTCTAAATACATACATATAATAGATAAATTACACCCAGACAACCAGAACAAATGATAGTGCTCATCACACAAACATTTGTCCTGGGTGGGAATCGAACCCACGACCTCCGGTATAGCAGTCAGGGTTACTAACCACTAGACCAACAGGCCCGTCATATATGGATTGAGGTTTTCAGATGATTCTGTTTAGAACTAAGTAATATATCATGAGTCCTGTTTATGTCTGAGTATGTGTGAATCCCCGAGCCTTTTCCCAACTATGTTGGGGTCTGAGTATGTGTGAATAATTAACTAAAAGTAAATTCAGATTTTCCAGTTTAAGGTTCTTTTGATTCAAGATTTTTTTGATTTTGAATGCTATTGTAAAATTAATTATTTCATTTCAATATCGTGAGTTTCTCACACTAAATAACGTCTTTTGCTTAGGCTGAAAGAAATAGACAAATTTGAATGACTTTATTGCTCTTTTACGTATAAAGTTACTATGAACAATTTCTAATTCTATTATACTTATTAAAAAAATATTTTGCTATTGACTTGCTATTGACAGCTAACACCATACAACAGCCTACGTTTCTCGTGGTCAAGCATTTTTCAAAATCAATTTTAATATAAAGTTTCAATCGTCTCCAACCAAAAGATGTTTGTCTTCAACTTCATCTAAAGTTAATTTCAAATTCAATTCGGAGAGGGACGGAAGGCTCTTTAAGACCAAGTTTGTGTGTCTTTTACTTTGCCACATTCCACATCTATTTGAGAACTGGAATTTAACAATAAGTTATACCTTTATCTTTTGGTAATAAAGTGTCATTATTACATATCGTATGTCTCATGACGATTTTGTACATTTAGTACAATTATCATGACGTCATTAGTCCCACTCCTAAATTTTGATTGTACTTGGTGTTTTAAAAAAGCAAAACCTTACGTGTCTATTATTTCTTTTATTCTACGTATAACTGACGCACTAAATAGAATTTGATTTTCATAACTAGTTATCTACACAACTTATCCAATACTAAATTCCAAAATTCTAATCAAAGATCAAAAATCAAAACTTACAAAAACAAATTCTCATTGAACTTGAAGCGGAAGTTCCCCGGGCCGTGATCGCGACATTTCCGCACTTCCGGTCCCTGAGCGCAGTGAGCTACATGAGCTGTTGCTGCCTTCTGCATGCTGCACTTGGACTGCCGAGATATCAACCAAGCTAAATTGTGTGGTGTGATTGATACAGTTGATAAGCTTTATTATAGACACAAAAAAGTTTCATTTATGAGTTTATATAGGTTAAATTTAATCACTATGTTTACACATTCTGCTATGCTGCTATGCTATGCTCTGTTCGGTTACCCGGAAGAGCAAAGTTAGAGGACATCACTGTTAAAAATAAAATATACTAACAGAATAGAGACGTCACACCACAGAATACTGAATTACTTAAATACAAATAAAATCTCACACCCTTTTAGTTATTCCCAGACATCCAGACTTATTCCTCCCATTCATTTATTAGTAACAAGCACGGGACCGAACCTAGGCACTCGTAGGTGATAACCATTTGTTTTAATAAGCAATAAACCCAATGCTCACACCGCTAATTACATAGCCACTCTAACAGCATATTGTTGAAACATACAAACGATTTTGAACTTTGGGACAAAGTAGATAGAGGTGGGAATTAATGAGCAAGATTTTGTCTGCGGTTTTGTTTTTACACGACTGCCCAAAAAGGAGTGTTATGTTTTCAGGGTTCATATATGTATGTATGTATGTTTGTGAGTTTCTTTATTCCACCATAACTTCTAAAAAGCTTGACCTATTTCAATGTTTGTGGTATCATTAGAAGCTTTGAGTTATCCCGAGTGACATAGGCTATGTGGACATTAAAAAACTGGCCAAGTGCGAGTCGGATTCGTGCACGAAGGGTTCCGTACCACCGTCGTATGAGAGCCCCCCTTAAATATTCATTTTATGTGGTTTTTAGTATTCGTTGTTATAGCGGCAACGGAAATACATCATTCGGAAAATTTCAGCTTTCTAGCTATCACGGTTTATGAGATAGAGATACAGCCTGGAGACAGACAGACGGACAGACAGACAGCGGAGTCTTAGTAATAGGGTCCCGTTTTACCCTTTGGCTACGGAACCCTAAAAATGGTCAAGTGTGAGTCGAAATCGCCTGCAAAAGGTTCCGAACGATATTTTTTTTTGTGTTGTGTCATTTTTTTTTGTTGTTTAGTCAAATATTTGCAGTCGGGGTCGGTTACTTGGAACAATTCATTACAGGTCCCCCGACTGCAAATATTTGACTTGTTTTTATTTTTTTTGACATGGCAGGCGTGTTTTTTAATTTTTTTAATTATAATATAAGAAGCACTACTTATGACCAAACTTAACTTATTTTACCAGAGATGTATATGATTAAAGCAAGCAAGATACAGGAAAAACAAGAAAAAATAATATAAAAGTTAACTTCATTATTCAGCCCTTATTATAGTATAGTGGTACTTAGAAGAAGGTAGTTGTTCAGACTAGTGTAGAGTGTAGGTATAATATTAACATACGACTTTACTTTGAATTAGAAAATTTTCGTCGAAAATGTATCTTACAATAATACCATAATTATTTACCTTTCAAAGTACAACACATATAATTAATAAACATTATATTATTTTGATCTTATCGATGTTGTGATTCAAGGCATGTTCGTATCGTCTCGCGTGTTTCCACTTCGGCGGAGACCCCTTCATTATCACCCCCCGCACCACCGAATCACCCCCAACTCAGCCCCAATCACCCCCAGGCACCCCCAGGCATACACGAGGGGTGGCTCGTACCAAGATTCTAATTTTTAGGGAGCTCTGCCCCAGGAGTCGTATCGAAGCGTTAATAGATAATTAAGCTTTCCTAAGATGATTCCAGTTTGAAGTCCCCTTTTGATAGGCGTATTTGAGTTATTGTTTGAGGAATCTGTTATTTAAAGTTATAACGATAGGGTGCATATTGCCTTGTTTTAGTTTTACTGTTGTTTAGTTGGCGCCATTTAGACTTTATACCTCAATAACACAGCAAATGCGTTTTTTCCAGTAGTCTGTTAGATACACCTACGTGGAAGGTTTTACAGGTAAACAAAAATAAAATTAAACATGTACTGTGGCTAATAGATGTGCCGAAGTAATGATTGAAAGCTGTGTAAGATAGGCACTTCTGCCTATATTACACAGGTTTCAATCGTCACCTTATTTTTGCCTTTGTATTTTATATAAAACGATTTTTCTTTTTTTCCTATTAATGTACGGCTCCCAGTCAACATCTTGGTTACAATATCCGACTAAAAACAAACGAACAAACACTCACAAAGCACCCGCTAGTTATCACTATCATCGCACGCTCTCCTATTTTATATTCCAGCCAGAATCAGTTTCAGACGACCATGTGTGAACATGCAATGTTTATATTTTATTAAATTGTCGCCAATTTTTTATATATGCTTACATACCTACAACTTATAAATAAACCGCGAACGATTACCTGGAATGACAATAAATTAACGAATAAAACTTGTTTTCTTACTTTTTCACAGTCGGTTTTTTACTTTTAATTAGTTAGTAACGAAACATCGGAAAAATAAAAATTCTTCTGAGCTCTCTATTTTCCAACTACAACAAATTGAACCTTCTAATTAAATCCAAGAATCCTGAGTCCTATTTGAACTAAACAAAAACATCCATAGAATTAATTCCACATTCTATTTGAAGGTCAATAAATAAAAAGTGTAAGTGCTGCACTAGTCACTGGCACTGGGTAGGCAAGAGAATATAGTGAGGCAGTTACAATCGGCGGTACTAGGGCTTGTCTCAATTATTCATGTGTTTGCACCTTGGAACGCGCCGCGAGAACTGATGATGCCACTCTGATATGGCCATAGATGAGGTAGGCGACAGAGGGGTGGAAAGATACAATTGTGGGTTTAGTACCTACGCGCGTGATTTTCTGTGTGAAGTCGTTTTAAGATAGCTATAGTTAAAGTATTCACAAAAACGATTACATTAGTCTTTACTAAGTGTCGCGAAGTTAAGTTTAATTTTGAAGTAATTTTTTTTAGTCAATCACCGATTACATTATTACTTTTATTGAGCAAGGATTTACAAAAAAAATATCTCGAAGCTTAAATGAATTTTTAGTTAAATTAAATTATAATATTTGTACATAAACTTAACTTACTCTTTGACAAAATAAAACAAAGACTTATAATGCTGTGGCGTTTTTGTTCAATAAAAACAGAGTGGTGGACAAATCGAATTGTATTTTTAATTAAGAAAAAAGACGAAGACTTAGCAGGCAAGCTTGTATACTTATGGCTTATTTGTAAGTGGTAGGTAGAGCAGCTATTAGTCAACAATTAATATTATATTGGCCCGATATGGTATAAATAAGTTTGTGTTAACTAGTGTTTTGGAAAATAATATAAATAATGTACCTATTATTTTTCAATATTACTCCCTTTTTTATTTTCCACTTTTAGTAATATAAACCTTGAGTCTAAAGTCCATGAGTTGATTTTTTAAATAAGCGTCCCTTTTTTGTAATTCTTAGCAAATAGGTATAGGTAGTATGAAATTAATAACAGGGTCCTTTTTCTACAACACTGCATTTTAAATCAATATTTTGCTCTATAATCTACCCTTGCTTTTATATTTCAGATAAAACGAATGTGTAGTTACGTTTGCTTCACTAAGCCTGAGATATGGAGTGGCCCCCTGCGACTTTCAATATCGTACGAACTCTCAACCATTGCATCGATTTTGATAAAGCACTGCAGGGCTATTCGATTGGCTGTGTAGTTGAGAATTCGCTTTTATGCCATGGTTTACGATTCCGATAAAATAAATTTAACAGCTCACGAAAAAAAGGACCTGATATTTATGTATATATTGGTTTTTATTAGAATCTTCTTCATGGTACTACCACAAGCAGATGTTAATGAATTAAATATCAGATTGAGAGGTGAATTAGAAAAGCTATATACCTACCACTACTAAGAAGATGTAACTGTATCTAGAAATTTTCATAAGACTGCTTCGTAACTGTTGACTGTAAGTAAAATAAAAGTTCGTAGCAATATTTAAACTCTTTAAATGAACTCAACCTCTCCCGGTCCACTGACAGACATAGGCCTTTAAATCGCGCCACAACACCCGCTCCTCCGCCTTTCGCATCCGGTTTAAACTCCTTATTTAGACGATAAATAAACAAATTTTCACCTCATCATTCATTTTCTGGAAAGTTCTCTCGTTACGCTCAGCTTAAGGTGTTTCTGAGTCTTCGTTACTTAAATAACTTCCTTAATAAGATTGTGTTGTGAACTCAGCATTATGTACCATTGTAATTTGTACGCGTTTCCTTATGAACGGTGTATAAACATCGTTTTATTCGTCTTAAAACCGCACAAATCGTCAAGGGAACATTACTTTATGGAAGTAAATAATACATATGAACAAGAGTTATGTTTTTGGGAAACGCTTGGTTGAAATAAATAAACAATTATCCATACTTTATATTAGTACATTCTTGCACTAAATGTCAGTTTGGGGAGTACGTTAGTACGAATGAATGATACTAACACGAGTGTCGCTCCCTAAGGGCCTTGCTACCTTGGTTGTTGACTGATCAAATTCTACACCACGATATGACCTGCTTCCATAACATAAGTTCACTGAAGATGAAGAATACATTTTTAAGATTTGCAATAATTTCTCCTTGTCATAAATTTTACATGTGACCCTAATATTCACAGAAAAACGGTGTAAATAATATTTTAAGGTTTTAAAAGCAATCTATATTAGTTAAATCACATAAACGAAATTGATATTTTAACTGTGTGTCTGTTATTTCTGCAGTCTGAATCCAATCTGTTAGTTAGGAAAGATTGAAAAATGGTTCAATAATTTGTTAAACACTTATGACGTAACAAAGGACAGTTCGTATTCTCGGTAAGGACTCAAGACGTGTTGGCAGTGAGCCATCAGCACGGAAGAATGCTAATGCGAGTGGTTCAGGGATGCAGGCTATGTCTTGAAATCAAACAGTATGAGTTATTGACTAAAGATATCTACTGCTTTCTAAGATTTAGCGGATTTAGAATGTTAGATATTCAAGTAAACCTACTTTTTAACCGACTTTAAAAAAAAGAGGAGGTTCTCAATTCGGATGTTTGTATGTTTTTTTTTTATGTTTGTTCGCGCATAATACCATATTCTGTCGCGGTTTATTCTTGACTTTAGTTCCCGACGTTTCGACGCCCTTGCAGGTGTCATGGTCACGGCCAGACTAAAGTAGTTTTATTTCAACGTCTAAAAATAAAAGTAAGATAGGTTCGAACTGTCCCATTGCAGGCCTAAAATGAAGACGATGAATTTCCTCTTCTTGGAAATTTAAAGATGTTTGTTTATTGTCGTTTGTTGTAATGTTGTGCCAGCGAGAAAAAGCTTAAATAATTTCAATGTAGGTATATTGTTTTAATGAAGCAACAGTGAAAGTAAACTGTGGCTAAAAACTGCAAAAGGATGTGAGTTTGCGCGGACAAGTAACAATGTGACATTTTTAATGTTATGAAAATAATTATAAATGAAGAAAAACTTCCTGGTAAAACCTTGATTAAATATCCGCGATGCTTCAATAGGTTGTAAATTGAACGTGCCGAATTTCAGAAAGAAATCTCAATACTTCATCATGAATGTATAACTTCATATTCTGAGTAGACTATCTTTTCTCTCACGAAACAGTTCAGTCAACTGTTTTGACCTTCAGCTTGTGTGTTCCTGAACTATCTGCGTTGACTTTACCCAATTGATGAAATCGGTCAAAACTTCGATAACAATTAATTTGGTCCTGTTATAAATATTCAAGTCAGAAGACCTTCCTTGTACGTTGATTTCAATTATAAACGAAGGAAACGTACACAGTTCGCACCCTTGGCTTTTCTGCGAGGACTGGCGACGTTTTTGCCTCTGCGGCATCTTCGATACATTGGGATTTCAACTTAGTTCTCATAAGGGTTGGGTTGGGTTTCGATCGAGCAGGGTACAGGGGATGCTGCGCCTCTGTATGTATTATAAATTGGTTTAGAGCGGCGCGGGGAGTCGCCGGTCGCTCGCTCGATACCGGCCAGTCGCGAGACAGAGCCGAGAGCGTTCGCTTCGCTATCACCTCTAGTTCCCAAACGAAAATAAAAATAAACCCCTACTGTGGACCTCGGGGTGTACTAGTGTTGTGACCATGTTAGTTGGTGTGTGATATTGACATGTTGGATTGTTAGCTGTTTTAGTTCGCAACAATATTTCGTTTGGAAGGTAAGTGGATATAAACAGATAATCCTCAGGTTTGGTGTCTCGTCGCTTGTTTAATTACTGCGTATGATTATTGCGTGCGTTTTTGCGGAATATGCGGTGCTTGTTCCAATATGGTTTACGTTCGGAAGCATTGTCGGCCCGTATTTGAGTCGATACCGCAGTGACTACCCTCTAAACAGTTACAAAATGTCTTTAAATCAGATACTTACGTATTTATCTAACGATATTTATATAATATTGTGTTCTATTGCGATTTAAATAAAGAAGATTCCGTTGAGAATGAAATTTGAATGTAGATTTAATCGGGAACATGGGTGCGCGTGTGTCAATTGCGAATTTAATTACATTTAATAAAAGACTCATTAGATGAGAACGAAGATTATTTTTGACATTAAGGGAAAATTCACATAATATTGAATGCTGTATTAAAATGGTTTAGTGTTATGTCGGTTGACATATACCTACAGAGGGTTTTAGATAAGAGTAACTATATTCAATATTTTTTGAGTATTTTATGACGTACTGCATCAAAATAATATGAAGGAGTAATTGAGCCATCTGTTTTAGAAAAATGATGGATTTAAGACGTATTTTTGATGTTTTCTTTCATTCTTTTTAGATTCGGAATCCTGTACGTAATATTATTGTTACGCAATTGTATATTATGGATCTAAGAGAGGTCACAGAGGTCATGTTTTTCAAACGGTTTCGCAGAATTTTGGCATTATTTTATTGAGTGGTCTGGCTTTTAGGAAAGTCGATTATTTTGACTATTACTTAGAAATAAATTTTACTAATTGTAGGGAGATTTGGATGGCGTTCTAACAAGAGGTAATTGTAACTATAGTTGTCAAAATATAAAAGGTCCGTTTTGACATTTGTCATCGCGACGTAACTAGTAATGTAGTTTCGTTCCAAGTTACATTCTAGGGTCTTTCTCAAATGTCAAAACGGACCTTTTATATTTTGACAACTTTAATTGTAGGTAGTCGTTTGACGTATTTCATGTTATGTTTTTCTTATAGTAGCAAGATATTTTCTCTAAGATATAGATATATTAGTGTTAGTGTATCGTTATTCAGTATTCTGGTAAAATATGTGAGTCCTACGACAACCGGCATTAACCTTAACAGTGCGGAAGGTTTTCGAACTCACGACCGGTGACCCAGTTGGCGCAGTTGTTAGGCGCTTGGCTCGCAGACTTGTCGGCATTCTTCATGAATTGTGGGGTAGGCAGACTTGTTAAATTTAACTGATTAAATAATGAGATATGTCATAAATAAAATAATATTTGTAACATGGAAAAATAATGAAAATATATGTATACTAAAGCTTAAGAAAATGAAAAGGCTGGCTTTTGCGGTGCAGTGCGATCAAAGCTAGGCTATAAAAATATACTATACTTAAACTTAATTTCAATTTTATATATTGGTCATTTGAATTTAAGTATTTTTCCAACAAGTCATTGATTTTAAAACTGACGAAAATAAAGTCATCTTGTTTTGTCCATACGATATTTATCATTAAACTTTTTTTATTATTGTAAGTGTAGGCATCATCGAACTGCAACCCATACATCAGCAAGCCAGACGTTACTCCCCTGTGCCATGTCCTCAAGATAGGTGGAGTGCAGGTCACCGACCCCTCATTGAGACCGCATCGGTTTCTTTGGCCATTGTAAATGCGGATCGAGTGCTACAGATGTCACGAGGATCGTGACAAACATCGTGCATATGAATTCAATTGAGTTATGTTATCACGGGTATATACCTCACATATATGCATATACCTTGTTGGTAGAATTGTTGCTTATTTCTCATGTAATAAAATAAAATTATAATTAAAAAAAATAAAAAACACGCCTGCCATGTCAAAAAAAATTAAAAACAAGTCAAATATTTGCAGTCGGGGTCGGTTACTTGGAACAATTCATTACAGGTCCCCCGACTGCAAATATTTGACTTGTTTTTAATTTTTTTTGACATGGCAGGCGTGTTTTTTATTTTTTTTAATTATAATTTTATTTTATTTAATACCTTTTAGTGAACAACAATAAAAAAACATGACACAACACAAAAAAAAATATCGTTCGGAACCCTTTGCAGGCGATTTCGACTCACACTTGACCATTTTTTAATGTCCACATAGCCTATGTCACTCGGGATAACTCAAAGCTTCTAATGATACCACAAACATTGAAATCGGTCAAGCCTTTTAGAAGTTATGGTGGAATAAAGAAACTCACAAACATACATACATACATACATACATACATACATACATACATGAACCCTGAAAACATAACACTCCTTTTTGGGCAGTCGTGTAAAAAATTAAGGAAGTACAAAACTATTTAGGTTAATAAAATCTTAGAAAAAATTAAGTATTTCTCGCTCTTATATCATAGAAGATGTATCTCTGCTACAAAAAAGTTTAATGGAATAGCCACGTTTTATTTACTTTCATGGTGTGAAGGGCTCTTTCGTGAGTCAGTCTGTTATAAGGGAATTGGATCTTGAATTTTAATATGTAATGTCGTTAGTCAAAATTTTTTATTTCTAAAAAATTCAAAACAAAAATGCTACCCATATAACTACAATACTACATACAAACTACATGGATACGTTTACTCGGGCCCTAAACAAAAGATTCTCACATAATCCATCGTCCATTCGCAGCGACGACGGGTTATTCTCACCTGTGATCCCTTATTTCCCTAACCCTTTACAATATAAGAATGTAGCAGAATCCCCGTATCCCTAATTAGGTGACCCTCCCAAGTTGATCTAAGTCCGGTTCAGCCTCTTTGGTGTCAGCAAAAGCCTTGTTTTCACAGGACAAACAAACGACCGACTTTTGTTATTGGTTTTAAGCTCAAAGGGTTGGTTATTTTTATTGCAAATGACTTTCCTGTGAACGGGTTAAGAAAGTTCACGGTCACCTTTGAAATTAGGTTCTATTTTGAAATACTTTTTATATTTTGTAAGCAATGCCGTGAAGAGATCGAACCTCTATGATAAAAAATAGGTTTTTCTTTTTACATTATCTTTAAAGGGGAATGACGAGTCTAGGCCCAGAATTGCACAAGAGATTCGTTTTACAAAAAAAATATGTTGGTATTTTTCAAATGTCTGCCACGTATTCATTAGTCTGTGCATGTCGGTAACATTTTTTTTATAAATATTAAACATTATAACGACTAAAAACGGAACTTGAACATAACATGAGTCTCAAATGTTGCCTTTACAAAAAAATGTTGGCAGGTAACTAATCAGAATAATTATTTTTCGTTTATTATTAAAAACCGTTCATTTTCTTCCCAGCAAACATATATTATACCTATCTAATTCCTTAAAATATCTTTTAATAATTATTATTATACCAATTATTAATAAAAAAATATATCTATAAATCGACCTTTTCAAAAAATATATCTATCTATAAAAACTTTTTATGGCAACTTCCTATATTGCTATGTCAAAGTTTTACTTGTCACTGTCAGTTGCCGAAATACGTAAATGTCAAAAATAGTCAAAATCATTGCTTCTAGCAACTCCATTGCGGTTACTTGCTTATGTTTATTGCGGTTTAAATTGACTACTTTTCGCTATAAATACTGACTCTGACGATTCTCCTATACCTGACGACCACGGCCTGATTATGGATTCTGTTCCCGCTACTCATGACGACACTGGCGACATAAACTGCAGTATATAAGATGGAATATAAAAATCTTAAATAACTTTGAAATGCTAAGTTCTTTGTAAATCATTTCTATTACTAATTAATTGTTAGAATTGCTCCCTATTATTATTATTATTTTATATTTGTGTGCACAGAGGGCCTAAATTACTATGGCGACTTGGCATTCCCCTTTAACCTGCTATCGCTTAACAATTCAAAATTAAATAAGTTATTTTGCACGTAGTTTAAGTATTGGTAAATAAGCACTGAATTTGCTATTTGCAACATGAAATTATCAAATCAATCCCAAAACAGAAATTACAATTTGCTACATGAAATTACCCTATATTTCCCAGTCTTCGTATTTCTGACACCTCATGTCATTCACGAAATCGGTCAGTTTGACCACCGGCCGGTGAACAGCGGCTGCTGTTGAAGGGTTATCAACCTGTCAATGCTCGCAGTTCTGATCTCTAACCCAACACGTTGCAGCACGTGCCTAAAAAGGGGCTTGATATTCATTGCTTTATTTTTTTTTTTCTATTTTCTTACTTAGGTATGAAAAAAGCAAGCGAGCTTTTTTTCAAAAGGTTATATAGTAAAAATTTTGAAAAAATGCCTATATTTTTATTTCTTTTACGAAACCTACTTTTCAGATTACAATATATATTTTTCTCTTAAGTTTTGCTTCCCTCGACCGATAATACTTACGGCTTTTCGAAAGTTATAAACTTATTCTCGAATTCAAGAAACGAAAATAAAAATACAAGTACCTTAATAATTAAAAATAACGTCACTAATTACGACTTACGTTTTCCTGACAAATTGTTTTTAAGATGGATATCTCTTGACTGTTCACACAACGTACTTAAGTTATTAATTAAATAGTAATTACACTAAGTACGCAATTCATTAAAAGCTACAAAACAACGACTTAAATGTGTCACGAGATATTATTTTGAGAGGAAAATAAAATGAGAGCTACTTTGTGATAAACGTTTTTAATTTAATAAAAGACACCCACATTTCTGTCATATCCTTTAAGTGTTAAATTTAATTTCCAGATAAATAAGTTTGCTATTTATTTTTAGAATTTGTTAACTCATGCTCTGATTTTTCTGCCTCTTTTCATAATTTGCAATTACTGGGCATCAAAGGTATAACAATATTGTATCCATATTTAGAATAGCCCATTAATCGTCTGTAATGTTTGCAAGAGCCAATGCCTATAGCTGCGCTTTAATTTCTTATTGAACCTTCAAAAGGATTGTAATTGCACGTTCATTATCTAAGCATAAAACTAAGCATACCATTCAACCCTAAACTGCTAAGTATAAAGCAGTAATAATTCTCCACCCAATTCGGTTGCATAAATGTAAGGAAAATCCCGTGTCAACCCTCCCCTGCCGATGCCGCGGCCGGGCGCGCGCCTACTTTTCCCCGACCTTGCAGCGCTCGAGACGAATCCGCTTCCTCGCTACTGCATGCCCACATCCCTACCTAGGGCTGCCTAAAACTATATAGTTTTTATTATTCTGATATTTGATAAAATTGTTTGTAATTTGAACGGGGCTTTGGGAAAATGGAATCTGACTGAGAACATGATTTGTGTTTTGTTTCAATTGTTTGGGGGAATCAATTTATATATCGAACTTTTGTACAACTATTAGTTAAAAGCTACTGGTCAACTATTGTGTTTTTTAAATATTAAATGTAAAGATATCTGTTTCATTTGTTCAGTTATAGGTAAAAACAAACAGTAATGTATACAAGATGACAAAAAGTACAAAGATCTACAAGGTTTCACAATTTTAAAATTAAAGTTTTATATGAATAAACATTAATAGTTCTTGTCAATAACTTGAGTTAGACGCACAATCACATCTCGTTACCGAGTGTTATTAATAAAATATACGAATTAACTTTATTAAACTAAGCTATTAAATTTATGATGTTACTTTAGACTAAAACCTAAATAACACTTAAATCACTAAATCTCGACTACGCAACTACACTACCAGCTAATAATTATTTCAGTAATTACCTGACGTTGACAACCCTACCTAGAGGTTAACGAACAGACAGAGTAGGGGAGGCTTGACGCATGCGCTCTGCAGTGTTTTGGATCTCCCATCTTGCGCTAAAGTTACGTATATTTTTACGCTTCTATTTTTCTACGCAATGTCGGATGTTTTTAGACTTTGTAGGCAAATATAGAAAGGTCAGCTTGTTAGGACTAGGTTAGGGTCTTGTTTTGTGACCTCGATCTGGGATAGCTTAGGTAAGGGTTGCTACTGACATTTATTACACAGGTCTTTATTGTAGATCCCAAAAATAAAGTAGGTTTGTCTCTTTTATGTTTCGGTTTTTATCTTTTTCTACATAAAGTAAATAACTCTGCACGTCCATTTTATTAAGAACTTTCATAGCCCAAAAATTACACTATTGCACAATATTTTGAAATATTCCTTAAAGATTAAAAAAATATAATTATGTGTAAGGGTTCAAAAAGAAAACAACATGTAGGATTAACTCATAAAGGATTTCCACGTAACAGACCTAAGCAGGTAAAAAAATGGGTATTTCCAAATAACCTAATATTTTGTTGAGCTCACAAATCATACGGGTTTTGACCGGGCGCGGCGGCGTGTCGAATTAACGTATTATCCTCAATTAACCGGGAGTAATTGGTTTGAATACAATAAAAGTATAATGTTATCTTGTGTTGTTTTATTTATAACTAAGGTGAGGTCTGTTACTATCATGCTCTCAATTCTGCACAAGGCGAAGTTGTTTACCGATATCCTATTTATTTCAAACTAAATCCAGTGTTATATGTATACTAAAGAAGATAGTCTTAATTAAAATAACGTTCTGATTAATTATTTTTTGCCTGAAATCAGACAACAGCGTGCTTTGTAAATGGTAAAAGAATAATTCAATATTACATGGAATGGATTTATGTTTTTGGGAGAACGACTTTGATAAAGCTTGCGAAGAAAAAAGGTCGTTTAGCAAAATACAAATAAAAAAAAAACATCTTAAATAGTTGCTAATAGAGTACATCATAAAAAGTCACGGTTTCTCCAGCTATTACAAAAAGTACGGTAATAATAATAATATTCCAGTACAACTCACACGGTTATCTGATCCCAAGCTAAGCAGAGCTTGTGTTATGGTAACCAGGCAACTGATAAACATACTTATATATTTCTAAATACATACATATTATAGATAAATTACACCCAGACAACCAGAACAAATGATCGTGCTCATCACAAACATTTGTCCTGGGTGGGAAACGAACCCACGACCTCCGGTATAGCAGTCAGGGTCACTAACCACTAGACCAACAGGCCCGTCAAACACCACAGTGTTATTTAACTCAGCGATTTCATGGGTAAAGAACCTAATACAAAACGTCGAAAACAAAGGTTCTTTCGATCCCTACAAAGTAAAAATAGGGTGTCGACACCGCCCTATGATTTCGACACCGCGTTTCGGTCCCGTTTTCTTTGAAATCCAAAAAATACTCATTATACAATCATTAGGGTGTACTTATTTAGCGGTGAGGGAACAAAAGGGATATTTTGATTGTTTAAATACAGTATCGTGAGTGGAATAGATTTAGTTGAAACTTCATCAATTATGGTCTGAGGTGGTGTAAATATAGTGAAGAAACTTTAAGAATAACGAATAAAGGTACAGCTTATGCGGGAAGTATTTTTCTCTTTCGAATTTGATTTCATAATAAATGAAATTGATCAGAAGTGTACTGTTTTATGACTCTCTTACGTTAAATTTCAATAAGTGTTTGGTATATCCTTAAAAAAACGTATACCTACCCTCCTGCCTTTCTGCCTAGCCTTTTCCTAAGCTATGTTCTAGTTTGGCTTCCAGTATTCTATACGTAATTATTCGTTAATTTTAATAAATCAAAGATCAAACGAATAATGAATAGCAACATTCTGTACATGCAGCAAATATTAAATGCACTCTTCCCTTAAATCAACAACTTAACTATCTCATAGATATCTAAGGATAAATATCTAAAGTTCCAAAGTCGTGCTTATCAAGTTGCAGCGAAGTGTTTATGTCGGACGTCGCGCACGTCGCGTACGACACGCCGACATTTGTATACGTGTCGCACGACGCGCCCGACATATTGCGAGACATTTGTCGTGCTGACGGGATAGGGTTCTACCTGGTGATAATACAGCGGGTTTAAATTTTGTTGGGTTGTGTTGTAGATGTACCCAGTTGTGTTGTTTTTTTGTTTATACTGTCCAACCTACATATCTTCTTTACTTATTTAACAACTATTGTTCTATCTGTATGTTTTACCTACCCCTCTACTTGTAGATGTGAGGACAAGACATTTATATCAGACCAACTATCCTAAATTGCACATTAATTTGTTCGGTAAAGTAATCGCTAACATGTAAGATACTGTATTTAAACCGTTGTTCGCACCTAGGATATACAACGCGCAACGTTGCAACGGTTTTATTATAACCGATATATGAAAGATAGACGAACGATAGGCACAACTGTTCTGTTTTTCTAACTACTATTTTAAAGAAATCATACCTCACTTCGCACATATTGGCATATCCAATCACAAACACCACTACTACTTAAACGGATTTTATCGCGGTTTGTATTTAGATTTTAGGTCCCGACGTTTCGTTACCTTTATTTATTTAAAGACTATGGAAGACTTACAGCTAAATACAATGGTGATAAAAAACAGTATGATAATCTGACAGCCAATAACAAGTCTTCGCGTCTAGAACTTGTGTGTTATAAAATAATTGTGGAGCAAAACAAGGGCGTACCGGTACAGGTATCATGTCAGTCTGCCCGTGACCATGATACCTGAAAAGGTATTGCGAAAAAAACCGTAAAAGTAGTTTTATTTCAATGTCAAACATTCGCGTTAACCTCAGAAATCAAGACACCACTACCAAACTTCAAAACAACATACCTCCCTAGTTCACATTTAGCCTACAGGCTAACACATCGACTTGACATACAGTACATAGACAGTGTCCGCTGATCTGAGCTCGCAACACTGCCTGTCCAACCTCTGTTTGACAACAACACACAGATCACGCAGTTGAGATCAGTTGATCTGCATAAATCGATCGCAATCACTCTCCGAGATGTGAGGGGATAGGCTTCAAGGTGGAAAAATCATGATGTCTTTTTGCATTGAAATAAACTATTTTTACTGATTTTAAAAAGGTTCCTGCTGTTCCTGTTGTTTTCTTGGAATAAAATTATGACATCTATGTAACCTAGAGTTAATATTTTTTTTATTAAACACTTAAAAATATCACACCTATACAGGGTGTCCGGTAAATAGTCCGACAAACTGTGATGGCTGATACCTTAGGTCAGGTCCTATCAAATGAACACAACATATGTTCCCCGAAAAGTTACAGGTTTCGAGTTACAATCGATTTTCGGAAATTTTAGAATTTTCTACCTTGCATCAGACTTTTCCATTTTTCTTGCTGATTAATAGCTTTCGTAATACTTTTTGTACATCAAATTAATCTTGAATAGTTACTCTACGCTTTAGTAAGTCTCATATTTATTTAAAAGAAGAATGTATCGAAAAAAAGCCATTCGCTTAACAATTTTCACTTTTCGTTTTTCTTACTGCTGAACTTTGAACTGTAGTGGTGAAAAATTAATGTATGTAGGAGTTTTGTACAATAATCTTAAAAACTTGCTTGAATATTGGTTATTTTGGGAAAGTACAATACTTGGGTATTTTCCACACAAAATTTGACAAAACAAGCTGCTGAAGTACACATGGGCTTATTTGTTGATAGATTTAATTAGAGAATAGAGGTATTTGTTTACTGTCAAATTATGTCAAAATTTCTTCTCCTAGAACTAGCTTTTACACATGGTTTGGCCACGGTAATATTGTTTGGCTGTATAAGAGTTGCTACGAAATTTCATTCAACTCCGTACCGCCATACATATTTAATTTAGTGTTTACACACTGCCCCATAGGCTGATGGACCATCATCATAAAATAACAGGCTGTTACCCAACGTATAGCGGAGGGCTATCGCATGAGATGAGATGAAAACGTTGTTGCTATACACCTGGACTTTAGGTACTGGATAAGAAACACTATCACTAATATGGAATACGAAATTATGTACTTGATTTTTTTATTTTTAATCATTTTCTAGCTTATGTATGTGCCAGCTGTTTCGGAACATGCGGCGTTTGAAACTTATTTTCACCAACAATAATACTTAAAATATAATTTATGGACTTGAAAACTTTCACTCAGTCACGTAGATAGTGCTTTATGACTTACATGTATAATATCAGCTTCTAGATATTAACACTCAAAGCAAATAAATTAACCATTCTACCCTGTATGAACATAAAGCATATAACATACTCCTATCCACGAAACTAGAATATAACCAATAACCGCACCCTTAATATATGCACATATATGAATATGTTATTCCACGTTTGTATAATCCAGGGTTACGTATAAATTGCGGTGTGGACGGGTCGCGAAATTGCTGGAAACCGATCGAAGATAAGAGTAATGTTTAAAAAGTGTTTGCTGATGCTATCCCGGTATCCCTGGATATTCTTGATCAAATTTTTAAACGATAATTGTCTGTTATCTTATGAAGTTGCATTGGAGCTTGATTAAGACCTCCTGCGTGGAAATATGGTTGTAGGGCTGCTGTTGTTGATATTTAGATATTATAATTTAAAATAACTGGTTCATTCTTCTTCATCGTTGTTATCAGTGTCTTTTTGAGAGAGAAAAATATAGCCATGTTATTTTCTATTTTGGGACGTGACGAAAGGTTTTTTCTTATACAGGGTGTTAAGAAACTCCTGTCCGACCCGAAAGGGTGATACAGGGTTCACAATCACATGCCCAAATAAAATATCAAATTTGGAAAATTCATGATAGAAACAATAATAATGGATTTTGAAATAACCATTTTTTGCCCCGAAATTCCCTAAATTTGAGAATAAAACAAAAATTACATCACCAATTTCGTCGGTATTTTTGGGGACCTTTAGTTTGGTAATAAGGTAGCATCTGTGACGACGCCGACTCTCTCTCTAGATATTTGAGAAAAAAAATAATTTAGGTTATAATTTTTTTTCTTTTTTGTCCATTTTTTTTTCTACATTTTTGTAATCAGATATCGATACCTAACAACACCTTAACGGATCGGACAGGGGTTTCTTAACACCCTGTAGATCCGATTACGATGTTATAGATAGTATCCAAGTCCAACTGTGACTATTTCAAAGTTATGTGTACTTTTTAGTTTTTCAATGACATTTGACAATCGGTGAAAGAAAACATCGTGTGCGAACCTGGATTCCAATAATTGGAATCTGAAATCGCTAATCGGCTTTAAACAAGCGTAGTGTGATCAATGTTACTTCCTTTACGAGAAGGAGCCTGTACCTGTGGGGCATTTATAGGCCAGTGTTACATAAAGGTTAACCCTATCCATCATATCTCACAAAAAAGCTTAAATATAAACGTACCTTTAAACTTATTACGGCAATGCGTATAAATGTGCCTCGGGGACAGCAGGCGAGGGTTAATTGTTGCCTTTATTTTTGCAAGTTAATGGATTTCCCTGATACCGTATGGAAGGTTTTGGTTGTTGATGGATTGAAGTATTTCTGTAAAAGGTTGATTGAAGAGTTGGATCATTAGAATTCTAATCATCTATGTATCGCTTTAATGTTCAATTTTGTGTAATTTTGGCTTTAATTGTAATGTAACTTACTAATCGGAAGGTCCTCGAATACCTGTATGTAGTGCTGTTTGCTGTGCTTTCAAGTCTAACTTCGGCTACTAAGTTTAAGCTCAATTAAGTAAATGAATAACTTTTCAATAAAACCATTTTTATTTTCTTTTCATATCTTAAATACTTTAAGTGTCCAATTGTATTTATTTGTCGACAATCTATGATGGAAATACAATTGAAGGAGGGACAATAATTATAATTACCTACTTAAATATAGCTACCTTTATTAAATAAAGCTTAGATCCTAAAAAATATCCTTTGTGGCTTTGGCCGCCACAATTCCTAGAAATCTTAAACTTTAACGATCATGAAACCGACACGGAATATTAATAAATTCCTTTTAGTTTTGATGGATAGCGTGTCTTGTTATTCTGCCTTAAGGACTTATTGTCTAGAGTTTAATTTTCGAAGAATATAAATCTTAACGGATCTTTAAGGTCCAAAGAATTTAAAATAGAAATAACCGCAAAAACACTCTAAGTGATTTTGACTGTTTTGCATGTAAGAATAGTAAATGAAATATTATCAGGACATACTATTTAGCCAGTTTTATTTGGATTTAAAATCGAAAAAAATATTTTGAGAATTCTTTTTGCCAATTTTGTTTTGCTTTGCCTTTTTTTCTTAATGCCTTTTCGTTTCTTTAAAAACAGAGCGACTATCCTATCAGTGAGCGAATATTATACTATATGTAGCATAATAATTAAGCCTTAGTAAAAAATCTACTACACTTCTGAAATTATGACGTAGCTCATCATCCAATCTTCAGCGTATGTTCAAAGTTTCAATTCACGTATGCAAATGTCACACACTCAATGAAGTTTGGCCAGGTCTGTCGTAGTCTGTTACCACCACTTTGCAGCTGTTTATCTAGACCTTGATACAGATGGTACCTAAGTCTAACTTAGGCGCAGATTTATACAGTGCAAAGACACATCATCGGTAAAACTTGACTATTTTTTTTGCGGAGTATGTTGGCTTTAACTTGTCCTCTGCTATTAAAAACTATTTCAATAATTTGGAAGCATATGATTTTGGGTTGTAGGGAATGTTACCCAATGTGTGTCTGTAATAACTTTTTAAGAAGGTATTTAGCTGGAATATTCTCGATGCATTACCGTATGTCAATAAAATAAAATAAAATATTGTATGCCATTATGGCGGGTCATAGCTGTGTACAATCTGGGAAACATGTAACAACTATTTGCTTACCTATGTACCACAATAAATAATTTTGTATTTTATTTGTATTTGTAAAAGATAAAAAATCAACAAAACTTTTTTCTTAAACCTTTTGCTTCTTTGAACTTTTCTTAAGTTTTAACTTAGCCTTCTGCAAAACCTGTTTAGATATCTAGTACCTACATTTCCGATAAAGGACGATCGATTTCCAAGTTTGTAGAATTCTATTAATACCTACCTGAGCTAGTCTGTTTCAGCGGGGGAAGTAATTTTCAGCCAAAGTTTATTATGTAGGTCATTGGATTTCATCAGCGTATAAACTTGGTATCGATTCTATTACAACTTGCTAACTTTGTTTGTGATGATAAGCCGAAGTTAGTTTTTATCGACAATTTAACCATTCATCTTTGCTGGTTTGTTAAAGTGCTTTTTCTTTCACTCAGGGTTGAATTATGTTTATGGTATGAGTACACCCTAATATACCGTTCGTGGAATTTTTTTATTTATTTCTTTATATTTTCAACCACCCCTTCTTCTCATAATATTAAATTTGTAACTGGGTTTTAAATGTTACAGTCCAGTCGTTAACCCTAAACCTCTGTCCCTGTTTCCAACCCTTTGCCTGCGATCTGCGTCATGTTGTTAATGTTATTGATGTAACATATTATTACAATGCGAGGCCTTCGGTGGGCAGCGAAGGCCGGGACAAGATATTATCGACATGTGTCGCCGGCGCCGCAGCGGATGCCTATAAGGCCACGCCACAGAGGAAGCGGAGTGGGGTAATGAAAAATTAGGAATATAGTAACAAGAGAGTCTTTTTTACTTCCATCTCTGTTCAAATATGCGAGGCCGAACAGTAGTTCTTCAATTGTTTATACAGAATGTTAAGAAAACCCTATCCGACCCGAAAGGGTGATATAGGTTCCGCAATCACATGCCCAAATCAAATAATAAATTTGGAATATTCATGATAGTATCAATAATAACGAACTTTGAAATATCCCTAAATTTGAGATTAAAACAATAATTACAGCACCATTTTCGTCGGGATTATTTGGCGGCCTTTTGTTACATCATTTGGCAGCACCTGTGACGGCGCCGAGTCTCTTTCTCGCTTTTTGAGAAAAAAAAATTTTTTAGGTTATAATTTTTTTTTTAATTTTTCTATTTTTTTTACTTGAATGGTATCAGTTATCGATAACCTAACAACACCTTAACGAATCGGACAGGGTGTTCTTAACACCCTGTATAATAGAATTGTGGATGATCGAGCGTTGATAGGAAAATTAAAGCTTGAATAAATATTTATTTCATGTACTGCTTGCGTTTTGAATACCAATAGATCTAAAAAAGAGCAAATGCAAAGAAGTGTATGCACAGCAGTAGGAAAATATAAGCTCGGAGTAATAATGATAGCATTGACAGTACTATTTGGTTTGAAAAGGCAAGTTTTCTTTAATTGATTTAAGCAAATTTTCTTACTACATAGAATATTAATTTTTGTACTATTATTATTATTAACTTATCTAGGATACTCTAGTCTCAACCTTTCTTAAACCATCATTAATACTAATAAATGAACCGTTAACATAACTTATTAATGAAAACATCTAACACTAAATCTAGTTCACATCTAAATACACAAGTATCATAAATCAATACTCGAACCAACCGCTATGAAAATAGTTTGAATAATTGATGCAGTAATCGCTTCCGCTCGCCTCGGGGCCTTGGCCTTAGCCTGGGTTGGCCTGGCCTGTTAATATGCGACGAAGGCCTAGTAGCCCTACAGGAGAGTCGGATGCACAGCGTGATTAGTTCACTGCACACTGCACTAGAATACAAATGCAACACAATGTATGTGCGATAGGAAGAGTCCGTGATAATAAATTCTATTAATGCACAATGCGCCACCGTTGAGAAGATGTGGACAAAATATTTTTTTGTATTGTTTTATTAATAATGGGTCAGGATGGAGTGGTGCGTGTTTGGTTTTAATAATTGATTTTTTTCTTCTTTTTTTTACTTTCGGTGTGTATGTAGTAGCTTGTTATATTCAGTACGTGAGTCGTTGATAATATAGAACCATGGTGTTATTATTTTAATCTTGTTAAAAATGTACGCGTTCTAAACGAGCTACTTAGATTAGTTAGTGTGATAGGGTTATAACACATTGCATAGTTATTAACTATAATAATGTCTTTAAAAATAAAGTCCTTTTACTTTTGCCTCGGTATGGTATGGTCATAAACCACGTAGCTTGATTACAATCATAACCATTGTTATCAATCAATGTCTAGTTTTCGCCATCTCTTCTAGGATTATTCCTTACTGATATTACATGCAAGTAACACCTAGTGATAACAAAGTATCATCGTTATAGTTATTTCTATAAAAACATAATCTGAAACGTACGGTTCTTGGACAATGGCGGTCTCGTGTTGCATTGTTTTGACACCGCGGTCAAGGTTCGCGGGAGTTATCGAAACTTGATGCAATTCGGAAAACAGATTGCATAAACATTGTGTTAGGTGGATTATGCAATTGTTTAATGAAGTTAGACTTTGTGTTTTTTTTTTATTTTACTTATATTTCATAAGAACACAAACATGACATGTTAATACAGTTTGATCCTTGTAGTTTAACATTATAATATACTATTTATATAAAATAAATTTCTAAATTAATCAAATTCATTTCTCACATAAAGTTGTAGATAAAGTACAACATATTTCATTTGATTGGTACATAGCATTTAATCGTCACATTGAGAACAATATAAAATTACTTACACATCATCAAAACACACAAAAGTATTTTACAATTTACACTCCCAAACAAAATAAATCAGATAAAACCAACATTTTTTTTATTCTCCCCTAAAACTCGCATGCTATAAATAATGAAATCGGAAAATCGATTATGACTGCACAGGGGGTCGCACCGTGACTATGGAGACAAAAACTTGCGATATGCCACAACAATGCAAGTTCAAACCACTGGGCTGAGGGTAATATGTGGATAGAATTTAGGAAAACAAATATTATATTTTTGGGCAATGTTAAGCGACATATTGTTTTGCTGCTAATCTTTTGTGGGTGGTTTAACGTGCACTGCGGGTTGACTGAATATTAAAGGTCGCCTTTATAAACCTGTATTTTGATGACAGAAATTAATATTGACATTGAATTTTGCATATAACCATAATCGCAAATAAATGATTTGCTTTAATTTGACTTTATGTGATGGGTAGAGTCGTTATTGTTTGACTAGTATAAGATTTATTATTTTTATTTTAATATACATATATAACAATAGTATAGTAGTTCTTAAATTGTACAATATTCTTTTAGAATACCATCATCTTATCATAACTTATTTTTACATACTACCCCAGAATGTTTAATCGTTTTAGTATAGTTTTATTTGCCACTCTAAATTCTCGCAAGTGCTAGTCGCTAGTGCATAATGGACAAAATAAATGCAATATTTGAATTTATTCATTTGAAGTAATGCACAGACAACCGCATATCAGTGGTACGAGTAAGTAACACTTTGATATAGACAACGCTTTTATCTCAAAGCATTAAGATTCATTTTCGTACCTGTTCTCGGTACAGTATATTATTCAAGCTCTTCAGTAAAAGTAAATACATTTTCTGTATGAGTGAGTTGACTACGTTATTACCGACTGAATGCATCTCACTTCACAATTCTGAACACGTCAATGCACACAAGCTTTTGTTGAATAATATTGTAATGTATTAAACTAAGTGAATAGCATAAATACACTCATTAACAATATCTACGAGTACCTATATACGAGTTTCAAATCGTTTGTTTATAATTTAAAAAATGGGTTAACAGTTTAATTTAGTCAACAATTTTGATTATTTAGAATATTTTTTTCTATAATACAAAGGGTCACTGACTTGTACAAAAATAACTAATAATTCTAATGGAACTTTCTAGTATAGTTATATAAAGTAATTAACACGTTAATTAAAAAATATAGCAACTACTCGTTTTTAACAGCAGTTGCAAATATGCATTCGTGCAGTCATCCATTTTAATTTTATCTAAACTCTTGTAGTTTATTGCACAGTAAAAGGCTTGCATGTTTGTGCATAATGTTGTTCGGTAAACATTACCCGTGTTTCGACCCCACACACTGCCTTTGTTACTTTAGCAATAATTGTTTATACCGTGCAAATGGAATATTTTAAATTATAAAACTTGCATATTTTTCCACGGTGAACTCAATTTAATGATATACTTTATTTAGCTACATTGACACTCATACCTGTATAGTGAGAAGAAGCTGTTACTGAAAACTTTCTATTAGAAAATGTCTGTATTGAAGAGATACGAAGCTGAACCTTATGATGCTTTAACGCATCTACCACTAGTGCTATCCTTGGGTAATAGTGTTTGTGTTTATCATTAGTTTTGGGGTCTCATTCCGCTATTTTAAATGCATGCCAGTGGCCGGACAGTGTACTTGTCATTGTGCCTAATTTTCGTATTTAGATAAGCCTACAATAAAATCTCATTGAAATCTCGAAGAGAATGATCGTAATGACCAATTAATGATCGTAATGACAGTTAGCAGAATGCCACTTATCGTAAAAATGGCCAAATGAAGCAGGTCTTTCGGTCAATTCAAGCAACTCTTAAATAACTGATTCGAGGCCCAGCTTCGAAGAAGCGTTTGCCTGTTCGTCTTCTATCATAAAGACAATGTAACATGCAACTTGTCACTGCCTACTTGTTCAGCGTACAAGTATAATGTGCATTGTCTATGTAAATATACGGTACACCGTTACCTTGTTAACACTGATCAGTTGAATTAAATTAAGTAGAACTCCGTAGGTGTCTCAACTAGTGACTCATGTTCGAAGCTTAGCTCTGTTGTTATGGAGTAGGCGATGGTAATGGTTTGTCCTCAAGATAATATGTTATTCCTATTTTACGCCATAAAATAATTACAAGTATCTAATGAAGGCTACTGCGAGTCAAAAATCCACGCATCAGATCTGTCAATTTTCACTTATCACAGGGCAGTAGCTTGTCTTATTAACTCCCGACGTCAAAAGAGGGGTATTATTTATCTAAAAGTACTCTGATGTGGTACTAAGTAGCAACTCTAGCTCAATTTTGAAATTTTACAGAATAACGTCATTTTGAGCATGAAAATAATGAGTACTAGTGAGGACGTCACAGCTAATACGTACCTATTACTACATTCAGGAATAACGAATTGGAACTATCTATGGTTATATATTCCCCTTTCCTATTTAAATGCGAAATCCCAATAATGTTTTAACAACAATTCCAGCGAAAAGCAAAATAAGTTCTAAATAAGCTCTACATATAAGTTGTATGTTTGTATGGTGCCGCTTAGGATCATTAAGTGACCCTCCGATAGCCCACAATTGTCGTAACAACCTGCGTGGGACGATAACCAACCATACTTTGTTGGTGGACCATGATCTTGTAGTTTTAGAATATTTTCTTGCACTATTTTTAACCGACTTCAAAAAAGATGGAGGTTCTCGATTCGAGATATGGTGTTTCTGTTTTTAATACCAACGCGATGCTTGGGCTCATTATTGTGATTAAATTTTATTTTTTTATGTAGGAGTCCATTGCATAGACTTAAATACAGCTAAAAGTTTTATAATATAATGTAATTTAAAAAATAAACATACCTACTTTAGGTGAAAATTAACAAGCCTGAATTTAAGACCAAAAATATCTTGCACAAAACAATTTGCAACAACAGTAACAATAAACTGTAACCATAACACTAATGTTTCAGATAGCCAGCAAAAGCATTGCCATTAACAAATACAGACAGGGTTAAACGAGTCAGGTATCAAACCCGGGACGTGTTGCGGAATATTTTACAAGTCCAACCAGCCGGCCAAAGTTCAGGGGGACGGGAATGTACAGACAACAACAAAACTATAATAAGGTAGTAAAATGTTTAAAAGATAAATTGAAATAAGGTTTTTGATTGAATTAGCCGAACATTTCTATTGCTTAACTCATTGTGGATATTAGTTGTATTTTTCTGAAAGTAAATAAATAGTAAGCCTAGCATACACATGCATAGATCAGCAGAGACCAGTTCTGCTTATTTCTCTTCCAAACCTTCAACCAAAAAATATTTTACAAATGTATGTTACATGAAACGCAGAAATAAATATCTTAAAACAGATGATAACCTTTTTGGTGTTGTCTGTACCGGTACAGTTAGAACTTCAACCTTTAGCTTTCATGGGTACCTGCTGTAAATTGTTTCAATGGAATGTACTTCCTCTGCCATTCTGAAATTGTAACTAAGTCTCATTTGTGGTCACTTCAGTTATGTGTAAAATATAAAAGTAGTGAGGCTGTAGACTCTATCTACATATCTATCTATATGCATATTAAAATCATAGACAATAGTAACTAAAGTTTCTTTGCATAATCAGATTTACTATCGATTTATTCTTCAAAGTGAAAACGTCTCTTCTTACATTTGAGAAAAACAGCAGTGGTAAAAAGAACGAAATACAATATATACCTACTCAATAGTAAAGAGAACTATGGTGAACTGATAAAAAACATATTTTTTTAATAAAACCACTCATAAAATTACTCTCACTGAACTATGAATATTAACAACTCTTAACATACGAATCGCATAACACACATCCTACAAAGGTACAAGAATGATATCAGAAGCTTTTAAAGGGAACAAAGGTATGTGCGATTGTAAGGGAAGGCTCTATTCGAAACTAATGGGCTCAGATAAGTCCGCATTTGTCATCGCGGGCTGCCCTCAGGAAGGCTTTCAATGGATCGTCTACCTGAACTATTAGTGGAATATGGAAGGAAATGTCTGTAAAGATTGCGCACATGTTCATAATTAAGTATAATTTGTATTTTAATAAGAAGAGATATTGTATAAGATAACTTATGGATTTGTACAATTAGGAAAGTGTTTTTAGAGATTCGGTTTATGCTTTTAGTAATTTTAAACTTTTTCTACCAGTATATGTTTTGTAACATTTTTTCATATCATAAACTTCTTAATAGAATATTTTTTTTATTTCAACACATTCAAATACACAGACCAATTGAAGGAAAAAGCAGAAGTGGAAACCTACAGGCAGCTGAAGGAGTTGGCCCTGGACAGAGAAAGATGGAAATTGCTACACCGACAAGGGCCTAGCTCTTAAATGAGGGATGGGACAACACATTCTATTTTTAACACTGTTTCATTCTTATATTAAAAAAAATCTATAACTTTTATAGAAACTAAATGATTACGAGCCTTGAGATCCAATGCAAACGCCTGCCGAAATAGTGCGATTATCATACGGGGGACGAATACAGTTAGTTCAATCGATGCAAATAAACGTATAGCTTGAACTCTTTGCTAATTGTAAAAATATAATATAAGCAGTGGTAACATTTGACTCATATCATGAGACTTAATCATATGTTTTGATACATGTTAGAGTACCTGTATCAAATCTTTTTAGGAATATAGATGCTATTAAATATATGTTTAATCTTTGGGATTACTGCCTAAGCGAAAATGCAGAAAAGCCAATTAAAAATCTCCCTATTTAATAAAACACAAACTAACGTGGGAAAATAAATTATTAGATATACATATAAGTTTAGAACTCGTTTGAATCTCATGTGCAATCACCGGATACACTCGAGTTCCCACGACTAGGAAGATGTTCCTACGTTTGTGGTCGACAGCCATGACAGCTCTGACCACAAATAAATCAACAGTAAAATGAACCTTATACCACCGCAATACGGATGTAACAATCAGCTTCAAATAAGTGCAGATCTTGAGGTTATAAATGTTGTGATTGTAAACAGTTCCGCGTGGTTATGTCATATTTGCGCGTGGTTATGTTTTGACTGAAGCTTTTTATGAGGCGCTGTAGTTAGTATATGATTATAAAGGTAAGGTTTACCGATACTTGTAAAATTCTGTCGCTTTAAACGTTTAAAGCACTTATTTTGTCATGGAAGACCAAAAGTGCTTTTTCTTGACCTGTTGAATTTATAAGTTTAGGTATTATGGTTTTCCTTTTTGTAAATATTTAAATGATATAATTTTCTTTCATTTCATTTACTATGTTCGTTAGAAAGATTAAATCACTATGATTTACCCTATTCATGATATAAAATTACAGAATGTACTTTTTTCAGATTTTATTCGTGAAAATAGGGGAATATTTCGTTTGCCTATAATTTACAATCTTCAGTATTATGAAGACTATTTTCCAATTAAGTAGCGCAACGTATACGTATACGTTTCAATCGTCAACCAAGTTTGATCACAGCGACGATCAACTACATAACACTGAATTAAAAACATAAGTTTTAAGTAGTGCATACCATACATGGAATCCTGGCACACAATGCGTTTTTCTCACAACCTATCAGAGCTGACAAAACACTGGGAAACAGCTCATTACCGTACAATGGTTGACGACACCGCTCCCGGTATCGAACAAGATATACCGGTGTACCGTGGATGTGTGCTATGTTTTCTATAGCCATTCAATGATTCAGCTGACAGATTTGGAACTTATGTCTGTTCTATACTTTCTTATGTCGTCATATACTTATTAAAGTATTTAATGATGTGATAATATGACACACACGGGACACTAAGGGAATTTTACAACTGCGAAACTAATAAAAACAATGAGCAAAACGACCAATAAAGAGTGTTGAGTTCGTAGGCACGTAAATCTGGAACTTACTAGCTACTATTGCGTGCTTAAATACGCGTCTAGATATCATAAACTAGTTGGAAAGAAATAGGATTAAAACCTAGTTTAAAAAAGATTGTATCGGATAACTCTTTCTTTTGTTACATCTAATAAAACCTTTTAATTAAAAAGGTGGGGTGTCGGTTTCTTACAAAATATGTATGAAACCGACACTCCCACCTTTTTACACGACTGCCCAAAAAGGAGTGTTATGTTTTCAGGGTTCATGTATGTATGTATGTATGTATGTAGGTATGTATGTATGTATGTATGTTTGTGAGTTTCTTTATTCCACCATAACTTCTAAAAGGCTTGACCGATTTCAATGTTTGTGGTATCATTAGAAGCTTTGAGTTATCCCGAGTGACATAGGCTATGTGGACATTAAAAAATGGTCAAGCGTGAGTCGAAATCGCCTGCAAAGGGTTCCGAACGATTTTTTTTGTGTTGTGTCATGTTTTTGTGTTGTAGCGCTCTATAAAATATTATTTATCACTAAAAGATATTAAATAAAATAAATATATTTAAAAAAATTAAAAAACACGCCTGCCATGTCAAAAAGTGAACTAAAAAATTAAAAACAAGTCAAATATTTGCAGTCGGGGGACCTGTAATTAATTGTTCCAAGTAACCGTGCCCAGACTGCAAATATTTGACTTGTTTTTAATTTTTTAGTTCACTTTTTGACATGGCAGGCGTGTTTTTTAATTTTTTTAAATATATTTATTTTATTAGTCATTTTACAATACACTGCCATCTGACGTTTAACCCTCACATGCTCGATCCACATTACCACTAGACCTCCATCCACGGGGTGATTGTCTGCTAATTTCCATTTCCCATTACGTCGACAAGAATCCCACGGGAACTGAGTTTTCCTAGTGCGAGACGTTTTTCCCAGTTCGCTTCCCATTCGAGTAACTATTGTGTTGTGTCGATGACAGAGTGATTGGTTTCATTTGTTTTTATGTGATTCTTTTTATGTTGTTATCTCTCCTGTTATGTGAAGTTATTGTTAAGGCGATGTATAGGAAGTTAAAAGCGAGGTGAAGTGTTGTCAATATTGAAAATGATTAGTATGTGTTTGGTTTTTTGCTATTGTGTCAGTGGTCAGTTTAAAATTTCTGTTGTTTTATAGATTTCGCTTAAATCGATACTAAAAAAAATGTACCTACATCAAATATTGAATAAGTAAATAAAATAGTTTTTATTAAGTCACATTCAAGTTCGCAAATAAACTCTAAAACATTTTCAATATATTTTTTGTACTACACGATAAAGCTTTCACTATCGTCTTTAAGATTTCAAAAACCAATACTTTTTGTTTAAACTTCAAACGAAGAACCGCTTCAGTAAATAAAATACTTTTCTGAAGCACGACAGTAGGAATTTTTAATCGCCATTTCTTGCAAGAGAGTATTAAAAATAAATTCGTAAATCATTATCCAAACTAGCTTCACAACCGCTTTTTTATTGAATTGCATTCGAGAATCAGTCAACTGTAATCTTTAAAAAAAGGCATAGACTATATGAAAACATTGACCTCTTACCTGCTCAAGGAAAAACCAACTCAATCTCTTAAGAAATAAGTTTCATTTTCAAACGATGATGGTCTCTGTACAACTTTGTCACACTATTCGCATAGAGCACGGGACATGTTCGAAGATATTATACGACATTAAAAAAAAATAGCGCGTCCACTTTACAACCTGCGTGTCGACGCATATTCATCGATAGCCCTCAACCTGTCAAGTGAAAGTCAACTGTATTTATAATGCCGTAAAATCGATATTGATGTGACAAAAAAACTGTATATTCGCGTCACATAAAGTAATTTTATTACAATGGACTAGGAGCTAGGGATGTCCGGAATGCAAAAAATCTGGGCTCACGTCATGCTGTTTGGCTAGACTAAAATAATTTATACGAAGAAATAGCATTGATTTATTTGCAATTCTAGCAATAAATTCTTCAGTCTTGATTTCGATCTGAACGTAATTTAAAATATATATTAAAGAAACTAATTAGTTGAAAAACATTTTGATTTTCTCTCTCGGTGTTCCTATTTGTATTAGACATCAAATAAGTGAAAAAAAAAACATTTCGCAATTTACCTACTGGGTAATTGAGCCTCACACAATAAAGAAAATAATAGGGTATTAAACGAGCACCTTCACAAAAAACCGACAATCGCAGACATCGTAACCACTCATAACAAATGCCGATAAATATTGACGTTTTTATCGATACGTCGCAACACTATTATTATGCGATAAAGCTATTTTAGTGTTGCAACAAACCGCATCAATGAGCTATAATGCCGCTAGCTTTTTTAAACAGTTGATTATCTGTGCTAAAGACACAATCCTGACATCTAAAGGGCATATAAATAAATAAAAATACTAAATAAAAAGTGGAGAAGTGCAAGTCTGAATTGTGCGGCTTGGGTCCCGTACTGTTACAGCACTATAAGTCTTAGGGCCATACTCCACCAAAGCGAAGACGAGAAGAGCGAAGCGAAGAGGTTTAAAAAAAACAATTGAAAATTATTCTTAAGCCCACCTACAGCCAGAGCGCAGTCTTTGACTACTACAACCGACTAACTATTTATATCATTAGTTTCTTAGGTTTACGCGAATGTTAGACATTGAAATAAAACTACTTTTTACGGATTTTGTCGCGGTTTAATTTTAGATTTTAGGTCCCAACAAAATCCGTAAAAAGTAGTTTTATTTCAATATTTATATTATATCTACTAAAAATACATAACTAAATTTGGCAATAAGTACGGTGGTGTATCAGAAGATTGACTGATCAAATGATCATCAAATAAGACCGTTTTACCATTTTGATACTGAACCCTAAAAACATCGATAAAATACGCTTACGTTCGATGTGGATGCATCAGCTATCATTTGCTATTTATGTAATCTATATTTAAGTATAATAAAATGGTATAATGATGTACCTGCACTACCCGCATTACGGCAATGTCTTGTATGAATTTTAAATATAGTTTTTTTGGGCTTACAATAGCTTTTTTTGCAATAAACTGCCTCTGATAGTTTGCTGCAATTTCTGTTACGAAATCATCTTAAAAATCTAGATGGAAAACTTATTTCGAAGCGTAAGCAGATTTACTAGAAGTAATAAGGTAATTAAGTAAAAAAACATATAGGTATATAACCATTATTTTAAACAAAATTGTATATATGTCTAAGCTACTTTTAGTTAGAACCTCCTTGAATAAAATCACGACAAAAGAATGTTCCCTGAAAGAAAGACCGTCAAATGTATTTACGAGAAAACTCAATTACACATCCTGACCTGGTTAGCTTTCCTTGACATCAGTTAAATCTCAAAACAACAGAACACATGTATTTCTTCAAATCCCTGATTACAACTAGCCTAGACCCTGTCTAACCTTCCATCCGTTCAAATATCACCTCTATTCCTATGCACTAAGGTTCAGTTTTGTACATCATCCTCTGTATAAAGTTAATACATTTCACCCTGGTATTACATTGTGTTTTGATCTAGTAATGTGACCTTACGAAGCCTTAGTGAGCGAGGTTACTACGGAAACCTATTCAATGTTGCCATACATTGATAGCAATGTTACAAACAACAAGTTACAAGTTAGTTGATCGTACATCAGCAACACTGATATTGACATCTTAATGAAAAAGCTTTAAGGTCGATTTTCGTATGTCGTTGTGGGTGGTGGTTGGCGAAATCTAAACCAAAAATATCTAATACTGAAAAATGTTTTAAGCAGTCTCGAGGATCAAGGAAAATATCAAGAAAATCATATTTAAAATGTAAAAGAATTTTATTTAAAAAAAAACTTATTTTGGTTTTCTTGTATTAGTAAAAGCGCAGGATGCCTTTATCAAGCAATAAGAAAAAATATAGGTACATAATAGTAAAAAAGTCGTGTATAATTTAAAATAACACAAATTCGTAAATGTAATAAAATAAAAATATATGACTCACAACGACACAAGTCATACAAATCACAGAACTACAAAGAAAACCTCAACCAATAAGAAGCTCCATAAATAACATGGATCATCATGGAGATCAAATAAATGGTCATTAGGCCATACATTAGTGCGAGATACAGCTAACACTCAATTGTAGTCATTACTGCATTAAGACTGCACGTCCGACTATTACTGTCCTCGTACTTTATTACATCCTCCATGCATCTACCGTATTAAATTAACTGTTTTTATACCATGAGTACTGTGGAAGAGATTTTTGTTATATAATTAGGAAGGAGGAATTAGTTTTAATGTGATTTCTGGAAGCTTAATTGTCACTTGTTTGTGGCGTGTTGAAGAGATTCAGTCACCGAGCATGGTCGATCGTTCTGTGTTTGGTGATGTCAATCAAAAATGACCTTTATTTGCAAATTTGTGAAATAGTGTGAAATGAAAATATTTTATAAAACTAAAGAGGTTATTATGATACAGTTCGAGATCAGTACTCTTTCCTTATCTATTTGAGAAGTAGGTTTTTGTGTGCAGCGATATTATATATTTTATATAATTTATTACGATCGATTTATGATATAACAGGTTCTTCCCTAATAATATTAAAGTATTGATTCAAATATAGGGATTTATGTGTATACCTATTTATAGCAAAATGTGAACAACCCATTATTAAACGAAGAGCAACAATCATATTTGAAATATTTCTGAACGGGGATCCAATTTAATCCTTTTTGTAACTGTCAAAAGTTTCTGATGAATGTTGACGTGTAATCTCATCTCCACAGACATTGCTTAAATATATTTTGACAATTACAGATCTTTTATTAAGATTTGTCAAGTTGTTAAGACAACTGTCAGTCAATCAGGTTATTTAAATACCACCTTTAACTCTGTGAATCCCTATTAATCTTGATAAATAAGCACTCCGCAGGCATATAAAAAAACAAAAAGATGGTATAAATTAGGTAGACCATTGTGAACCTTCTTTGCACCTAATGCTTTATATACTTTGCATCTTTGCTTATACGCTTTTCTATATGCGTAATTTAAGATTATGTTTTGAAGTGGTCATATTGGATTGTTGAGGGGAATGAGTGTTGATTTTTTGATAAAAAAATTGTAATAATCTTTTTTGTTTAATGGAATGTTATTCCAGAAAGTAGTGCGTACAAGCACAAAGTGCAATGTAAACTGTAAACATGGACGGTGCCCACGCGCAGTATCGTGGCGCCGCGACTTTGCCACTAAATTATTGACTCCGGCGCATTCAAAGTGTGTGGTGCAAGTGGCATAAGCAATACCAGCAATGGAAAATAAAGCTTTTGACACAAAGTCGAGAGACGAGATGTCTTTTGGCACAAATTATTAGAGATAAGGTTTATGTCCAGTAGACGGGTCTTCCTCGTTTGTTACCCTTTTTATAAGCTTTTATTTAGTTCTAAATTTGCTCAAAATTTAAACTGTTTTTTTTTCACCAAATTACAAGACCGATTTTAAGATTTTCCTTTTCGTCGAATATCTACCTACATACTGTATCATATTTTTAATCTAACCAACGCCGGGAGCACGACGCGGCGTAGGGATACGTCTAAAACACCCCAGTTCCGTCCTTGCTTTACCGGAGCCGCGGAGTCACTAAGCATACTCAGCGCGGCTTTGGCAGAACATTACTCCCCCGGGTAATATTACTCGCTCACAGCTCATCGCTTGGCCACCAAACTTCATCCAGGATATAATGCGATCAATAAATTTGGCAGCACTAATAGTTGGCTAATAATGATCGACAAAGAATGCCTTGATTGTGACACCGCCATGTTATTTATCACAGACTCTGTATAATAGTATGCGCTGAATGTCTAACAAATGCTTGCTGTCTGGTTCGACGTAGAAATATCATCGCTTTTTCTAAGTAATTTTGCAAATTGCATGTAGAATGCAACTTACCTGTTTTACATAAATTATGTTCAAAAAAAATTGTAATCTGTCTATTAACATACAGTTATTAGTTATATTTAACTACTCCTGAATACAAGCTAGGCAACTATTGGTCTAAACAAAAAAAAAAACAACTTATAGTTAGTTCACATTCAACTTATAAAATAATGAAAATTTGTCTTTCTGTGTACTTTTTAGCATAACAAACACTGACAACAGTAACTATTAAGTAGATACATAAATATTTAAAGCCTATAAAAATCATTCACCTTATAAATCAACAATTTCGAGCGCATCAAAAAACTCAATAAAATAACAATAGACACCAATAATAAAACAGCATTCGATTTTACCACATAAAATTTTAACAACTTGCTTCGACAACCCTAACTGAAACTCCTTTAATAAAACCGCCCGCAAAAGTTTATAGACAAATAAATAAATACAAACAGAAGTGGAGTGAATTTGGGTGAGGACGAGTGCACCCGCGGGACAAACTGTTATCGAGCAATAAACGGGAGACGCTGAAATACCATCCCACAGGACCCCATGTATAATGAATTGTCAAACTGCAGGATTTTCAACCTTATTGTGTAAGCATTAAAGGCCCTTTTACAGGTTGTAAGTTGTTATTACCCAAATGTAAATATTGTAGGGTTGGCACTTTGCAGTCGTTAAAGGAATATTAAAAAAAAATGTTTAAAGTTCAGCATCTTAAGTAGGTACAAGTTAATGTACCTTACTTTTGCAATATGTTCTATTTTAGCTATGTCGCTACGTGATAAAAATCATCTAAACTTACTTACATATAATTTCCCTTTTTCAGAATCCAGTTTCGGCGGCGCGAGGCGCTGGGAGAATTGTTCAGAGGTATGTCATTTTATTTAAATACATTTAAATTTTAAATGTAAAATTGATTTATACTCCAAAATAGGTACATTTAACAAGAAAATGTAGTTAACTCATAAACCTCCAAATCATTGCTGTCAAAACGAACCTAACTAGTGACAATTAAAATCGGCACAATTGTCTAAAATCGACCAGAATCAAGTTCGTTAGCCACAATCAAACTCTCTCATTATAATGCTGCGTGCACAACGGTAGCCGAGTGCTTAATTAAGCATGCTCGTATAAAACTCAAGTACCTGTACTATGAGCGCTTAAACCAGTACTAAAGCATTGCGGAAGCGAGACGGCGCTCTACACTGCGCGTAGCCGCGTCTCGGTCCCACTATACCACAGTCCTGTTTTAAGTGCTCATAGTAAACATGCAGGAACCCATATTCAGGACAGAAAGGGCGCCTATGCTACTTAACATTCTTAGCTATTAACTAAGCATGTTATAAACAGAGGATAGGCTTCGGCTTAGTGCATATTACTTTAATAACTTCGTGAGAAATGTAAAAATAGATTGTGACAATATAGGAATAGTAAGTACCGCGTGATAGGTACCTGGATCTTATTAAGTAAGGATATTTAATTGAATTTCGAATTATTATTAAGATGAATTGAAAACAAAAATAGAGTACAAATTATATTAAATTAATGAATGGATTTATACTGTATTGAGTTCTGTGTTTCTTTGAAAACGCTATTATCAAAATAACCCAATTTGAATATGAGCAAAATTATATTACCCCAATATAATTAAATTGTGAGTACCTCAAATTGAACCCCACATAACAAAATACTTATAGTACTTAGAAAGTCTCCGATAGCAATTAATATTTTTAGGGAAAAATAAAATTCACGAATTCGAGTCAAGCAGGAAATTTTAACGGCGAGTGCTCTTAGATATATAATTTGCCTATTCAGATAAAAGCCTGAGATTATACCGCTTTATTTAATTATGTAGCTATGCAATATATATGGGGATCCGTAAAAACATTCCAACTTTCCTTAATAAATCTTTCTTGTTTATACAAGCATTTCCCCTTCGCAAAAAATATAATAAAAATGAGTTTCGCGAATCGTTTCCTTTCATGTTCATTTTCAACTCTTACAGATATCTAATATTTACTTTTACTGGCTTTTAGCAGTTATTATATTTCCAAAAAAAAACTTGTGTATATTTTCAGGGAATATTTTTCTAAGAAACGGAAATTACAGAACGTAAATAAGCTTTTTAATTTAACTTTCAGCAACATTTTTAGCGCTGTGGTGGTCAATATCGTTGGTTATTTATACTTTTCATCACCATTAACTCTTTTCAAAAACAGTCGGGTATGTGTCATGTTTTCTAAAACGTGTAGTACGTGCATTTACATAAAGTTATATGGAAACATTTGAGTTTCCTTGAAGGTCTAGGAACTTGACAGTTTAAACTCTGCTCTCGTAGGTACCTCAAAAGATCTCGTAGGTATTTCAAAAATCTTTTTTTTATGTAAAATAATTTCTCAAAGACGATTTCTCAAAACTAAAAATAGAATAATAATAACAACACTTAGCAGAAATTTTCACCGTTCCGTTACAGCTTCACAGAATCAGGCTCGCTAATAAAAACTGCTCTCGAAATTTCTCACAACAGCACTCCTCGACCGTTGTAGACCACGCCTTACATCGCGTTTCAACCATTTTAACAGAGCTATGGCGATCCTTATCGCGAACAGTAGGCACTTTGCGGTCCCTTACTAGGTCCGGTATGTCTTTCTCAATGCGAATAACTATAAACTGATATTTTATTCAATACTAACTGGGCCCGCTGCTTCGTTCGCTTAATCGCTACATAAATCTTTGAGTCATAAATTGGTATTTCGTAAATGAGTTATGTGTCGGGTCAAAATGGCCGCGATTGATAGGTCTGAGAATTACATAAGAGACATGATATGGTGTCGGCGTCTTATGTTATCACATATCTTTATAACAGATGTTGTTTCTGATTTAATTACCTGTGAGCAATCGTTCGCGAATTAGTTTGCGTAAGGATAAATAACCTTTGTATTATATCGCAAGATGGATACCAAAAAATCTCGTAAGCGAAGTCACGGGTAAAACAATGTGAGCGAGTATTGTTATATTAATACAACTTATCGTGTATTTACAAACAGAGAGAAGTTTATCCATATTTCAATTAAAATAAGATATTCAAAACATTTTTCTTTCCCCACGACACATTCATAACAATTACTTTATAAATAATTTACAAAAGATGCAACACTAGATGACAATGTTAAACATGAGATTCCATTCCAGTATGATATTCTGGACCGGTGAAGATACATAGAACTGACAAATTGCAATTTACAAAAAGAGTTGGTATCTGAAATTAACTAATGTAACAGGAATAAGTAAAAATTTTCTCGTCAGTTGATATTCAACTATGATGTAACAGTATGATGAAATACTTACAAAACGTTTACTGCCAATTCCGTCAGTAATTAACTATCGTAATTAAGAGAAACTGTAAAAAATTGCACAAATTAGGCTAAATAGCACATGCATGCACAAAAATAGCACCAAACTCAATTTCACTAGAAATACGAGTACATAGACAAACATACATCGATCGATCACAACTCATCAAATTCTACTCGATACAAAACTAAATCGATTCTTTCTCCGATTAATCGTATTCGTGCATTCTTGCAGCGATGCTCAATACCGGCCAGGTTGCATCATTAACAGCGATTAAAAGTAATTAGTCTGTAACTGTTGTTGGGAGAACTATGCAATGATTTCAAGGAACATTTCTTGATGATTTATTTTAATTGCGCAGTGACTTATCTGGTTAGGATTCCTAGAGTTGAAGCAGCTTAGATGTAAACTTACGTGCTTTATGATGCAGCGTCAGATATGTCTTAATTGTTTTTCTTATTAGGTCAGTCTAAGCGTGTAAACTTTTGCTGTAGTTTTTCTTACAGATTGTGTTCACTTGGGTATTTCATCTATCTTCAGGCTTCCAGTGGAAGAGAAAATAGTTTTAACATTATAGTTTTTAGTCATAACGCTGTCGATTTTTTTAAAAATTACACATACTCATCACTTTTGCAATTAAATCCATGATCAAGAGATCTACTCAAAATTGAAATCCGACAAAATCTATCTACAGTACCTAAGACCGGCTTCCCAGCATGTTTAAGAAGGCTCATCGCCAGGCTTCGATTAAGATATTCAACTGGAGCCTCATTTATCTGTCACCGCATGACGCCTGCGCAAACCGCAGGAATATTCAACTATAAGGGCCGGACTTCACCAAAGCAGAGTCGAAAAGAGCGGAAAACTTTTTGAAATAACCAATAGGAATTCGTTATTCAAACATCGCTGTGAAGTCCAGACCAAGAGTGAAAGACGAATTACTTTTTTTTTTTTTTCTTCGCTCCGTTGTTCTCGTCTCGGCTTTGGTGGAGTCCGGCCCTAAGTCATAGTAGCCACTGGACAGGATCCGAATAAATTATGACGGTGCACACAAACCCGATCTTATGAATTATTAATTGTATCTTCGTTTATGTTCATGTATTAAGTGCTTATTATGACATATTATGTACATACTAGCTGGTTTTCTACTGGTTGTTTTCAATAAGTTATATTGTCCAGCAATAATTTGCAGATGAATTTATTGACTGCCTCGTTGGCCTTGTGGTGCTAAGCGCGACTGCTACGCTAGAGGTCTTGGGTTCGATTCAATACAAGTCGACCAAGGTGTTATTGGGTTTTTCTATGAAATTCTCAGTAGCAGGTCGGAGTTTGGATTTGTGCCCGGTTAGTGGCAATAGGCTCGCCCCCTATTACATGGGACCTAAACATACCGGCGAACTGTGGGTGTACATTGGTACACCTCTGCCTAACCCTTCGGGGATACAGGCGTGATGGTATGTTATGTTATGTTTTATGTTATGAATTTATTTACGTAGAATTTTGTTTTTCTTGGAGAGGGGAAACGAAAAAATGACAGATTTTAAACATTTACGGTAAAAATCCCTTCATGAGCGTTTATGTCTATATACTGCAAGAAATGTTCAGCATTTCACTTCTCAATATTTCATCAATCGCTTATAAACAGACCAACAAAACGTCTAGCTAACCTATCGAAATGATACATTCTATTCAAGAAATGTCTCAATAACTAGCGAATGTCTAATCAAATAACAATGTGGATTGTCTCGATAAAATCATAACCAATAAATTATATCGCCACCCGACTAATTGTGGTGCCGACAGCAATCGAAACTTGATGAAAGATAATCTAGTAATAGTATTGTAGGATATGTAGTATTATGTAGACAAGTATTGTGATAGCTTTATAGTGACTAGACCCCCTGCTGATATTTGAGTTGATAGTTCAGTTTTGTAGATTTCAAATACCTACTGTACTTCCCAGTACGGTATTTGAAATCTACAAAACTAGTTTCTAGATTCTTCTCAAATGAACAGTAAAAAATAAAATACTGTTAAATCATTTTGCAATAGGTAACATTTTAACTTGTGTTCTAAAAAAAAAAAAACAAGTAGAGATTTATATGCAAAAATACGAAAGGCTGAATACAGAAGTCCAATGGATTCTTGAATTATTGGATTTCAATTTGCTTCTGCATATTGACTAAAATTCAAACTGAAATCTATCCACAAATGGGATTTCCAGTATTTTATATTCGCCGAATCTCCGAAAATTAAAATTCACAGAAGCACTCGTAAAAAACAGACACCAGTCGAAAACAGTAATATAATTCTACGTATTTGAATTCCAAGTAATTTAATAAAGTAAAAGCCAGAGGAGCAATAATAAACAGAAATTATAAAGTTCTTTTCTAAAATAACATAAGCTGCGAAGTAAAAAATAAACAAAAGTTAATCTCAATACAAAATATACCTTTTTTAATATAGAAATACATTATAACATGTGTATTTAGGTCTCCACTTTAAATAACGCTGAACCAGTTTTCTGAAAAACTTTTTAACGTCGACCTCGTTTATTAAAATCTCTAATTAAAGCTTGGACGTATAACTGTAACATTTCCTTTTGTAACTAATGAGTAAAATAAAAAACTCTGAAGGAAAGTCAAATATTATAAAGGTTTTAAGCAAGGGAAAAATAGAAAAAGGGGTAAGAAACTTGGCTAGCTGACAGACAAAAATATATAGATTTTGAAGGATCGGTTTTTAGTTATAAATATCCTAGTTATGACCAAACAGCGATCCTTAAAAATCGACGAAAAGTATGACTGCTATAGAAACCACATTTAGTAAAAAGATGCAAAATAATACGTGTTATATTAAACGAATACACCAAGATGAGTCCCTGTCCTACATAAGCCTATATTACAAAGTCCCAGTGTATTCCCAAAGGTTTTCCACCAAAACGCCAATAATATGGTAATGCTACGGTATTGAGGTGTTCCGACGGTAGCCTTCAGAAAACTAATTTTGATACCTCCAAGCTTTTGTTACAAAGGCTCATTCGTTTCGTGTCGACTGTTTGTCCGTCGTTAATATTTGGCCTTTGACGTTTATTGTCCCGAAACTAAAAGGGAACTAATATCGTGATGGATTGGCTCTTGGTATTAATGTGCAAAGTTTTATTGATGGCCGTGCTTTATAAGACCTATTTGAAATTGAGTACATTATGAGCAGTCGAGCTTTTTGATATAGTCCTGCTAAATATTGTGCGATTATTAATAGATGTGTACAAAATCGCATACAGTGATTTAAACCTAAAGTTAGTAGCTAAAGCACTTGTGTTATGGTATCAGATCCGACGAACCACGAAAAACACTTTTCTACATCCCGGATTTTGAGCTCTGAGGTCCTGATTTTTTACAATATACTACAACCCGGTTATTTTCTCTGAGGTAAAAAACTGAACTGACTCATAAATACCCCCAGTCACTCTTAATCAGCTGGTTTCCAAAAACTCATTACTCATCTGGTAATATAATGCCGAGGAAAATAAAATTGAATTTTTCATTTACATATTTTTATGTCATACCAAAGCAACTTCATTCCAGGTCTTTAGCACAGTCTTGGAGTCAATAGAACTAACGAGCTGTAAGAAGTAAATAGATTGTAAAGCAGTACTCAGGTTTAATATAAAAGCCTTCCATTATTTATCCTTATTATTTTTCATTCAGCAATGACATTTCTAAATGAAATCGCGCACCGGGAGTTCCCTACCTTTATTAGATTTTCTGCTATTATGTAAATCTATTTAAGCTTATTTTCTTTGGTAGAGATACACAAATTATATTTTATTTATAGAAGCGACTAAATAGAATCTCTGATTGTACTTGTTTAGTAATATTCTAACCACAAATTAGTTCTTGGAACGTAACTTAATTATTTCCTATTCATTTCAAAATTCTAGGCCGGAATAATTCAATGCTTTTGCATTTCGTTGATTTTCAGTATCCCTGAAGCTTTGTATAAATGAAGACCTAGATAACTTGAATTCCGGGAATTAGCAATATTCTTTTGATAGCTTTATTAAAAGTAGAAAGCATTTAAAATTAAATCTTTATTTTCATTGGCCGATAGAATTTCCGGTTGCAGGTAGTATTATTAATTTTAGCCAGTTTAAGTAATATTTGAGTTCGTGATTATAGCCAATTTTGGATGAATAACATGGAAAACCGACAAGTAGAGTTTTATTCTTCATTTATGTGCTTAAATACATACTTATTTCGAAATAAGCATAACACAACAAAATTATATTATTACGTTTCTAACATTCTAAGAATGGTTCGCAGCGAGTTCCTGAGCAATGTAGTAATGATTCAAAACCGCAACATGTTGTGAATCGGTACAAATTGCCGCGGCATCTGACTTCCGCGTTCGTACGGGATTGACTGCCTTAAACCAGCCCATTATTTTAGTGTGAGGAAATATGGCATAATGTCGGCAGTGTAACATGGAGGAAAAATTATGTTCCGCTATATACGGGTAATACATGTCATGAAGCTGAACATGGCTTCTTAATGGCCTGTTAGGGACGAGGAAGAGTTCTCGTGATCGGCATTTGTCTTAGGTAAAAAATAACCCGCTTCCTGTATATTTTGGATATGGTGAAAGACTATCTGAGGTATGTGAATAAAGCGAAAAAGTATTACTTTGACGAACCCTGAAATTTTAACAAATGTTGAATTGAAACGTAGTTTTAAAACATTCAAAATTTGTAAACTTAGTATAATAGCACAGTAAAGCTCTTATTCGCGTTAATAATTATAAGTTTAGATGATTACAAATTAATCTGTATTAAAACGGGAGTAACTTAAAAAATAATTAACATTAATTATTGTACGTTATTGCTTCAGAAAATAATAAACTCAACTTTAGTCAAGAAATATAGCATAGTAGTTCTCGTCTGCAATTGGTTCAGCTATTTTCAAGCATAGTCCGTACAGACAGACAGTCACCACAATTTCACAGTGCTTGTCTAGATTTACACGACAAAGTGCAAATAAATAAATTGCCATTGCATGTTCACACATCCATCAAAGCGTTGCATCAATACATCTGTCGACAGATTATCCCTTGGTCAATATAAAGAGGTTTTAAATTAAATTCATCATCATTATCATCAGGTTAATCGGGTGTTGAAACCATATTATGGTGCAGTTGTAATTTTCTTCTAATACTTTATTATTGTAAAAAGTGTTGTGCAATCAAACGTGCAGTTTAGTTATATTTTGCTATTGTGTAGTAGGGCTACCATCTTTTCTTCTGTTTGTCCAATTTTCTCTTGCAGCTAATGTGTTTACATATACGATTTTTTCAGAACAAAGATATTTTTTTTTGAAAAGCACAAATGTTTCCTTATTTGATCATAATGAAATTTCAAAAATACTTTATGAACAGGAATAATTGGTACACAGAATTATTTTCGGCTAATGATGACTACCTTAATGATCTGATATAAGGAACACTTACAACAAAATATTTAAATAATCACGTCGCGGTTACTCGATCGTATTTTGTTATCATAACACTGGAGAATGCTGCAGCCAATCCTCTTTACATAATACGTTGATCGTCTTTTACGGTATAACCACCGAGCACCGACGAGAAATCAGTCTCGTCTCCTGTAATCCCATAAAGGTATATATGTGTGTGGAGTTGTCCTACTTTTGCAACAGCATGATGATGTTTAGCTTGTTTTTTGAAAATATAGGATTCTATGTCTTGTATTTATCAACTGCAGAGCGAATGTATGCAAAAGCCTCTGGTTTAGGATTTCTGATCCATGGAATCATGGTTGCCAACGAACGAGGGTTTGGTAACTAAAAAAAATGTTTTATATACATGTGCGCATTATAATTATGTCAATCGATGGAGACTTTACCCTAATTTATACTTGTCACTTAAAAATATATGCCCCATATTCACACTTAGAAATAAGCAATCACATTATTATCAGCAAACAAAGTCAACTACAGATATTGATTAAAAAATATAACAGCAAATATCTAATCAAGCGGTAACAGCGGTGAAAGCCAGCTATAATTAATTAGAGATGGGATTAATTAGGTCGATGGGTGTCAATAGACGATCGATATGTCGCCGGCTGGAATCAGAGGTTGCATGCACATCACTGGTCGCGGAGCCGGTCAAATATTAATATCACTGTCAAATGTCATTTTGGTTGATGTTGAATAATTTCCCTGTCCCGTGAAAAACCTTGGAAAAGAGATTTGAATTTGTTTGTCGCGGTATTAGCTTCGTGATGTTCTTAAGTCTTGTATAACTCACTGCTGGGATTAGGCCTCTCTTTGGTGAAGTTATTCTTCTTATTTTTCACTAGCGGCCCGTCCCGGCTTCGCACGGGTATTTAACACATTATTAAAAAGTTAGGATTGAAGGTTTGTGTGTTATTACAACTATTACGCTCTTTATAATATTAGTATAGACACTCCCGTACCTCAGCAGTGATGCTTAAATCGCATAGTTAGCCGAGCAGAGTGAGCGACAATCACGCGACTTTTTTCTAATTCTTATATTTTAAACTCGTGATATCTTTCGAAGGGAATGTCCAAAGTGAATAATTCAAAAAGTTACATAAAGGTATTGAAGCAGTCTTGACTATGAAGTAATTTATTTTGATAAGGTTTAATACCAAGTAACAAATAAAGAGCTTTTTCCAGCGACGTCCTTTCAATAATATTTTTTTTTATAAAATATCTCTTATTGTGACCTAACTGTAATAGTTAGACATATGCTGTCGCGACACTTTTTGTAGATAATTATATGTTCTACAAAGACGTAGTACATTATTTTGTTCTATAATCAATAGTTTTCGCAGCGCACGCGATGCAAGAAAGTTTTTTGGTAATTTTTTTACACCTTGGTTTACATTATTGAGGTTTTAGTATGGATCCCTAACTTTTTTGAAAATTTTATATAGCCTATGTTCACCGGAGATAGTGTAGCTTTCCAACAGTGAAAGAATTTTTCAAATCGGTCAAGTAGTTTCGGAGCCTATTCATTTCAAACAAACAAACAAACAAACAAACAATCAAATCTTTCCTCTTTATAATATTAGTGTAGACTATCTCTTGTCAGTCGCATCCATCTTCTAACATTTATGTTTCTAGAATGCAGGTAAAGGATATAACAACGTGTAACTTCTTATTATGTGTAGTTTAACTGTGCAATATCGCGACTAAATGAAGCCTACTTGAAAACTATTTCACGACTTTTCCTGTAAAAAGATAAATTCTTCATATTTCTTACATAAGCTTTCCAGTTTTTCATGTCTACAAACGACTGCTAGTTGTATTACATTGACATATTCAATTTGTTGACGGCCAGAGATTTCCATTCACTTTGGTCACTCTATGCACCGCCTTGTCCATTGCACATAGCCATGCATCTCTCAAATAAATTAAACCTCGCTGACCGTAACTTAAATATTCCGTTATATTGAAACAGTTACAGTTTTAAACGCCATCACATAAGTAGTTGTTATACAACCAGTTATTAACGGGCGCTCTGACGAAACTCACGGTTAAATAACCTTATGATAACATCAGCAACCGGTTGCTTCCAAACAATCATTTAGCTTGTTAAGGTTTGGGAGCACGGTAGGATGAAGAGCCAAGTTTTTAAATAGCTTTACCAAGAAATTATATGGTACCTATTATGAAATACCTAGTACTAAAACTAATGCTGGTATTATTACGGAAGTAATACGTGTTAAACGTTTTAATTACCCCTGAATTCTCTAAATTAATTGCGATAGCTAATTGTAATCACTAATCCAAAATCAGATAATTGTTGGCTAATTGATTTAAATATTCATGTAAATTAATATGCATAGGTAATGTACAAATGATATCTATTGATATTTGATACTGATTCTGATAAAGATTGAAGATTTTAGAATCAATTAGGTATTACGATAATAGAAAAACCTACCTATACAGACTGTAATTTTGGTTGTATTTCATAACATTAGATAATAGTTTTACCTTGAACATTATAATCATTATCGTGCTGTAGCCTAAAGCTGTCCACTTTATTCAGCAATTCGATGATCCAATCTTTGTCATACTTTACATATTACAAAGAGGTATTCCTAGTAGAGAATAAGGGTTTAAAAAATACTGCCACTATATGGTTTGAACTTGGCTCTGCTTTCATTGAGAAATGCAATTAATTAGTGCAGACTGCAGGCCGTTGACACCATAATTTAGGTTAAATCTTGATATTAATTGTCGTTAATCACGCCCTTTGAAAAATTTGTGAATGAACTGGACTGAGCTACATTAAAATTTAAGAGTTATTCGATTAGGCACCAAGTTTAATAATGTACATCGCAACTGTCAGTAAATCATAAGTGTCATTTTAGATTTATACTTACGTCCACTGATAGGTAATCCATCAACTGAATTAATAATACAATATGTTTTTACGATGGTAAATAAAACATAGAATAAAATAGAATACTCTTTATTGTACACTAATAGAGTTACATTGTAAAAAGATACATAACATAAGAATAGTGCAAGCATACAATGGATTTATAACTCTTTTGGCACTATACTAATATTAACTATACGACGGGCCTTTTGGTCTAGTGGTTAATGACCCTGACGGCTATACCGGAGGTCGTGGATTCGATTCCCACCCAGGGCAAATCTTTTTGCGATGAGCACGATCATTTGTTCTGTGTCTGGGTGTAATTTATCTATTATATAATAATAATAAAAAAACGTTTATTTCTTCCTCCACAAATTACACTTAATAGTTAGAGCTTAAAGATATCATGACAGTATACATAGTGAATTTGTGGGAGACTGGCACCTAAACTAAGCCGAGGCCTGTATTTTAGGATACCAGGGACTCCCCCTACAGGGATATATTGTATCATGAACACTTAAGTGATGATTATGACAATTTTATTTGACATTTATCTTGGAAGAAATATAAACTAAAACCAATAGCAATATTAGAGCAAAATACAATAATTAAAACAAATTATATGTGGAGTGTACTATGGCTAGTGTGTGTATGTATGTATGTATGTTCTGTATAACGTGTATGTGTGTGAATGTAGTGTTTGGCGTGTTCTGTTTTGTGTTTTGAAGTAGGTAGTATGTATATTTAATTCAATTCACTCAAGTTTTAATGATAAGTAGCTCTTCCGTTTTAATGTAGTCTAGCTTTAGTAGATGGTTTGTTATTATTAATTTACATTTTGTTTTATTGTAATTGAAGAACGTTAATTCTTTATTTAATTTATTGTACAATCCATATGTATGTATTTAGAAATGTACAAGTATATTTATCAGTTATTTGGTAACCATAACACAAGCTCTGCTTAGCTAGGGATCAGATAACCGTGTGTGAGTTGTCACGGAACATTATTATATTATTATACTCCATCATCTACCTATAAAAGACGTAGGCAATGTATTATAGTAAATCAGGCAGAATAATCGTGTTGCCCTCAAACTAAATTATTTTCTGTGACAAATAAAATGAGTAACGGTCACCTACTTAATGCTTGTAATTAAGATAATAATTTCTGTCGCGCTTACCTTTAAATGGAGCAAATTAACGCCAACAATTAGTAAAACGAGTTTACTTAAATTAAAAATTAATGACTGTTACTTGAGACCTTTTCCTTTCCCTTAAAAAGGCCCGTGTTTTAAACATAATTTTAGATACAGTCTGCAGCAAAATTCCATGAACCAAAGATTTTAAGTCACATTTAGAGTAGGTGTCTTAGACGTTTTAGCACATAAAAAGTAATGGGTTTATAGTCATAGAAAAAGCTCTGGTGATAATGTTTTTCTTTGTTAGTCACACAAATAGCTTTTTGCATTAGACTGGGTTCAGGTAAAAAGTTAACCTTACGGCGTACTTTTGACACAAGTATGCAAAAATTCGTTACTACGCATATTATTATTTTCTACTAGCTGACCCGGCAGACTTCGTATTGCCTCAGTCGATAAATAAAAGCCTAAAATTTGTATGAAATAAACTTAACAAATTGTTTTTTTATTTATTTAATTCCGAACATTTTCATATTTATTCACCTTTCGGTCACACACACGGCACACATCGGTCCAGCCGTTCTCGAGTTATGTATATAGAAGATAGATAGATATGACGGTTGTATTGTCTGGCCTAAAGGTATATAGGTTACACCTGACTGACACTAAGGGAACAATTTACGTGTTTAATAAACGTACATTAATACTAATAAATAACTGTTACAATATTGTGCTATTAGTTTCATCAATTAGTTAATTAGTAACAATTAGTTTTGTGCATGATGTCATTGTTTTTCCTAAGTATCGGTGTGACCTTCCGGGTTAGTTAAACCTTAATTTTCATAAATGCTATTTAACTGTAATGGCATCTTTTTTTTACGTAGAGATAAATAGCTGATAGAATGTTAAAATGCATAACTGTCGGGTAATTATTAAATAACGTATCAATTTGAAGAACCAGGGTAAGGTGTCAAATATAACATAAATAACTACAAAAAATTGTGTCGTGGTGGCCTAGCGGTTCAATGAACGGATTTGTATGCACAAGGTTGCAGGTTCGAACCCAGGCAAGTAACAATGTGGCTTTTTCAAAGTTATAATGTACTTTCTTAATTATTCTAAAACATTTCTGACAAACGGTGAAAGAAAACATCGACAGGAAACCTGGATTCCGAAAATTTGGGATCTGAAATCGCCAACCCGCAGGGAGCAAGCGTGGTGATCAATGCTCGCGCCTTCTCTATATGGGAAGAGGCCTGTGCCCAGCAGTGGGACGATTATAGGCTGGATTATTACAAAAATTAAAAACAAAATTTTTATTTTTGGTAAAATATTCTTTTTCCAAAAAGTATTAGAATGAAGGTTATTTTTTATGCTTTTTAGCAGACACACCTTGCATTACACCAGGAAGTCAATTAATAATAGAATTCAAATGACTTCCCTACTATGACTATAACACATTCAAGCATTTTCCTTTAACCTGCTCTCGATCTAAAACCCACGCCATTTATTGCCTGACATTAAAACATAATACTAAATTTTCAAAACCCAGAGGCATTTTCAAATAATTCAAACAACTACAGCCCATTCATTTTGATTGCATTGCAAATCTATTTCTCACATGTTTGCGGACGCCAGATGATAGAACTAAATAATAATTTTCAATTTATAGTTGGCGTATAGAGGCAAGCCTGCATGGGTAATGCTGCGTACACACTACGACACAGTTTATGTACTTAGTGTAAAACGAGGGTTTATTTGTGATCAAAGGCTCCGAGTGTGGGGAAAAGGATTTAGCCGAATTCATCTGTTTTGTTGCCAGTCCTTAACTTTAGCTTTTAAAAAAAGATTTATTATTTTATTTTTAATAGATTTCCTGGCTTAATATAAGCCACACAAATATATAAACTTTTTGCCACAAATTCTTTTTTACAAGTAGATACATATAAAAGTATTTACATTTCATAATAAAAAGGTTTTATTTTTATTCTCTCCTGCATTTGTGACAAAAATTTAATTGCGATGTTCAAACCAGAAACAGTAATCATTTTTGTTCATTATTTTGTTGGACAGCTAGTTAATCTGCATAGCAATGATATATACTGCATAAAAATAATCTACTGTAGCATTCTTTTCTCTAAAATATATCTAACAGAAGTACAGAAAACTTGACACCTTATATAAGAAAAAAATATTTTAACACAAACATCAACACATAACCTTTTCTTTGCTATAGTGGTTTCGATTCAAACTCAAATGAGTGAAAACAAAATCCTTCCAAACTTCACCAAAACATCAAATACACATACACACAATAGATTTCATAATTGCGGTAATAGTAAGCAGAGGGTTAGGTAATCTTTATTCTCATGTACTGCTGTTCCGCGGTAGGGCGACCACGCTGCCGCCGCACTTGAGCCAGTCTCGTCGAGGACGAATCAAAACGTGAGATCTGTAATGGCACGATGGCGGGGACACTTGCATTGGTTGTAGGGTGACTATAATTTTAGGTGATTATTGAATTTTTTGATTTTTTAATGTTCGATTTTGAGATTGATTTAATTTGGTAGAAGAAGTGAGAAGCTTTTTTTAAAAAACAATATAAGAAGATCAAAGTACCTACTTATTCTTTGAATACCTACACGTGTCACATAAAAGTAACAAAATTTGGAAATGTCTTTTATTTGTAATCTTTTCCAGAAGATTTGTCTTTTATATTATTTTCTGTCTTTTGTTGATTCCACCAGGAAAAGCTTTTATAGTTAAAAAAAGGAAAAGTACCACACAGGTTTCCTTATACTTTTTGTATAAACAAAGTATTTGTTCCAAAAATACAAAATCCTTCTAAGAGTTGTACTTCAAACAGAGCTTTATCCTCTCAAGCCATAGATACCCTCGCCCTTAGGCTGCCTCACTTTAAGGGGAGGGATACAAGTACACTGAAGGGGGGGGGGGAGGTGAGCCCTTTGTCTGCGCTCCGTCATTACTTTGTCAAAGGTCCTTGGCGAGGCGCGATTCTAAGCCACATACGTGTTATCCTGAGAGAACCACTGTTCAACACACTACTTTGTAGTAGTGGTTTCGAAGACTGAAAAACATTTTTATTTTTCGTTCCCCTCGGTTTTCATTATTTTTTATCAGCTTATTATTTCGCTGAAGTGAGGTGGTTGAGCTCGGTACCCACTTCTGACGAATACCTTATTATACGTATCATTATTTCTCACATATCTCCAAATTAACTAGCAAAGATAATATATTAAAAATTAAAATCGACATATTATTATACTTATTCAATCTAAGTCCAAATACATTAAGTCTAAGACAAAAAAGAACTTTGCCAAAATAGATTAGGTTAATTAGAAACAAAGTGTTACTCTACAGCGCTGTCCATTGTTAGGTCCATCCATCTTCGCAAATAACCAATTACCTATAATCAAATAATATCCCGAGAGTATAATTAGGTCTGAAATGGAGTGCAAGTTCAATCAGCAGCAATCAATTACCGCATGGAGGACGGTATATTAACAGTTGGTTCCCCAATGACCGCTAAACGTGGAGGCTTCAATCAATGAAGTCACAGGCATAACTGAATTACCGTACGAGGCGACAGCCGGCAAAAACTTGCGCTGTAATGATAGTGGGTGCAAGGCACAAGCGAGAAGCTATAAGAAGAATTTTGATGTGCTTGTTTTTTATAACGCTGATATCGTAAGCAATTATTGTACAATAATTTAAAGTTGAATAATAAGTACCAAAGATTATCTACTACATCTAAAATTTCAAAGTACACTGGTTCATAATATTACCGTAAGGCAAAAAATTTGTGCGCGTCTTCCGCGGAAGCCCTCGCGCATTCTCGAGAATTCTCCAATTTTTGGCTCGTATGTATTTTGTCTTATATAATTGACATAAAGTTCATTATGCTATGTACAATTTCGTTGCAAAAAGTCGCTTCCGTTCCATTCCGCGGCGGTGTAAATTGAGCCTTAAGAAAAGAACAAATAAACATCGGATATCAAACACATACCCAAAGGCGGTAGACTGTACAATTTACCATTGTTTTATTAGGTTGCCGGTTATAAAATACAAAGATAATATTCCCTTTATTCTAACCTGATTAAAATAATAACGCTAAGTGACTTGGGGACGTGGTACCTTTTCACGAACAAATATGTAATGAAGGTAAAGGTCGTACAGGTCAAATTAAAAAGGGTTTGCGGTCGCTTCTAAGTGGCTATATAAAACAGTCCCAATTATAGGTAGGTACTTGTAAATGTTTTAGCTTAACGGTTAGTTATCGTTGGAAATATTGTAATGCTTATATACCTATGTTGTTTCTTTAAGGGAGAGGATCAAAGCTCGTTTATTCTTTACTTGAGAAGAGCCCTGTGCCCATTAGTGGGAAATCTAGAGGCTAATATTTACAGGAGATTATTGCCAACCTTGCCATTGCCGCAAAAAATATTAACTCTGCTATCATTTTTATCTACTCCCGAGATGTGGCGGGTTTTATTAACAATCTTTAAAATAACATAATTTATTTATCCCATAACCATTATTTAAAGCCTTAGTTCGGCACTTTAAACAATCTTTTGGATTTAACTCCGCTACCTCTTCTACTTTGGGCCGCATCCCCCGACTTGCAAGAAACGGCCGACATGCGGAGTATCGGTCAAGGGGCCAGACGACAGTTAGCGCTCATAAGTGCCCGCGCTTTATGCTCAGCTGACTGACACGTTCTTATGAAGGAAACGGTGCTTGTCCGACCTTCATGCTCTTTATAAGGATCCTTTTAGTTCAAGGACGAGGAATACGCTGAGGACATAAGGAGTTATTTAAATGGAAAATATATATTGGCTTGTTAGTACACTTCTACATGGTGAATCTTATTTTCATATAGAGAAGGAACAAAACATAGCAGTGATCTACTTGCTTATGTCAAATTGGAATCCACATTTAGGGCTCATACACAAAACTGCGATGCGATTCGATTCGACGCCACATCGTAGGAACTTATAGTAAATAAAGTTCAAAATGGAACGCGAGCTTGCAGAATTTTGCGATGCGATGCGAATTCGCAGTTATGTGTGCGAGCCCTTAACCAGGATATTTTTCAATATGCAAGAGGCGGTCTTGAATAGATAAGAAAGAACAAGCTTTGAAAGTCACATCAATACTTTCCAGGCTTCAAAACAACTAGGCCATCTAATAGATTATTCATCCTAAGAAATTTTGTTTTGAGAAAATATAACAAAGGCCACAATTCCACATGTCCTTTTTATCGACCAATAAACGTTACATGCAATAACAAACTGGGATCACATAACATAAAATATTATCACTGTCATAAAGAATTCAGATAGTTCATTGAAGCTTTGCTGACGGGATCACTTGGGTTTTTGCTAGCAAGCATTCATTAATTATTCAAAGAATTTCTTTCATCGAGAAAAGAGATGTCCAAGTGATGCTGGATTAAAATATAAAAAATGTACGAAAGGGTTTTCTAAATGTGGTGTTGGATTGAAAATTGCACGCACATTTTTGAGAGACTAGTTACCACCACTTAAAATACACGATTATTTATTTAAAATAAAGTTAAAAAATAGAAAGTAAGATGACAGGTCAAATTGCCATTAGTCATTCGAAAGGTCATCTTTCAAAAATTAACAATAACTGTTAAAGTCAATAAGAAGTAAATCTAACAGATCTTCGTTTTCTTTACTTCAATACAAAGTGCAGTAAAGGCAATAAAACTTCTTGAATTTGTTATGAAACTGTTCACCGAGTGGTTTTTTATTTCGGTTCTTCCTTATGGCTATCCTACATTATAGATGCAGTGTTTGCACTTTGGATTAATGTCTTTATAACTGTTATGAATCAATACTGAACATAGTTTATGTTTACAATAGACGTGTTAAGAGGGAAAGCAGTGTAATAAATAGTAATAATAAAAATGTGGGTAGTCATTGTAAATAAGAAAGTTGGGTAATACACTCATAATTTTGTTACGAGATGTTCATGTAGGTACTCTACTACTTAAGTAAATGAAAAGCCTTTTGAGTACACGACGACTGTTAAGAATAGGCACATAGATCGGCAATGATATTATAAAGGGAAGATACGTTACGTTCATACTGAGCGGTGTCCAGAAATTGTTGCGTTGTTATTACGAATGTACTTACATGTAGGTGTATAGTCATTTTCAACTACGACTGCGATAGATAATAGGGAACGTATGGTACAGAAAGAGATAGCTATCTGTAGTGTGTTGCGCTTGAAGTACAGTAGTGAATCATAGAGTATGCGGATTTGCCACAGATGAGACATTGAATATAAGCATAGGTACACAACGACCAGCCATCTCCCCCACACACTCAGCGATTCCTATACGCAGATGACCTGGCTCTCGCAGTTCAATCGACGACTTTCGAGGACATAGAAGACAAACTATCACTGGCACTTGAATCCCTAAGTCAATACTATGATAGTAATGCTTTGCGGCCAAACCCGTCAAAAACGCAGTCATGCTCTTTCCATCTTCGCAATAAACACTCCAACCGGCCGCTCAACATTACCTGGCGAGGGACGCAAGTCGAACATTGCTCCAATCCTAGGTACCTGGGTGTGACACTGGACAGAGCCCTTACTTACAAGTCACATTGTTACAAAACCAAACAGAAGGTTGGCTCACGGAACAACCTACTACGCCGCCTTATTTCCACCAGCTGGGGTGCTGCTCCAGATGTTCTTCGAACAACGGGTATGGCTCTTTGTTTTTCCGCTGGCGAATTTGCGTGCCCAGTGTGGCACCGATCCGCTCATGCGAAACAGATCGATATTGCACTGAACGAGACTTGCCGAGTAATATCTGGCTGTCTAAAACCGACCCCACTCAATAAGCTTTATCCGTTGGCCGGTATTGCTCCACCTCCTGCACGAAGAGAAGTGGCGTGTGCCCTTGAAAAGCAGAGTCAAGAAAGAGATCCACGACACACGCTGTACAAATGCACAACCACCACGGGTAGACTTAAAAGTCGTAAGAGTTTCATTCGTTGTACTCAGGCCATCCAAGACCTACCACCTGACGCAAGAACTAAAATATGGGAAGAATACTATCCACCACCACCTGACTTCCTGCAACCCAAGGAGCACTTACCACCTGGTAGTGATTTGCAGTGGCCTATCTGGAAAGCACTCAATCGACTGCGAACCCAGGTAGGCCGCTGTAAACACAACCTTGCAAAGTGGGGAATCATCGATCCCCTTCTTACTGAATGCGAATGTGGAGCTCCCAACCAAACCATGTCCCATTTGTTAAGCTGCCCAAATTGTCCGTACACCTGCACTTTGGATGACTTGAGGCACGCTAACGAAGCTGCCATTAATGTCGCAGCTTACTGGGCCAATGTAATATAACGTAAATCTACCATCGACACGAAAAGAAGAAGAAGAAGCATAGGTACATTACATTGGTAATGATGTTTTAAATAAAACAAAAAACAGAATTGTTATTTATTTATTTACAAACTTAGACTAAGATACAATAAAAAAAAAGTCGGCCAAGTGCGAGTCGGACTCGCACACCGAGGGTTTCGTACAAATTTAAGTTTTAAATTATTTTTATTATATGATGTATTATTTTTTTTCTGTAACATTTTATTTTTCAACAACTAATTTACGAACTCGCGTCTTAAGCTTTGCTTTTCTGGGGTTGTCGAACACTGAATCCAGGTCGGATATAACAACATGGTCCAGACTGGTAGGTGAGCGAAATTGTGAAACATCATCATTGTCCTGAAATAGAATAAATTCTCTTAATTGATACGGTAAATATAAATTATATTTGTAATTAATTGACCAAGATTGAATGCACGGGTCACATCATTACATAAGTTACGACCATTTTTTTTTTTTGTTGTGAAAATAATGAACTATCGTAATATTTATAAAATTTAATTTTACCGGGGCTATCACAGGCACTGAAGTTTTTTTCAGACGCATGTAGCCTTTGGAAGTAGTATATTTATCTTCATTTTTAAAATGTTCAGAACAAATTGTACTACTTTTTGTAGGCATCCAGTTATGTTCACTTCTTTCCGCCTGAACTATGCCGACCCATTTATGTTTTATAATCTAGATCACTAGAAAATCTGGAAATAACAAAAACATTATAAAAAAAAAATGTTTTATCTAGGTACATACATTCTAATCGAGTAATAAAATAATATTGAATAGCCCACTATTACTAAACAAACTCAAGCGGTCAACGAACGCTGTGTATTCTGCCTACGACTTCGCTTCTAGTTGATTAATCTATGACGCATGGCTATTTGTCCTTGTCGCGCTGCAGTTGTCATCATATTCACTGTCCTTTTCGAACCACCATATTAATAATTCGAAATGTATTTTGTAAATGAGAAATAAAATCGTGAAAAAATATTAATATGACATTATTTTAATATACTTACGAATGGTATGAAACTCCTACACTCTTATTTATCTTGGAACCATAGTTTTTTACACTTTCGTAACACACAACTTGGCATTTTAGGTAGTTATAGGCACGACACAGACACGCTTCGCTTCGCTCGCTGCTATTAACCGACTAAAACAAATCACGACAATTGTCTGAATTTGTTCTCAACAACTTTTGCGCGCCAGTGCGATATCTACCTCTTTTTTATATATAATATCATTGTAGATCGGTATCACACATAATTAATGAACCATTCAAAAGCAGATGAAGCAGGCTAAGGATTTATTTAGGGAATAACTATCGTTATTTATGAACATGAAGTTAATAAAAATATTTACTGTAAACTTTTAAGCTGTCATTCAAGTAATTAGCGACCAAATAAAGGATATTAACCATAGTTTCAATTACACAACAATAACAGCATAACAGAACGAACGGAAAACACATTAATACCTCAAATGTGTCTAATATTGATAGGTTTTATACTTAATTGCCGAGAAAATGGTCAATACAAGGAAATAGCCAACACACCTGAGCGGGCACTGAACATTATTTACCTCCGCAATTAATTCTGTTTGCTGCCTTACGGTGGCCGTAGACGCTTGGATTAATTCGTGCCAGATGAAATATAATACAGAAGTCCAAAGCCGATAATATACTGTGTTCACAATTTACATAAGAAAACATTTGATGAAAAACAACGGTAATGATTAGATAAATTGAAATTGATTTTGAATTCCGCTACAATTTTAATTTTTTCACATCCTTTTTAACAGTATAATATTAGTCAGTTTGAATTAGCATTTTTTGTGTGTTACGATACGATATTTAAACCCCCAATTTCTGAATGGTTAGCAAATTTAATCTCGGGTCATATAGAATGTGATTGGATGACCAAAACACCCACACAGCAAGTTTTCCATGGTTCACCTCAATATATTTTATTTTCTTAGAAACCGAAAGTAACAAAAATAGCAAACCCGATAGAAATATATATAGTCTGTATTCCCAAATCTCACCTAAAACTATACAAAAATAATAAAACCAACATCGCAAAATAACGTACTCCAAGATGCCAACATAAGAGAATTATAGAGAGAAAGGGGAATAAAACAGTGCGGTGTTAAGTAGCCAGTAAAGCAGTGAAGTCGTAAACCTAGTGTGACCCAACAATGTTATAGTACGGTAGGGAACAGTTCCCTTTCAATAGTGCTCTTGACCTTAACAATAAAGTGGAACAACAGTAAAAAGTGTAATAACCTAGCCTATTGAAAAGTTTTTCAAACCTGTGTAATGTGAAATAGGATGGCTTGTCGAATCTTTTTTATGGAACGTATTTATTGTCTTACTGTTGGTGTCCTCCAAATTTAGATTCGAATGTTCTGAGTTATTTTTCTAATTTTACCTTAAATACCTTTTTTTTTAATAAAACCTAACAACTTAAACGTATTGACTGACTATAGTGTAATCTTCCTATAATTTGGAAAATTTCCTCCTAACAGTTTACTCAAATCAGTACATCTGTTTAGGAGATAAGGTCGAACAGAGACACATTTTTCATTCAATTCACGTAAATTCATCCAACATCAGAAAATAAATTGAATTATTTTCTGATTTTATAATTTCTGATTAATTAATTTAAATATAATTAAAACACATTTGTATCGAACTTGTACTTCTGATTTACTTTTCTATTATTCTCAGTCTATATTTAAACTTTCCATGACTGATTGAAGATAAAATAATTATCCGCGTAGCACAGTAGGAGATGACTAGACTAGTTGCAGCCCGCGATGCTGTCTGCCTGCCCGGGCCTGTAACAAGGAATTTTGACTTGGTGCAGTGCTTGGCAATTTAACAAAGATCGTAGAAACTAACATTTTGTGTAAGTATTGTTTCCTTGTTTCTTCGCATAACAATATCTATAATTATATCTTCTCGTGGATACATATAACAAAGTCGGGTTAGTTTCTTACACCATTTTTAATTCGAATACCTACGGTTTGACTGTTTTTTAGGGTTCCGTACCCAAAGGGTAAAACGGGACCCTATTACTAAGACTCCGCTGTCCGTCTGTCCGTCTGTCTGTCTCCAGGCTGTACCTCATAAACCGTGATAGCTAGAAAGCTGAAATTTACACAAATGATGTATTTCCGTTGCCGCTATAACAACAAATACTAAAAACCACATAAAATTAATATTTAAGGGGGACTCTCATACGACGGTGGTACGGAACCCTTTGTGCGCGAGTCCGACTCGCACTTGGCCAGTTTTTTTTATGTGTTGTGTTCGTGTCAAAGCCGAATTACAGAATAACTATCAACATATTGCAACTATACATTATGTCTTCTGGGAACAGCTAACTACTTAAGCGGGTGAAACCGCGGGTTACTAACTGATAGTGCCAAATAGGTCAATAAAGGTTATACGTCTAATGTACACAAATATTCTAGTTGGACCTGTAAATATCTCTCAAGTTATTTGTATGACAAAATAACTGACGGCTCCCAACTTCATACGAGACACTGGCGTGTAAACATTTATCACCCATCCAAGTCTTGACCTAGGTAGACGCGGATTAACCTCAGATCCTGTATAACCAGGTGGTCCGTTAGATCAATACAGAGATAAAACAGATAAACGATTTTAGAAGCAAACAATATTAAATATTTACCCACTCACTAAATATTTCATCACCAAATCATTTTGGAAAAAATACGAACTTTAAAACAAACCTTTTTTATTATGAGTATGATAGTCTGCAACCATTAGGTACTAAGTAGTTTCAGGTTTCAGTGTCTTTGGACAAAACAAGTTACAAATTAAAACGAATCCAACTGTAGTAGTTTTAGTGAAAAATTTTACCTTCCACTGAACACCCAATTGAACCAACTCATTAAGAAGACGAAAAAGGGACATCAACGAAATCACACTCCTTAAATCACCTCACCCACATTTCCTAACAGTAAACCTAACACAACTAATTAACACATTACCCAGCTGACTACCCTACTTGTATCTAAGTCATTTTCCCGCAAGCCACCATAAAAAGCCGCACGCGTGGCCTTCTTCGCCATAAACCGAAGACACGGTCTTATAGTCCGCTAATACTGGTGCTATATCATATTGGATCGTAAATGTCGTTAACACGGCACCAATAAGACGAAGCTTTTGTTAAAGGTCAATTTATTGTTTGTCTTTTTATTTTGAGTTTCGCAGGAAATTTTTCGAGTTCTACATACATACATATAATAACACCTCTTTCCCTTGTAGCGGTTGTCAGAGACCACTTCTTTCCACTTGCTACGATCCTTACACACTTGTTTCGCTTCATCCACTTTCATTATTCCCCTTCATACATGCTCTTTGGTTTAGGGTACTCTTAACCTGGCCTTTTTTCATTCACACTCGCCTTATAATTTTTTTTTGTCAATCTTTCTTTATTCATTCTCTCGAAATAGCCAAACCATCCCAGCATACCTTTCTTAATTTTTGTGACTACATCTATCATCTGACATATTTCATCCACCTTACCATCCATTCCTCCTCTTACATTCAAGCGTAGTGAAGCGGCTTTCGAGTTTTACTCAGGAAATTTTTGAGTTCATGGAGTCTATTAGTTCACTAGGGTGTCGATAGGGTGCTGAAGATCGAATTTTAGATATTATATTGCTTTAAAGCTAGTAGGTATGTCGAGAGTAGAGACTATATTCTCATTAGCATTATAACCAGCCCTAGGGCTATAAATGCTAATTGGTGGATCACGTTTAGTGTACCTTAGTAACTCCTAAATATGTAGATACTCGTATGTATAATCAGATTTACTATATCGCAATATATAATACTAAGTCGGGTTAGTTACACAATTCATAACTCAAAAACAACTGGACAGATTTTTATCTTTGATTTTTTGTATTCGCCCGCACCCCGAAATCAGAATAAAAGTCTTACGTGAACAGAGTAGGTACTTAGGCATGTGAATCCGTGGGTCATCGCCAGTTTACTATAAATAGATTTGGTGGACCATCTGCAAAGGACCGTCATGCTTGAAGTAATGCCTTTACATCAAAAGATGTAGAATATATTTAGTTAATACATTTACAAAATGAGGTTATATTTGCTTTATGGAAAACTTGTATTTTTAACCAATTCGTTGCAAAACCAAAAGAATAAAAACACTTGACCCTTTATTGTGATTACTTACAAGGGTTACGCACAACCGATACGCTCCAATACATTTCGGCAAAAAGACGAGAAAACTTAACAAAACACGATTTTCATGGTATGATATAATTTTGTTTTTGTAGTACTTTTTTGTAAATGTTTGTTTAAAAGTACTGTTACATTATACTGTATTTTATATATTTTTACCAAGGAAGCGATGTAATGAGCTATTTAATTAACCCTTTAAAGGCGCCTATAAGTGTCTAAGAAATTATAACTGGTATTATTTTCATATTTTTTTAGGCATAAAAAAAAGTTTTTATAATTTAATAAAGACAAATTCGCTTCTAAGAAACGCAGCAACCCATGTGCATTTACAATTAAATGATTTACGTAACCTGACTGAATGAATATTTCCGTAATGCTCACAGTTCATATAGCGGAGACCAGACCTAGGATATAGCAAGTCTTTTAGAAACAGTGGTTTGGACCAAATTGTCTGCAAAATTGTTACTAAAAAAACTAATTGGTTTAGTCGGCCTCAGAGAAAACTATTTTATATCTATGTAGAAGTTATTTACTAGCAGAGAATAATATTAGTTATAATTTTTCAAGTTTATGGACGAACACGTGTAAGGGCTTACTTAGTGGCAAAGTTTTCCTTGAAATATTTGATTTTCCATTTGGCAAATAAAATTTTAATATCAAACCTCGGCGCGTGACAGGCTTATAAATGGCGGTTATCGAATAAGTTTGATAGAGCTGGCAGTTTTAGTTTTTTTTTAATTCAAAGTCATTCTAAGACACCCGATTCATAAAGCTTCTAAAAAAGAAATTGAGACATTATTCAGAATCATGGCGTTATTTCTAGCTTTATACTTATTTAAACTGTAGTCCAACTTAAATATAAACATAAAACTGAAATACCGCCATAAACTATTCTAGTTAAAGTTCAAAGAGTCACGAGACCAGGAAAGTTTGTTTTAATAAACGAGGAAACAGTTTAACTGGCAATAAACAGTCTAGCGACTCGGTTACAAGCGATTTGAGTTACATTACGTGTGAAAATGTCTGTCAATTAAACCATGACATGCTCGTAATGACATCCATTTGTTAGCTGTAAAAGTTGAGCTTTTTAGTGTACTTTAAATGGGGTACAATTAGGGATATTAATGTGGATGGGAACTCCAGAAATTTGCACAAATGTGTCTATTATTTTCGCTTTACAAAGACAATCCTTTGACTTCTAGAAACAACGTTTAAACTAGTCGCTTCAGAGAGCCTTCAACGTACCACTAGAACGTCTCTCCAACGTAAATCTGTTACCAAATACTCTAGAAACTATTCCACCAACATCAACAATTTAATGTTCCTACATCCTTTGAGGTTCTCTGGCTAGATGCACAGCCACTTAAATCAATTCCCTTTTATTACGGAACTTGTCTACTAAATCATAAGGCGTGGTTCTCACACACGATCCTGGAACTGTTAGAATTAATACATAGCGGAGTTATTTGATATTTATTAGATTTATTATTCATTGGGATTTATAAATGAAAAGCTTGGAACGGTAGCTTGGGATTGGTAATGCCTTTGTGTGTCAGTAAGTTGGTCATCGTGACTGTGTGTTTGTTTGTATGCTTACGTTTCAAGTTTGTGAAATTAAGAGCGAATTATAAACATGTGAATAGAGTGAGATAACCTGAAGAATAAATCAACCCTTCTGGCTTGCCATTTTATTATTGGACTTAGAAGCTTGAATGTTAATATAAATAATAAATAATAATAAATGCGGACAACATCACATACATTGTTCTGAACCCAAAGTAAGTTGCTAAAGCACTTGTGTTATGGAATTCAGATACAACGAAGGTACCACAAACACCCAGACCCGAGACAATATAGAAATGTGATTTTCTACATTGATCCGTCCGGGGATCGAACCCGGTACCTCAGAGCTAGCGACACCTTGAAACCGGTGCGTACGCCACTCGACCACGGAGATCGTCAAATATAAAGAATACATGAGGTACTTAATGCAAAATATGAACCGGTTATAAGATTAGGTAAGTTGAATTGTCGTCCTAACAGAGGAGAATGTTGTAGATAGTATTTTGCTAAGTGTCAAGTACTAATTATTCTCCACTAAATCACCTACCTACTAATAAACGTTTACAGCAATAAATCGTCAGATAAACACAAATATTTACTCTTAACAAGACCCGTTAACCCATAGAAATAATTACACTCAATAATTGTATGCATTGAATGCTTTTGTGAATGCAAATTAGGTGTAATTCATTTGATTTGCATACAAGTGGTCGGTGGCTACTGGCTGACCTCTGGCGGCCGTCTCTTGAACTACGAGACACGTCATATGTTCACGACGACGGTAAGAAGGTAGGCAGAATAATTGAAAAGATTTATTGAGGACGTCTCTTTACATTGGCCACTGGAGGCTTATGATTAGTTGGTTACATTGTTGGTATCTGCTTTATGATACATGTATTGTTAATGAATACAGCATTAATATTTATTAAACAGCTATGGGTATGTGCAACGTATAGGAATTATGTGACAAGTCTACAGTTATCTACAAGGAAAGCATAGCATAGGCACCCAAATGGCGATAAAAAAATTACAATAAAGATAAAAACTAAGTTTCTATTACCGTAAAGATAAAATTGAGAAAACTTTAGCAATAATTAAAACAGAAAGAAACATCCCTTGACAACTTTCTCGACTCGACATCCGTGGTCGAGTGTTTTCAAGGTGTCGCCACTCGCCAGCTCTGAGGTCCCGGGTTCGATCCCCGGTCGGGTCAATGTAGAAAACCACTTTTCTACATTGTCCCGGGTTGACCTTCGTTGTTTCTGAATTCCATAACACAAGTGCTTTAGCAACTTACTTTGGGTTCAGAGCAATGTATGTGATGTTGTCCGCATTTATTTATTTATTTACTATTATTTATTAACTTTTTCTAACGAACCATTTAAGCTCTTCAACCTTTGTTATTTTATTTTGTTCTGCCCTACAGCAAAGATTATTACTTTAATTAATTATTATAACACCTAAGCATTTTAGAATGGCAATAAACGATTGACTATTAAGTATTAAGCTTTCAAACCAAATAGGTGTATCTGTCTCCAGATTAAACTGCCTCCTAACTCCTAAGCCAGTGAGGCAGACAGCTCTGACTGCCTCCCACGCGATCCGGAGTTTACAATCAGTAATGCTAGATCATCTCTAGGAAGCTGGGAGCAAACAATTCTAATTCTATTACTACTTGCTTTATTGTTTTATAAGGGGAATGTTTTAAGCTACTTGAATTAGATTTTAGTTTAATTCAAGAATAGTTTCATGACTGTAGGCATGATGTTTTGTCTCCAGTTTAATGACTCTAATGGTTAAGGTAACTAGAACAGAATTTCACAGAATTTTAATTATTTTTTTTTATTTATTACCGGGACAACTCACACACGGTTATCTGATCCCAAGCTAAGCAGAGCTTGTGTTATGGTAACCAGGCAACTGATAAACATACTTATATATTTCTAAATACATACATATTATAGATAAATACACCCAGACATCCAGAACAAATGATCGTGCTCATCACACAAACATTTGTCCTGGGTGGGAATCGAACCCACAATCTCCGGTATAGCAGTCAGGGTCACTAACCACTAGACCAACAGGCCCGTCAAATTTATAGTATTATTGTACACAATGTAGACACAATATTATGCAAATATCTTAATGGCAATTATATGGCAATAAACAAGATCAAACGCACTCAGATGAATTAGAAAATATATTATTTACCTTATTCTCTGGCATTATGACAATGATAGGTATGTACTTACTTATAAGAATATTTATATTTCTAGTTTAACTATAACTTTTGATGTTGTTGATATAAAATCTATACTTATAATAAATATTGAATATTCTTCTTATCTAAAACATTCTATGTTATATTTAATGTAACTACGTATCTTTTGCTTCAGGTAAGGCTTGTCATGTACTGGGAGTCGACCTGTCAAACGCGAGTTGCGCGTGCGCAGCGTATGCGCCGCGTGTTGTTACTATAAACGCTTCCGGGGTGAGTCTACAACGAGCTACGAATGATAGATGTTAAGTGTGCTCTTTGGAGTGGGCAGGTTAGGTTGTCAAATTATTACAACTTACGCATTTATTTTGCGTTTTTGTGTTTGACTGCTATATTGATGTATAATTTTTTAGCCATTTTCGAAGGTTTAATGAGCATATGACTCTAAGGTATTTTCAGCGCAGTATTCGTTAAATTTATTCATAGGCAAAAAATGTCCAAACAAGTTAATGGTAACAAAAAATAAAATGACCTTAACTTCAATGTAATAAATGTCTCTCCCAAGACTTGAATTTTCAATTGGACGGACCTTTTTCTATTTCCTTACCTTTTTCAGTAACACCATAAAATGGACATTCCCTTGCAAAGATATTGACTTCTGCGTAAGTCGTGTAGCACGGCCGCAGTATGTTCAGTTGCGGTTAGTTCATGGGCAACATGACAGATGGCACCACTTGCCGCCATCCACGCCTATTACAAGCACTCGAGATTTATTGCACACGTATTTATATCGATTTTAATACCTGCTTGGGTTATATTAAGGTTAGAAGATTGTGTGAAATAAATAAATAAATGCGGACAACATCACATACATTGCTCTGAACCCAAAGTAAGTAGCTAAAGCACTTGTGTTATGGAATTCAGAAGCAACGAAGGTACCACAAACACCCAGACCCGAGGCAATGTAGAAAATTGTTGGTTTCTACATTGACCCGTCCGGGGATCGAACCCGGGACCTCAGAGCTAGCGACACCTTGAAACCGGTGCGTACGCCACTCGACCACGGAGGTCGTCGAAATTCGTGAAAATGTTGAATTATACCTGTACGTGTATGTAAGATTGGATTGAAGACATTTTGTTAACCCTAGCTACGTTTACAAAACTACGTGGAGGTATTTTTTTAATTTCTTTTAAAAGAAGACAGAATACATAATGGTCTTAAACCTGCCTATATCCGACTTTGCCATCTTATCTAGTTCAATTGATTGTTTGTTATACTTTTACAACAAAAAATTTTAAAGTACCGAATTTGATGAATGTCAGTACGAAAAGCTTGAGCCCCGAAAAAGGATGCAAGCTTCTTGTTGACGCGATAATAGATTTCTCTTGTGGTGTCATTAAGGAAAATATGTTATTTAGTTTGTCATATTAATATAGTAAATTAATTCATTATATTGTGGTGTCTAGTGTTTCTTAGCTTACGATTGCGGCGAACTAATTGCACGCTCCCGTAGTTACGCGCACGTACTGGATGAGCGGACTCCGTAATGCGTGCAACTGGATTAGCTGCACTTGCATATTTATATCTTATAGGAGTTCGTTTCTAACTATTACGTGGTTCGAATAAATAATAAGGGCTTAATGGATCTTTCTCTTGAATCGAATCTGGATTAAAAATATTGCGATTTTAATAGAAATTATTGAAAGGAATTGATTAACCCTATTCGATATTGTTCCATTATCAATTGATTGCATATCAGAAAATGGAATTTAAACTTCTCTATCTTCTTTTATTTATGTAAAATTAAGAGATAGCAACATAATGATATCTACACTATGTGTGGAATTAGGTTATCACAAACTAAACTAAGTTTATTTAAAGCCAATAAAATTGAAACTGCAGACACACCCCCTAGCATTTTTGGTTTTTCGTCACCATTCTTTAAATTGCATAACAACCATCCTTTTTTGGGTTCCACCTACTATCCAAAAATACACATCCCTTTGTAGGACTAAATAAAACTAGACTAACTGTTTCAGCCTCGACAGTTGTTTACTTCATCTAACCACCGCCCCATCACCACAACTCTAGCCTACGTAATGGAAGGGAAACTCCGTAACAAGTGTCACCGCACCATGAAACTTGATTCCCAGCATCCCAATTAACAGTTCATTCGAATAAAGTTACCAACTGCTAACTTTCTGGAGTTCAGTGTAGTTAGATTCCTGAGGTTCAAATGTAAATATGCTGGCAATTCTGCTGAACTTAGTTTTGATGTTTGAATTATTAGGGTCTACATTATTAGTAATAGGATTTAGTGAAAGGGTTGTTGTGTGTAGTTTAAGGCAATTATCACTACTCTCATGTAATAATCTCCTGTCTTATTTTAAAATCTCAAAGGATGGCAGACAATTGATTTGGATCATATATTTCTGAAAATAAATATCTAGCAATAAAAGACCAGCCTTTGCTACATACAGAAAAAGAGTAAGACACTAGTTGCCTAATTCTGCAACACTATTGTACCCACAAGGCCTCCTAACAGCTTACTTATCCTCTTTTATATATGTCCATAATTACTCAACAGTGATAATTTCCACCTATTTTCCTGGTTGTATAGACACTATAGGCACTGTAGGCTCAGTACACAGAGAGTGCGTAACAATTATTTCAGTATAAGCGAGGATCGCTATCAATTTCCCGAGCCGGCTAATTGCGGATCCTCAGTTACGCACTGACAACAAAGACAGAGGGTTCATTCGTAAAGGATTATGAAACAAGCTTATTAAATTGTTTGTATTCTACTTCTTAGCATGTGTCTTAAAGAATTTCAGATGTGTAAGTATACTAATTATGATGACTTTTGAAATGGAACATATTTTTTCTGAAATTATCTTACAATCAATTTATGTTCCAGATATTTATTTCCAGACACCTGGATGTGAAGGAAATACATAATGATAAAACTTAAACTTTATATGCCTGAGTAATGTATTACCTAAATAATACTTTATAGAAGAGTCAGCTTACATTTTTGAATAAGTCTTAGTTGAAACCAGTGAATTCAAAAAATAAGAATGTTCAGACGATTATTTGCTTCAAAAAGTCAACCTTCTGCATTCTTCAAACAGAACGTAAGTAGGTTGTAAGATTGAAACATAAATACGGTTGTTACAGTATGTGTAGGCAAATGATATAGGGAGCCGAGAGAGTAATTAAGGTACGAAGAGAACAGATTGCCTGGTCTTCTGAAGTGTGGTGTTCGTGAGGTTTTCGTAAGTGGTGGGTGGTTTACAAAAGCAAGTGAGAAGTGGTATTGTATACTTTAGTAAAAGCCGCTGAGTGGTAATTAAATTATTAATTAAACCTCTGCCTAAGAAACTATTGTTTAAAACATAATAGAGAGAGGAACAAAAAAAGAAGTCTCTTGTTCACAAATCATTTCGAATATTTAAGGAAACAGTTCCACATACAATTCCATAACCAGGATATATTACAGTTTAATATAGACCCAATAACAATGAATAGATCAAGTCATCACGCGAAAGCGGCGTACATAATAGAAAAATATTTATTTTCTTATAAAAAGGCAATTTAATCGCATTAGGATAATGTGGCGTGTTGCCTAATCGCGTCAAGTCATCGTTCGTTCTCATTAGGGTGTACACACTTCAAAAAATTAGCGCCTATAGTATTTTATGGAAAACAGAGGCCTATACAAGTGACCATTATTACGAACAAACTGTACTTATTTAGCTTATTGGAAATTTACATACTTAGTCTTTGTTGATTGCAAATATGAAGATCACAGGACGAACACTCGGTCTTCTTTGAAAAAAAGTGTATCAGAATTCTGTTATCAAATACGTTGTTCTGATCTGATATATATTATATTTTCCTGAAGATGAAAAATTACCTGACTGTAGTAAAAATAAAAATTACCTCACTGTATAAAATTACCTGTGTAGTATTATCTAGTATCCTAATCATATTATCATGTGATGTAATTGATCCCAAAGAAAACTTTTTAGTGTGTGGGCAAATCTATCACCTGGCCCATACTTCTGAGTTTTGGCTAAATCTGGATATACTAATATGTTAAATAAACAAAAACCGCGATAATTACCGCAAAAGTAAAACTTAACCCTATTCCTCGGTGATTGAACTCCCATTACATACACTGTAGCCACCATTTTTCATCGCACACACGTAAACTTTTTACAAACTTCTCCGATTGACCTCTATGATAAAATAAGTCGGTCAAAACTACCAAGTAGCAGCCCTAGTGTTATAACAGCAGGCGGACACGCAAACCGTGTCAAACTGTATAATATCATTATTCCTTGTACATTAAGCCGGGAAATTTATTAACACTCAAAAACCGGCCAATATCCGATAACACTATGGAAAATAATCTAATTTACTTGCGAGAATTTTTAGGAAATATTGTTGAATATTGAAGTTGCCTTTTCCAAAGTTATTTTTTATTTAAATTTCTAAAAAAAATAACAAAAAAAAAGACACTAGTGAAACACCTTCAGAAAGTGGGTCAATCGAAAATCTTAGTAATACAATTGACTGAGTTATGAAAAAAACATTCGGGAGACATAATATAAAATTATATTATTATAACATTTAATAGCAAAGCCAACAAACATAAAACAGCCACGAACATTACACGAAAACCACATCCGAAATAATGCGAATACACGTAAAATATCCACTGACAATATTGCCGCTGAAATGCGACCAAATATCTTAGGCACGTTCCATCTTTATTCCTCTTAGTGGTAACATTAAAATGTGAAAGAGACAACGAATAGAAATTGTTGCTTCCAGGAGCAAGAATTTCAAAGATAAAATCCGGTATGCACGGGCTGTAGCGGATGCCATTGTGAATCAACCTCGCGTTCTGGACTATGACTAATGCAGTTTATGGTTGAGAAAAATGTTTATCCTTGGCCAGGACACCTTTCTAGTTTTCCTTTTGCCGACCGCCTTATCCGATTACTGTGCAGCGAAGTGAAGGTGAAAAATGGAATGCTTTGCATGTAGCTGCAATTTTTCTCTTTGAATAATTCAATTTACATGTGCTTAGTTTTTCATGTATGGTCAAAGGAATGACGGCCTCCGTGGTCGAGTGGCGTACGCACCGGTTTTCAAGGTGTCGCTAGCTCTGAGGTCCCGGGTTCGATCCCCGGACGGGTCAATGTTGAAAGTCACTTTTCTGCATTGCCTCGGGTCTGGGTGTTTGTGGTACCTTCGTTGTTTCGGAATTCCATAACACAAGTGCTAAATAGCTACTTCGGGTTCAGAGCAATGTACGTGATGTTGTCCGCATTTATTTATTTGTTTATTTATTTAATGTAGTGCGTTACGATGCATCTCAATTTTGATATTTTCATTTTTCCATACGTTGATGACAGGGTAGACTTATATATTATAAGATCAAATAGATTTTTGCATGCAAAACCCCGAGTCAAAAACAGAAAATTTTAATGTAGCTGTTTAATGCCTTAAGGACTATATTATAGCAGCAGAAACAGTAGTCTGTTCGATAAACAATACGGAACTAAGATACATTAATCTATAATTTATCAGTGGTGCCATAATAAACTATCTTTGACGAAATATGTCAACATCGGACGTAATTATAAATATATTTAGATTAAGGAATTTAATCTTAATCCTATATATTATAATTTCGTAATTGGGCGTTTTGGTCTAAATACCTTAGATGCTTATAATAGTTTCCAGGTATGATGTATAAGTTTATCATTTATTTTTTTGCGTTTTTTTTTCAACATTAATTTCTTTGGCTTCGGGCTCAATTACCTGTTTCTAAGTGGTGAATTTTTTAACATCTTCCATTTCTTTATCATACATTTTACCTTCAAGGAATAAACTCTTAATATAAAACCTAGTTTCATGAATAATACCTAGATAAGTAGCCGCCGCGTCATATATATTCATTCATTCATATTTACTTTATGTGTAATGCAGTGTTATCATAACACGTGCACGTCCATTTTAAAAATAACTTTCAAAGCTACCTGTTATCCAGTTCTCGATAAAATAATGACGCTCCATGGATTATGACGATATTAATCCGTAACTTCCCGATTTAAATATTTTGTTAGATAAATTAAATTGCGGATTGCCTCTTCAAATAATTCAGATATTGCGTATTTCATAATCTGTTTGACACACGCAAATTTTCATCGTGTTTATGGTGGTTTGGGTACTTCAATATGTCAATTTATAGCTCACTGAACAATATACTCTTGAGAATTTCCTATACGAAAACATGAAACGCTTCAATAAATTAATGAGTTATTACCATAATAATATATTGTCACGTAACAGCGACATTAAACCACACAGCGACACATTTTACTAACGTCAAAAGCCAAGGAAAATTATGTCAAGAATGTCATAAAGACGGCTTAAACGTGTGTTAAAGATGGCGATGTTTATGGGAATCAAAGGCCTGACACGGTTCCAGAGCTGGCTTTGTCTTAAGGTGAGACGGAGTAATCTTAGTGAAACAACCTGAATATTGTTAACGCGAGTATTTAGTTTGAGATGCTATAAAACAGGCAGAGGTCTGAGGATTGTAAATTCTGAATTTCTTTCTAAAACCGTAACGAAGACCTGTCATATTGAGCTAGTGCTTTTTGTTACAATAAATTATTGGTCAAAACTTTAGGTACTGAATAAATTGTTAAGCTTTTTTTTATCTCTATGCAAGGTTGGCATGAATTTTGTTACACACCTGTTCACGCAAATAGCTGAATGATTATTCAATCAACGCATTCATGCAATTTCCGAATAAAACATATTTACTAAGAAAAAGCAATTTGGCAACAGGATTACACTGTCAACTGATAGTGACTACGTTAATGCTCAGAAAATTACATGGATCATCTATTATCATGCCGGCTAGTAATTTAAACTGTTGCCGAACTAACATATTCATATCATCCCCACCCTTAACATCAAACTACCACATGATGCTATTGAGTGAGTTAGTAACTGCTGAACGGTTACATTACAAACTCACTCAATGAAGTGTCCGAAACACAACCACCGATCCGTGCACGGCTTGGCGACAACGTCAGTCTGAAACTCGCACATGCACACGCAGGGTACAAACTCACACATGCAGAGACAGGGTATAAACTCACACATGCACACACATAGGGTACTGCTCTATCGTTAGACCCGGCCCACACTGAAAGCGCTAATTCGCGGCGCGAGGGCGCGAGGGAGAACGACGAGAAATTGTCGCCAAATTGTCGTTTCCTGAGCACTGATTGCATCGCTCGCTCCCCGCTTCCGTCTAACTGTTTGCTTATTTGATAGTGAATTAGATTTTTAGTCACAACACAATTGGTTTTCATTCGCGCTTGTGATTTATTTAGATTATAGACGAAGTTGGTGTTGTTTTAGGAATGTGGACATTGCATGATTATTTAAAATTAGAGTCCTATTTTATGACGTGTGAAGTTAGCTTATACTTATACGTTTACTTTATCTTTTTCTTACATGATGACAAGCCATAATAGGCGAGGTAATTTATTTTCTCAAAGGAATGTACAGTTTCAGCATCCAGCAGGTCAATGCCATTACATGGATTCTTGAACAACGAGTATCATACCTCAACAAAATTCCGTAAAATCAAGTGCTCCAAGAATTTTGACAAAGTTACAAGAGTGCTTAAAATCTGAAGTGGATTCTCATAATTTAGGATTCTTCATCATCGTCACGACAACGTGCTTGAGAGGGGTCGTTCGCGATATTTTAATCTTATCTCAAGATTTTTGACGATGAGTGAGCATTTTGTACATAATAAATAAGGATCGATTAATGACTATACGAAATTCTGGTTCAACGGTAAATTCGGAACTCATTTTACGATGTCAGAATCAGGGCATGTTGGAATTTGTAACGTTGTGTTCGTACATTCATTTATATCCGACGAAGCAACTGCGGTCGAAGTTGAAATTACAAACAGAATACTATGTAGTAATAACAAGCCTCATTATGCTGATAATCTAAATCTGATACATCTACCATTTCATACTGTATTTGGAGTGTGGCCATTCTCCTTACTATGCATGACCAATTGACCATCTTCATACAAATAATGTGACAGCAATAGCGCTGACTGGAAACTCATTGTGAAAAAAAAAAAAAAAAACGTTTAAAATTTGGGGATTTGTGTTTATTTAACCACAACTACATTAGATTCATTTAAATGTGATTAATTTCAATCTGCTTTTTTTTTTAGATTAATGAAATCTTTTAGGTTAAGTTAATATGAAAGCCAAACTTCATTTCTTAAATTGTATTACAAACCTAAATCAATACAATCGCAAAATTAGTTTCATACCCAAACAGTCGTAACAATACAATTGTTAACCCAAACCTATAACACGCCATCTTGATATACTATTATTACAATGTACCGGTATAATAACAGCTTGAAAAGAAGACAACAAAGCAAATACCCGGTAATAATGGTTATTATCGCGGATAACCGGCGTCGACCTTGCTCGATCCGGATTAGATAACCAATCGTACCATTGCGGTTCGGAGATCGCTCCTAACGGTATGTACGACGGACCTAAATGTTGTGGGCATCGTAGAAATTATGTAGGACTTAACCTTTTTTGCCTACAAGAAAGTAGTCGCTAAGAGGCAATGTTGAAACGTAACTAAATTGACCAATTTGCTGTTGATAGCGCATTTTGGAAAGGATCTCTAGTCTTGTGTCTGAAAAGTCTTATAAAGTAGACTCCAATCCAAATCCAAAGATTGTTAATAGTTGCTTAGCTAGTAAGCGCCTCATAGATGCCGTAGTCCTTCTGAGGAATTCAATTTAGACACAACGGTTTTTAATGGGTGCAAACCCAGAATAAACAAATATGGTTTCTGGAGGTACACTCCTGTGTTATCGCCACAACTTTTTACAAAGTAGGCAGCAAACTGACCACTCACATCTGCGCCTACTTAATCACCAGGCATGGGCGTAGTCAAACTATCCATTGGATGGATAACTGTACTGTTACTTGCGCAGTGTCATGTCTCACTGAGCGTGATAAGCCAAACTGGATCTGTTGTAGTCAGATCAGTGATCACTCGTAACCCGATAGTGGTTAAATACAAGGTTCGTGAAAACCTTAACATTGTTAACAGGTCGAGGTAAGGAACTTAAATTGGAAATAGTCTTATTTTTATTAGGTTTAGAAAGGGATTGATTCGATTAAGAAAGGCGTGGACTTTATTACTATGTTTGTCTTTGAGTGGAATATAAGTTAAAGTTGTTATAAATGTCGATGACGTCAGAAAAATAAAATTTTAATATTACACATAGTGTATTAGACTTCCGACACCTAAAACTAAAGTTAAGCAATACTGATAGTTATAAAGCTTAAGGGTTTTGCATTCAAGAAGCCCTTATCTAACACTTATTTTTGCCCGGGTTTAGTTGCTTTTCTTAACTTATTTAAAAAGACCAATAGGTACTTACTACATAACAGTGTCGAAAAATATCTAAAAGGTTTTGATTCAAACAAGATAATTTTGCGCTCAATTTGGATCAAAGGGACTTAAATCGTACACTACGACAACACGATTTATGAAAACCAATACAGCAATTGCCCGATTCCACCTATCTAAATATTCATCTCGGAGGCTCCAATGTTTCTGTTTCCATTTAGATATTTCCCACTTAATGTCCACTTACTGCGCAAGTCCTGAATACTCCGCAGATTGGATCGGCTTCGACGGTTAGTGCAGAATTTGCTTATGTTGGCACTTTTCCAACCATTCTTACATATTTCACGGATATATCTTAGTACTTGCGAACCTTTTTGAATCCTGCCTCATTCCTTGTCTATGATTAGTAAGGGATACCGATGAAAACGAAATAAGACTAATAAATACGTAGTTTTACTGTCCATTTTTTTACGATTTTAAACCCATTAATTAATTTCTGGTTGACCTCACCTTGATATAGTGCATATAAAAGCTAAATTTTTAAATCTTCATAAACCTAACGAGAAAACTTCATCTGGCAAAAATAGATGAATGGTAACTAACTGGGGCGACTGCACGGGCTTGTTAGTTCGTTCGTATTCAATCTAAAAAACAAAATCGGGGAAATTTTACAAGTTTACACTTCCAATTAGAGCAATTTACCAGTGTCATACTATAATATTGATTCTAGGTAGGCAATATGAAAAAAGTGCGGCCATTTTAACAATTTGTCATATTGAGAATTGAGATTCCATTTACAAAAAAGCTTTTATGGAGATTGGTATTGTAGCCGCGTTCGATTGAAACAAGTGACTGTCGCGTGGATTGTTTTTTAGTTTACATAGCAATTGAAAATCTTTTAATTTTTCTCGTAAATTGTAGGTAACTATGTAGTTAGTTATTTTTTTCACATCGCCTTTTTTTGACGAATCACTCGTTAGGGAGGTTTTTGTAAAGAAACCAGGAATTGACGTTTCCTGGACGCAAATAAAATGAAGGTTGACCAAAGAATCAAATTAAACACATTTCTTGTGTCCATTCATAAAGTTACCTACTACACGTATCGTATAGTTATCTATTAAACTTGTCAAATCAATTGTAACCTGTTCTTCAACTGCAGCAAGCGTTAAAGTTAACTAGACCATAAATAATAACTTTCCCCACAATTTCCCATACACATGCTAAGGGCATAACATAATCAAGGCAAAGGTATGTTCGCTATAAGTACTTTATTCTCAAACTGTGTCGGCGTACCACAGTCGTTATAAAGTACCCACACGATCGGCGAATATCGTGCTGTCAATGAACGCGCCTAAATAGAACCATTCATTCGTTCGTTCATTCATTCGCGGTATCGTTTATTTGGTGTCGCGCCGTAAATGGATTAATGAGTGCTAATGTTGTTTATTTTTTGTTGTTAGTTGACGTTTCCAATGTATAGTTATTGGTTTGAACTGCGTTGAACCTTATAAAATAGTGTAGGTCTGTCTTATATTTGTGTAGTAGATACCTTATATCCTAGACAAATATTTTCAAATTAAGTGGGTAGGTATCTAAAATAAGATTTTTGTAACATGATTAGTTTTGATAATTAATTAGCATATCTATTGTAATTCATTAGAGGATTAAATGATACGATAATTGTATATAAGACGTGTTGGAGTGAGTATCTAGACCTTGTTTTAGAATTAGCTCAGTCATTTGACGTAAATCGTGGTCTAGGCATGGTAGGTGACGTTATAATAAAGATATATTTATTAAATAATAAAAATGTAAGGAAGGTATTTTACCGTCTTGATGCCTTTATTTTATAATCAAAGATTACTATAATTTCTTATTAATAAGACACCAGAACGTGTCCTTTAACATAAATTAGGATTAGAATTCCAGTACAAGTCCACAGTCGCAGGGCTAAGTTTCCATAAGAAAATCTCATACTATAAGTACACATAATTCAATGCAGATCTACGCAACTTCGTCTGATCATATCTTAAGCTTGAATTTCAATTAAAAGCTCGAACAGAGTTAGAATCTGAAATGAAGGCTCAACGCCCTCAACACATCTCAAATCAACTTGCTTCCCGAATAAATGTATAATTAGGAATGAAAATTACTTTCGATGAAGTAGGGACCAACAAAGTTGAAATTATATCAAGTTTGGCTTGTTCTTAGAAAATTACGAACAGCCTAAATCCACTTAAAGTTAAACCGATTCTTCAATGGAGATTGATTTGACTGCTGATTAAATAACACTAGTTGATTGGGCAGTTTTCTCAATTATTTTATAAGTTAAAGTTGATATTGTTATAAACGCAAATTTTTGTTAAGACATGTCCTCTCAAAATAATAAGAACGTTGGTTGAGCAGTGATGTCTCTATACTTGCTTATAGGTAGATTCTTTGCACTTAGCAGCGCATCAGCATTACTCAGGTTTATTTAGAGCTTTAAGCGAATACCGAATTAGCAACCTAAGTGAAAAACGTGCATTCGACAAATCTAGATGCGCAGAATCAAAAGTAAAAACATAATAATCATTTCCAAAAATGTAGAACTAAAAGTATTAGTTTTCTTAAATAAACTACTCTTGTAACGGCATCGATTTGATCTAAATAATAAACACCACCTACAGGATTCCCACACAGTATTTGATATGAAAAAGTTAGCCAATTTCGTCGAGGATACGCGTGAAGAATTTATTATAGCTTCGTTCATTCGTACGGCATTTTCCTCAAACGAAAGTGCAGCAGAAGGCATTTTAACGAACGGAAACCTAGGTATCTATGAAATACCGTGGTAACAACCCATAATTGCAATACACGACGAAATGTAGATTGACTTAAGTAATCATTTAAATAGAAAAATATATTCTCACGAACAAAGTAGGTTTAACGCAATAAATCGATGCAATTATGTCGTTCGATTCTTAAGTTCTTGTTGTTGCGGCGGCTTCGCTTGTGGTTTTATCTTTTTTTTCATAGTACCGTACTCTCGCCGCAATCCTGCTATGTTTATTGCAGGAAATTATGCTCCAAATTCTGATAGATGTAGGTGGAGTTATGTTATTGAATGAAATATTGTTCTCGTGGTCATTGTGCAATACTTGTACTTGGCCCTTGTTTAAAATTCTATTTAGAACTAGTTTTTGTTTTGTAACCTAGTCGATTTACTTGCGGTTCCCAAATAAAAATAGTTCTGCTTTATCTGTAATGATGTTCCCGTCTTCTTCGCCCTTTAATGAAAGTCTTGTAACTTTTTCTGGCCTCTTTATTACATTTCCGACTTATGAAAGATAGTGAGTAATAATTAAAATAGTCATACATTTCTACGTTATCACATCCGGCACGCTCGCATCATTTAACAAGGAACCCATTAGAAACAATGTAAAAACGTATCCCCAGCGAGATCTAATACAATTTTGCATACATTATTCATACGTACGTTAGTTCCGATCGTTTCACAGCTTTCCAATGCTTTTTAGATCGAGATTTATCCGCGAGTCATATTTACATACCTCTTTTAACACTTCGTGATATTGAATACTTATTCGGTCGTAAAAACGATTTACTTGATTTTGCGTCACGACCAAGTTTTAAGGCTGTAAGAACATTTTCTAAATGTTGCAAAGCCATCAAATGTGGGCCTTTTTTCTCAAATCTTTAACGTGAGTTCTATAAATAAAGCACTTCTACGTTCAGGTTTGGAGCATTTTAAGGATCTTTATTAAAATGGCTTTTCCCCGAAGTTTCATCATTACGAGGACCTTGAGTCGTGACCTTTAAGAAAACAGGAAAACAGATTTCTTTGATTCAACATTTTCTTATATTTTCTGAATTACTGAAATATGACTCGATAAGCAGTTCTTTTAATTGCCATTTAACTGTTGGAAGAGGCATTGATTCCACTTGTTAGTCTAGGGGAGTTAGTTTAATTTTATAATTTCAATATCAATAGGAAAATTATGGACGCCCACATTCTCACAGTAAAGAGAACCTCGCAAAAAGACACAAACCTGAACAGACATGAGTAAACACCTCAAAACATCTCACACTTTGGTTCCATTTATAGAAATCTCGGATCATGCAAATGGATGATTTTTATATCTAAGTAAAAAAAACAATCTGACGACCTCCGTGGTCGAGTGGCGTACGCACCGGTTTCAAGGTGTCGCTAGCTCTGAGGTCCCGGGTTCGATCCCCGGACGGGTAAATGTAGAAACCAATTTTTCTACATTGCCTCGGGTCTAGGTGTTAGTGGTACCTTCGTTGTTTCTGAATTCCATAACACAAGTGCTTTAGCTACTTACTTTGGGTTCAGAGCAATGTATGTGATGTTGTCCGCATTTATTATTTATTTATTAATGTGTCTTACAATAGTCGTACCTATCACGCATGTGTAACACTTAAAAGAAAGTTAAAAAGAATAAGTGAGTACATGAATCTAGTAGCCAGATAGCCAACCGGACATAATACCTCACACCATGAAACTAAGACAATTCAAAACACGAATGCTAAGCAATATTCAACCTTATTCCATTACATTAAGTAGCAATAATTAAATTATGTTATTAAAGGCTCGCCTTTCTCGCGGCAATGTCAATTATTTCTACAAACATGGACGAAAGTGGGTTACTTCGAACAAAAGCTCTGGTGTTTATGAATTTGACATATATAATCTAAAAGGGAACTAGTTCAAATGTCTTGTTTAGATAATAATTATGTTGATATTATATTCATTCAGACTGAGACAACTGTCAAAATTCTAACTTAGTGTTTGCATAAAATTATGACCAGCATATTAGTGAAATCCTGTCCATTTTTGTATGGGTTGTCGATAGTTTCTTTATTTAAAGAGGAAAACGTTTAATGTATAGTTGCGGATAAAAGCGTGATTGGTAAAACCTTCCTAGCCACTTAGATACCTATTCTGTAGTTAATGTGCAGCGCGAGTGAAGGCGCCACTTTCAACCGTTCTCGGAGGCATTACGCACGTTTCAGACCTCATTATTACGTGCACTTCCTCCTAATGTTACCCTTTAGAATTTAAACCTGACATCAAGAAAATCGGAAAGAACTAGGTAGGTACTTCTATTTTAATCTGAATTTAGAAGATAACGCTCGACTAATACGCTGCTGATTAAAAAGGATTATTTATTGCCTATTATGATAAGGGTTTTATTTCTATATTGTTTGTTCAAATGCGTAGTAATCATATTTCAGATTATATTCTTGCTTCTATGTATGTACACGCGGAACCGGACTTCCTTATTACAAACACATAATTTCTACTTTAACAACTAAAATAGCTTGATAACCGTAAATATTTCATTTCCATTTCATTAAAAAGTGCAAACATTAAAACACTATCCAATTCGCTTCATTGAATCATAGATGCACGACGACTATGGAATGAACGCGTGCCCTCGTATTTCGCGCACCATTCGGCCAGCGCGACATTCCTCTCGTTCGTTCCCATTCGTTCACCAGTCGTGGGTGATAACCGCTCGCTGACGGACGTACGTGTCGCGTTCTATCACAGTTCCCGCGTAATATCGAACGAAAATTTTCAGTGATTAAAAAACAAGTTACGAATCGTGTTTGTGTTTAATTATATTGTGGATTTATTGTGTGTATCGATTATAATTCGTATGTGTGTGTAAAACGAGTTGTATTATTTTTTTGTGCATTCGAAAACTTGGATTTTTATTTTACGGTGTTTTTGTGGTAAGTTGAGATCATTTTGGTTTCTGTGGTCGCTACCTAAAATAAGTAAGAGTCTATTAATGTCCCGTTGGCGGTAGGTCCGTAGTCCGTAGAAATGCGGCGGGTACCTTCTGTCCACATTTTTGTAAGTACCGTAGATAATCGACACATCGGTCTTGTGATGGGAGGTACCTGTAATTTTATCGCCTTTCTTTTCTTTGGATCTCAACTGTGCTGTTGTTCGTTGAGTAGACTCTACACGAAGTGTTTAAATACTTTGAATAGGATTTAAACGTCCTCCTAATAGTCGGCTATCAAGTGTTATTTCTGTGCATAACTCGCGCAGTAATTATTTTCTTGCTTATTTACTTCGCGACTACGTTTTATGTAGGTTGTCAGCGCGTTTGTTGGTCAACCATTCTACTGACCCATAATGTCTACGTTCTCACATTATTGGAGGGCCTATCTGTGCTATTACTTACCAAATGATATAATGTTGCGTTTACTAGTCGCGGAACGAGTTACGACAACTGTGTCTCACACTAGTGGCTAGTAACGCAATTCTAGGGACTTTAGCTCGGCTTCGAGAGGTCGTAAGATCGAACCCGCTCCTACATAACATGCGCATAAAACATCCATAATTAAGTATCCCTAGGTAAATTATTTTCGCTATATTTGGGAACTTACTAATCGTATTATCAGCTTAGTGTTCCATTGCAAGTGAAAGCTTGATTGATGTGCCAATCAATATAATTAATCCACTATTGCGGGTATTTATGAATTAAAATAAAAGTACTTCTGGCAAACAATTAACATTCTAAAAATATATTTAAATTCGTTATTCTACACTATTAAATTAATAGTTATCACGTGTATTATTAATTCTACTGAGTAAATAGCCAAGTACTTAAAATATTATGTTCATAATCAAATCTGTGCCATAGGGTGAGTTAAGTACTTAATAACTTCCGTAACAAAACGTATAATTAAACCTACTTTTGATATATTAAGATTGCCTTTACGACTGAATATAATTGGAATATACAGTTCCATAAATAGCCAACTCTATAACCGTAGATAATCAGATCTCCTACCATATAAAATAGACTAGGAAATGACAAAACGACCCTGTCCTTATTTGGTTCGTTTTAATTTAAGTTGGTAACACTACTGAGTTTCATATTTGACACTGACAGATGGGCCTTTGCTTTTTGACGTTTCTTCTTAAGGGTTGCCAAATAAGGTGGCAAATGCCTTCTAATTTACACTGTGGCATGTGGAACTGTTTGAAAAGACCTTCTCGGCTGTTGCCTATAGAAATTAATCATTCATTCATTGATTTAGTATTCATTCATTGTTTGTAGGCTAAGCGGAATGTGGTATTGGCGTTATCTGCTTAGGTTACACGTGTAGTTCGTGATAATAAGTGTCATGAATGTGGTTGTTTCTTTGGTGAGATAATCGCTCTTATACATTGTCCAATTAACATTGTTATTTACGCAGAAGTGTAGTACATACCATCATTTATGTATTTGTTACATAGAGGATGAACGAATGGAAACTCCATTTTCTAAACTCCACATTCAGACACACAGGGTGTGTTAATAATGTGGGGTTCATGGCTACAATAATGTTATTTTTAATCGTCTATGTGCACAGAATATAATATAAAATTCAAATGTGCCTATATTTTTGTAGTAGGTATATTATTAGAAAAAAGTGGAAAATAAAATAAATGTTTTGAAACTATCATTGGTCATTTAACGTCGCATTGTTAATGCACAAATTAATGTCTCTTACTGTATATTTTTGCAAGTTACTAGATATCCTTTGTAAATAACTCATGATATGTAAAACTAATAGGTACTTAGTACACATAACTGTCTATTTATGCATATAAGAATATAAAAAGTTAAGGAGATCCTAACAAATGGTACTGATGAATGGCCTTCGAAATCTCTTCAAGATAGTAATGATTATGAATGAGAAATTGATCGTGATTAATGACCAGTTATCTATTATTAATGATTTACTTTTTTAACCACATTCGAATAAAAAAGCACAAGGTATTAAGGACGAAATATTTGTTTTTAGTATACATACATCTAAATGACTGTAAGTGCGCGGTACCAAAATGTGATCCCGAGGAGCACAATCGACATGCAACTCCAAAGGTTTTTGATGGTTACTTTTTCTCTTTATTAACATATACTACAATAAAGAAAAATAGGTATGACTTGAATTTCACAAGGGCAAACATGAAAACAAATAGGTATTACTGGGCCACATAAACGGTAGTCCCTAGAGGAATCAAGCACGCAACGCTTACCTTACTACATACTATATTAAACTTGGACGGGCCTGTTGGTCTAGTCACTAGACCAACAGGCCCGTCCAACTAGACTCTAGTGGTTAGTGACCCTGACTGCTATACCGGAGGTCGTGGGTTCGATTCCCACCCAGGACAAATGCTTGTGTGATGAGCACGATCATTTGTATAGTGTCTGAGTGTAATTTATCTATAATACCTATGTATGTTTTTAGAAATATATATAAGTATTTTTATCAGTAATCTGGTTACCATAACACAAGCTCTGCTTAGCTTGGGATCAGATAACCGTGTGTGAGTTGTAAAAAAAAATAAAAAAAAGATACTCCGATACTTTACGAACCATTCCTTATAATAATATACAGCTACAAAAATTAAACATATTTTGATTGGATTTACATAGAGAAATCGGTTTACATAGTTCTAATTATATTATTAAAAAATAAATTATTACTTTTTAATATAATAACATTCATATAACGAATACGAATATTTTTATTAGTTACCGAAGGATAAATAAGACATTTAAATAACCAAAATTATATAAATTGGTTCAGAAAAGGAAGTGACGTAACTAAATGTCCTCTTGTAATGTAAAACCGATTTATTTATTACAAATTAACTGTGTATGTATGTTATTATTTATTTATGTAAATAAATATTCCGGTTCACATACAATAATTTAAAAACTGTTGTAATTAATTATATAATCTTGTATTTTAGTTTGACAAGCGTGTATAATATAAATATATTTAATAAATAAATAATTTATTTTTATATCTGAACATATTTTAACATTGACAGACAGTTTTCTTTCCAAAATGCATTGCCATTAAGTTCGCAGTATTTTTTATATATTCTGCATATTATTTTGATTATTTCGGTCGTGACAGGACATATGAGTGCAAAACTCCGATAAAAGTATAAAAACTGCCAGATACGTATTTTTATCAGCTATTGTCCAAATGACCACTACTGTCGAATATCAGTACTTATTTGAATACTGATAATGCTTGATAATATCGCAAGTAGGAAGCACTGCATACTTTTTATACCATACATTTTAATTATTCTCAAACAGTTTACATTTACAAACAGTCGATAATGCATACTAAGTTTTACTATTGTCTATCTATACAATACTGATTGTCAATAGCATGACTAATTCTGTGATAGTCTGAAGCGCAAATGTGTACAATTTGGAGATGGTTTAAAAGGACTAAAGATTAACCTAAACAGATCAACTTATACAGAGAGAGAAGTCTATCTTCCTATAATCCTTACACGAAACAAAATCCCTTAATAGAATTTACACAAAAATATGTAATATATCTCGTAAAACGTAGATGATTGTATCTTGTCTGTAAGCTCTACTCTTTCATGTTTTGATAAATAAAATAAATCAAAATCAAAATGTTTTTCTTTCTCATAAACCAAAAAAACGGCGCTTAAGAAACGTTACGTTAAAATCTACTGACTCTAGTTGCTCGGTTCCAAAGTGTCCTTCCTATGGAGAAGAGCCGGCAAGAAACTCCATAGGTGTTTTGTTTTTAAATCTGGTAAATCAAAAACAAAACACTGCAGGTATTGTTTTTTTAAAACATTGCCTGTGCTCATACAATTTCGCAGGTGGTCTAAGTAAAAATTAATCTTAGTTTCACGTGGCTTCCTTATCGCAGGTGCTAACTATACTTTGTTGGCAGTTGATTGGTCGCGTGCTGTAACTATACAAAACTCTACTATTATTGTAACGATAAATATGGGTTTTAACGGCAAGAAGCTCGTTAAAGACCTCTTTTTGTTAAAGGTAGTTGGTTTACTGACAAATTATGGGCTATCATTTTAATTAGGGTATTTTAGTTCTGGATTGAATTTTAGATAGGTTTGTTTAGTTCGTCAATTTCTAGGAGTTTGAGGTGTTATTATATCTCATGTTACATAGAACTGTGGTGAAATATAAGTGTAGAATAGCATGCTTGTTTACGTGTTAAGCAAAACAGACACATAAAATGTAACACTATTACCTACATCGACATAATAAATCTTACCGAATATTGTAAATTAATTACTCAAAAACGCTAAAATGGAAAGTAGAATGTATTGTGATAGATATAGCTTATATCATTGCATAAGGAATGATATGATTTTTTATTTATGTCGGTTTTCAAAATACGGACAGTTTATCATAATATAATTGGGCTTTTAACCCAACGGCTATAAAAGTTGCATGATACCTACATCACACGATACCCAGTGAATATTTATCTAATAGAAGTTTGGCAACGACTTACAGCTAACACTTGCCAAGTTACGGCATAAATCTTTAAGTTAGCTTAGTTTTTGTGTAGCTATTTCAATATTAAGTAAATGAGTTTCAAGCTAAAATTATTAAGGTAATACTACATTTTTACATTATATCTTCATCAATACAAACAGCTTCGAATATTGTGAGAAAATCACCATCCTGTTTGTACTACTTACTCAAAGAATGAAAGGCGCTAAAAATGTAACATGTGAAATTGACGTAGCAATGTGACACAATATAAAGGATGTAACCGAAATGTTACATCTATCTAAGAGGGGTGAAGAATACATCTGATAAAAGATTAAATTGGATGTCTATTATTTAATTAACTCTTTTTGAGCCGAAATCTTGAAAAGTGACTCCATACCAAATGCACTCTGCACCCCTTTTGGATAGATACAACCTTTCAGTAACACCCTGTATAGTAACGTAGGTAAGACTTTATTTCTATGCTGCATTATTTATCACCCTATAGCGCTCTTGACCGATGTACCCTTTACCACTTCAAGTGGTCATGTAAATAATATATGCCTAAACTATACACCATAACTGTAGAAACAAAAACTTGTAAAATCAATATTCATGACCTCGTTTTCTTTAACATTATCAAACATAATCAGTGATGTGTAGTGCAACTGCGATTGTACTAGCTTCTATAAAATAAATAGTATCATCGATGTCATTATATCGATATTATAGGTGTTAACTCGATAATAGCACGATAGTAATAGATTAGGGGCGATAAGATGAATCCATACATATCGCTGCTTATAATCTATGTTATCTAAGTGTTACATAAACAATAATAAAGGTTACGGATGTTGGAAGCACTAAACTACAATAATTAGAATTAGGAGTATTCATCACGAAAATGTATTAATGTAAATAATGCTGATGATCACAGTGTCTTAGGCTTAAATAAATGCTTGCCGGCTTAGCAGGAGTAGCTCCTATAGGTATGTATATATATCTGTAAAGGATAGTATAGGTAGATACAATTAATACAAATTGTACAGTTTTTTTCAACCACAACAAGACCTCGTTTAATCTTCTATTTGATATGATTACACTTCATATTTCATTTCCTTCATATGGGCTTTACTAACTATTGGAACCAAACCAACTTCTATCATACACCCGCCTAGAAAGAAAATCTAGATGTAATATAGCTTGCTTCAGGTAAAGCATTCGTAAACGAACAAAATATATAGTATCGGAATAACTTGACCCCAATTTCTGTCCTAAACAATAACACATTTATCTTTAAATCTAACCTGTTACTGCTATATTGATCCTTTGACCCAAACCAATTGCTACGTCACTCAAAATATACCAGACAGATAGCTGTCAGTGTGTTATGCAACATTGATTGTGCAGTTTTATTAGTATTACTCAATGTTCAATAAGGTCATAATAATATATTGAAGAATGCGTCGGTATTATGCGGTTAGATTACATTTACAGGTTGTTTGTTCGTTTGTTGGTGTTTATAACCGCGATGCCACAAGCCAGGCTTGTGCGGTAATCGTCACGGTGTGCGTCCATGGTATTTTTCTATTGTTGATGTAATTTCTTTGATAAATTGGCGCTTAATTTTCTAAGTGATGTTTTTTTCCTCTGCTTGAACACTTTCTTTAAATTTTCAGTACCTAAATGAATAATCATTAGTTGTAACATGCAGTAGATAGTTTCACTTCCTTGATCATAAATATCACAAAAATCTTTAAACATTTCTTTGCAATAAACTGCAACATCATATAACAAACAAAATCATATTTAAATATTATTTTTCTTATCGTATTAATCGTGATCACAAACGTCAATAACTAAAAAAATTAAAAAGCACGTCATATATTTGCAGTCGGGGGACCTGTAATGAATTGTTCCAAGTAACCGACCCCGACTGCAAATATTTGCCTTGTTTTTATTTTATTTTGACATGGCAGGCGTGTTTTTTAATTATATTTTTTTTATTTAATACCTTTTAGTGAACAACAAAAAACATGACACAACACAAAAAAAAATATCGTTCGGAACCCTTTACAGGCGATTTCGACTCACACTTGACCATTTTTTAATGTCCACATAGCCTATGTCACTCGGGATAACTCAAAGCTTCTAATGATACCACAAACATTGAAATCGGTCAAGCCTTTTAGAAGTTATGGTGGAATAAAGAAACTCACAAACATACATACATACATGTATGTATGTGTGTAGGTTCATGTATGTATGTACATATGTATGTATACATATGTACATACATACATGAACCCTGAAAACATAACACTCCTTTTTGGGCAGTCGTGTAAAAACCAGTCAACGTTTCCTCAAATTATCTGAATTACATTGCATAAATATGAGAAAACTAGTCCTATAACTATTGCATTATTTTACAAACATTTTAGCTAACACAGTACGTTAGATAGATCCAGCTGTTTAGGTTACGTTTTCATTTACATAACAAGAGTGGCTCGAAGCTAAACACACAAGTTTGTTGCTACGCAAAGCATTCTGTGAAGGTGCATCGGTTACGGACTTTGATATTACCTAATAACTTACCGCGATTATTGCTAACGAGATATAAAGTGCTTATTATCTGCATTTGTTGGAAGAAGTATTATTTAAATATATATTCAAGACTGCTGCAATCAATAATTTAAGTTCAGTATTTTGACAGTTATCTTAGATAAAGTCTGGGTCAATACATAACAAATTGCACACCTTTAAAATTATCATCAACTTTAAACTTCACATAATATAAAATGCATTTAATCTTACCTCTGCATAACTTCTTTCGGGAGTCTGATTGATCCCATACTCTTCTTCCATTTTAACTTTCTAAATAGCTGGTCATCTACATCATTCTTGTCATAAGGATATAATATGTTGTCATAGTTAGTTGTTAGTAATACATTCGTCTTTTCTCCAATTAACCATAACTTTAGAACAGTTGTTAAATGAGAAAGAGCGAGAGTTCAAGCTGGGGTCATCAGAAACATGCTTGGATTTCACTTGTGCAAACATTACTCTTGTATGTTTTTGTAGTTACGAATACCGATGTTAGAAACAAATTAGTAGTGCACGAGTTTGTTGCCTGTTACAAACTAGACATGACCTAGTCTATCTGTGTAGTATCCAGGTACAAGAAGAACTGGGTAGAAGAAAAGGTCGAGCCTAGTATCTAAACCAAGAGCCAATAAAGGAAGAGGCTTTAAATCAGTTGAAAACTAATTGAAACAAAAAAATAATACATAAACAAATGGGATGTTTTCTTATAGACTTTAATATTAAACAAGTCTAACATTACTTCGCTGATTTTTAGTTTGGTCTTTTAGGAGTTGGTCTTAATTTTGTATGCCATGTTTCTGTATGAATTTTCTCGTTTTCAACTACTTATTCTTAAGTTGACGAATTTTTTAAATCGAATTTGAACCATCACTTGACTTGTACTTTAAATTGCTCTAAATCTATTACTATATTGACAGAAGCCTATCCTTAGAATATATTATGTAACGGTTTACGCTTCGCCTGTCATCACTGAGGTTGACTTAGCAGTTGAGCTAACAAGCAGCGCCACACACGGCCCTCGAGGTTGCCAGCCCTCGAGTCGGAAGTGTTTGCAATCGATAGCTAACACGCTCTGCTTCCCCGGCCGTGTGTAGTGTACAATCGATAACGATGGCGTTTGATTCACATCATTTAATAACTAAAAATTTTATTTTGACGACCTCCGTGGTCGAGTGGCGTACGCACCGGTTTCAAGGTGTCGCTAGCTCTGAGGCCCCGGGTTCGATCCCCGGACGGGGCAATGTAGAAACTCACTTTTCTACATTGCCTCGGGTCTGGGTGTATGTGGTACCTTCGTTGTTTCTGAATTCCATAACACAAGTGCTTTAGCTACTTACTTTGGGTTCAGAGGAATGTATGTGATGTTGTCCGCATTTATTTATTTATTTTGTCGAATGATATAGCAACAACACTAAATTTTTTGAAGCTATACCTACATTTAACTCTGTTTTGAAATCTGTCATTAGCTAATGCCATTGATGAATGGCGAACTAACTAACACAGCTTGCTTGGCAGATGATTAATAAGTTTAATTTTATAAGAAACTCCGAATTCCTTTATATAACAACCAAGCATGGGATTAATGCTTGTTTTATCTCTGCTAAATGACCGATTGTCTGTTCTCTTTGGCAATGAGGAGATATACAACTTTTTTTTATTGATTTTTCATATCTCCAAAAACATTTCTACGTTTAAGTTTTTTCTGTGTTAGTTAAATTAGAGAATAACTCAGTGTTAAACATAAGTAGTTAATACGTCTGTGACCGATTATCCGTGAGCTCTTTATTCGGACAGGCGGAGCATGTAACCCGAGCCAGCACTCGCCGTATTAGCGTGACAAACGTATAGAGTTACTCACGGTTGCTAAGGTAACTTAATTATACATGTCGTATTAATTACGATGTGACTACAAAAATAGGGACACGGCTAGAAAATTGTTTGTTATTTGTTCGATAACATTGCTCTACTTTTGGATGCTCTTGTTATCGTTCGCCATAGGAAAAATACTTCTACATTATAAACAAAAATAAAATCACATATTTAAACATTAGTAAAAGACATACAAGGCAAAAGAAGCGTCGGTCGTCCGGGAGCAAGATGGGTCGACGACATAATTAAAGTCTCGGGTCGAGTCTGGATGAGGCTGGCACAGGACCGTAGAATATGGCACGAAAAAGGGGAGGCCTATTCCCAGCAGTGGGAAGACAAGGGCTGTGGATGATGATGATGATGATGAAAAGACATTATATAAATATATTTTAAATACAAAATTATAAGGATGTTTTCTGCTGACTAACTTCATAAAATGATTTTCACTATATTTCTTCCGCACAGACACCTAGGTCAGCAGTCTGCCGACGTTTTATAACAGACACTAGAAAAACAGTTGCATTATCAAAGTTCTCACAAGTAGCCGATACAATATTATTGTATCGAGTTACAAGACCAGTTCACGCAAGTAGAAAGTATGACCCACAAATCATGGTGGACGAGTTATCGTAAAGTGAAATGTACTCGATCATTCACACCAAATATTAACACTACAGAAGGTAAATAACATAATACTTACCTATCGTGAAACAAGTATATATTAAAGAACATAGGTATGTTCATTAATGTGGTTCTTGCTCGTTAATCTATCATTGTTTTCTTATATTTGTGGATGGGTAATTAATATTTGTATTGTGGCTGATTCAAACGCTTTTATGTATCTCATCGTTGCCACGTAACCCGGTATACCTATATACGAAATACACCTCCCGATGTACCTATACCTTCCGAACAACAGCCTGCGACGCATTCTAACTTGATTGACTAAGTTAAAAAGACATTAATTTCTAATTTGAAAACAAATGTCAGTTTTACCAAATGTTATCAGTTTCCATATGGACTCCTAAAAACCCATTCCATGACAATTACAACATAACATGTTTTACTAGTATTGAGCATTCTGTTACATTGTTCCCTCGTGGTACTTCGTAGTGACTACAAACACGTGATTATGGAAACAAACACTCGTATCAAGTGTAAGGCTAAGCGATATCGTGACAGAACCAGGTGAGCTGAAATTATTGAACCTAGTGCAGTGGTATGATGTTCTGCAATTTGTGTTTGCCCCGGATACGCCTTGTAAAGGTGGGGACAGCTAGATTGTATTCTGAGATTGCTTTTGTATAAAAGCCGTATCAACAGTCGTGTAGTCTGATATTATAATACATTTATGTTCATTTTGGAGAGCTTAGACTTTGTTGGGAGGTTCTTGAAATGTAGCTTGTAGTTATAAGGTAAAACAGCCAGTCTGCGCTTATTCAGTCAAAGCCTGCGCTCAGGCTAACTGTAAAGATCTCTTCCAAATATTCTTGTAGTTATAAGTTATTTCGGCCTTTTTAAGCATCAGAAATGTAGAGTCGTAGAAGTTATTTGCCAGGAAACTGCTTCTGTACTTCTTTTTTTTGTATTAGTATACCCATATTCCTTAAATTCAGATTTCTTTTCCTTAGTGACACCACTTGGACACTAATTATTATCATATTTTTTTTTTCAGCCATCTATTGGCAAAAAATATTTACATTAAGTGACATGTAAAATTAATAGTATGTTCTAAGTGAGATCGCCGACAGAACAAGATACATTTATGATTTATTATAAGCTACACCAATGCCTTATGTTTGTATTACAAGACATACAACAAAAAAGTGATTGCTAGAAGTTGACGATCATGACCAATGACGTCATAGTCCACACGGTTTTTTCAACCCAATCTTTTTCTATCGACAAAAAGCCAACCTTGTGGGAACCGGTATTAATTTTGATGATGACTTGATGAACAAGAAAGAGTATAAAATGAAGGGCAATTTACAATAGGGCCTTAATACATCTTGCCGCACGATACGGCGTGACGTGAAAATAATTAGAAGATAATCTACCTTATTGTATTGCAAATAGAAGACCTTGTAGATCTAATCATAAACTAGCAGTAACTTGGTAGATTATTTGTTGAGCTTCGCGATTTATAATGGGAATTCTGTTGTTCGTAGTCCGGTTCTATTTTAAAACAGCTATGCTTGTTACTGTCTCTGGAATGACACTTAGCTATGTGTTTTTTTTCTTGAATTGCATTTAATAGTCGTGGACAGCTTACAAGCTATTTCTAGTATTATCTTCTAGGTAAGGACCACCTACAGAATCTGTTACCTGTTACCTATTCGCCTATTTGCCTTTATCGGTGCATAAACGAAGACATTAAAGAACTATTTAACTACCTTATATAACTACTAGAAATACGAATAATAAATATATAGTTAATGATTTTTTGGATCATTTGTGTATCAGGAAGGATAGAACTTCATGAACTAATTTGACAGTCATTAACCGAGTTTCGCCAAAGTGGCAGGAAAGGGCTGGATGCGATTGGCACGGAACCGCAATACTTGGCATGCTCATGAAGAGGCCTATACCCGACTATGGGTGACTACAGGCTGAAGAAGAAGAAGAAGAAGAAGAACCGAGTTTTTCTGTACCACAGCCCATTCTAGTTTCTTCATTACTCAAACCTCGAATTGAATAGTAGGTAGGTAAATAAGTAGGTAGTAATAATAACTTATAGTAGTAGTATAAAAGTGTATATTCGTGCAAGTCTTTGTCTAACCGAAATAGCTCAATTTAGTCCAAATGGTCTTCAGCGACATTCCCGTTGAGATACATATCAGTAGAAATCGTTGGTTTAATCGACTTTTTGTTTTAAGACCTATTGTTCTACTGATCACAATTGACACAGATAAGACTGGTGATAATTCTCTCGCTTTACGTTGAGGGCCGTTAGAAGTAAATTTTATTTTAGTTATATTTCCGAGTGTTTTTTACTACTAGGTAGAACGTCAGATGTAATATATCAAAGAAAACCTCAATGATATTGAGTGACAAAAAATGCAAGAGACATTAAATGAAGAATTTAATTTAATAGTTGATCCATTTAGAAGCCCTTTGTTTAAAGAAAAGTATGATTCATTGTTTTTACTCCCACTATCTAATGGCTACTCTCAGGTAAGTATGTAACAGGAAAAATGTAAAGAAAAAATCAGAGATAAATGAGTAAGGAATTCATACAATAGGTAGCATTTATGCATGTACCTACATAATATGCCAATGAGGAGGCAGATAAGTTTACTGTGAAGGTTTTAGCTGATTTAATGTCAAGTTTTTAGACAACTCCAAATTAATATATTGACATTAAAACATTGCCGACCTATTTAACAATCAATCTTAATACATATAAGGTATACTGTCATCAAATATAGATCAAGTACTTCCTTAAAAGTTTTAATTTATAACCTAAATCGATTCCAATTACGTATAATAGGCAGTTGTTATAATAGAGCAATTTGCATACAATTATGATGTGATTTGTATCAATCGAGGTACTTCCCACTTTAACAAGTCGAGTAAATGATATATTCCAATCGATATGATCGTATCGAGTTATCGGTGTCCTTGAAGTTTTATATCGTTGCTCTTTTATTTATGGCAGCTATATTTTTAAATCATTAATCTGATATCTGTGTTGCTAACGACATGATTGGACAGTAACTAATATGAATTGGAGTTCTGTTTAATTTAAGACATGAACATTCTGTGTTGCCAAACGTTTTGTATCTATATGAAGCCTTTGCTCTACTTCGTATCTCTTACTTGACCCTCAGTACTCCATAAGTTATCGTAGAATCATCTATAATTAGGTAAATGCTCCTTTTTACTTATTCTTCATTTGTACACACAAACCCTAGGTCAGGAACTTCATGAATTTTGATGTTTTTTACATTTCCATTTAAATAAATAGTTCATGGAAATAGTTCTTGCTGGTATTGGAACATTTTTATGCGAACAATTAAACTACTTACATACATTTTTTTATATAAAACATCTACGCTATGGGATCTTCCCACGACTATGCATTGTTATCATAGCAGACTTACGTTGGCTAGGAAAATACTAGTGAGGTATTATAAAAGCAAAACCTTTGAAAGGGATTTATTGTGATAAAAAGTTTGCAAACCCAAAAACCAATGTATTTAAACATTTGTGTAGCTTGTTAGTTGTTGGGTAGCTGATGAGGTGCTGGTTGTTGGTGCCGGGGAAGATTTGATAAATAAAATACAGCAAAAAATATAATATACGTCTGTATTGGACCAGTGTCACAGATGGAAGGGAATAGTGTTGCCACTATTTACACGAGGTTATATTTGATGTTGGTGTTACAAGTTTATAATTAAAATCTCCAACAACATTATGTCAACATTCCATGTTCAAAACTGATGCTTTTTTGTGATACATAGTTGCAGCCGACCTCATTTAAATTGGTCGATTTTCAAATGTTATTCGAAGAGTATGTAGTGCTTATTTGATCACTAAAATGATCAAATATTTACAGAAAGTATCGGACTTTTTTCTTGAAGTTAGAGACATGATTACGTGGCAAATGAAGTAGCCACAGCCAACTCAACTCAACCAAGAACTATTTCCATGCAACTTTTCCCATTTTAGGTCAGGTGGGTATCTACTACGGAATCATAATCTCATTCATAATAATCCGGTAAAAGTGTATCTGGTTCTTGCTCAATTCTGAGAGAAATGGGTCAGTGAGGTGCTTTTAATGAACGTACAAACATACTATCTTATGTAACATCTAAACAAAGCCCACTGAATCTAAAATAAACATAGGTATATCTTCTATACATTCTTCGTGTTCAGCTTTCGTTCCTTGCGTGTATCTAAACGTTTTCAATTTAAGTACTTATCTAATAAAGCCTATACATTGTGTAACTAATTGACGTCCAAATTGGTATTCAGTCAACCCGTCATAAAATATTATATTTACGATTGAAAAAATTCTATCTGACGCCTAATCATTATTTATTGCGTTTATTTTTGAAACTAATTTAATTATAATTAGCTAGAAATCTCATAATAATTTTGTGAATTAGGTTTTAGTTTAGATTTAATTCTCTTACCTGTTTGAATTTACACTAAGTTGAGCACCTAATTATACAATGTATAAAGAGTTATACAATGTTGAGTTATTATTAAAATGTATAGACTTATAAAATGTATAAAGAGTTAACGTGCAATATAAAAGAGTTTTCTTATAAAAGGTGGGATGTTCATCGTTTTAAAACTTCAAAGCGAGAGCTTAGCTTCTGGTTTCCATCTACTCTCTGTTTACTCACCGTGGGCAGAGCTCACTCCGTTAATTAAGTCAGCACACAGCTGTAGGTACCTTCTAAAGGTATGTTGACCACCTACGTCAAACCATGGGAGAATCACCATAAAACTTGGGTTACGAACATAGAGTAAAAAAAAGTTGAAACTATAGAGTGCAAGTAACGCTAAAAGCAAATTGCACCGAGCGTGACATTTTTGGCTGCATGTAGTACATAAGTCTGCTGATCAAAGTTATATTCCGTGCAATGATAGACGTTTATGTGAAAATATCGGTGGTTCAGATATTAGGATAATATTAGGTTTTGAGATAGTTTTATTAAAACGGACGCGCTCTGTTTTCACAATATTTTTACAACGAAACTTGTTCACACTAATGCTTAAGGTTCATACCCCTGACATGCGCTCTCTATAGTTTCTCATCTATCATCAAAAGTTACGAAATAAGTTTACTAGCGTCCCGTTAATCGCATGTTAAGTACTCAATTTTGCGTTTCCTGCACTAAAGTTCTAAGTTTACTAAGTAAGCCGACATGTTTTCTAAGTATTCAAGTAATATGATATCCTCTCTCCGTGTTTGTCATAACAACGAGAAAAACGTGTTTATGATGCAGTCCCAACATTATGAAGTGAAAATATTATGTTATTCGATTCAAACCTGTATTTCCCATTAATTGTAAACGTAAGTTTATAGAACTCGAACTTGAATTAATAAGTCAAAGATAAACACAATTGACAACCAATAAAAATGACAGAAACACAATAAAAAAATAAATTAATGCCTTTTTTGAAATAGAAATATGACTCAAAAATTAATTAGCACTGTTGTCAACACCGATATACTTGTAAAGAATATGACACGAGGTACAATCGAGTCCAACGACCTCTAAGTAACTCGTCACGTTTTGATCATACGAATACTTTGGCGAACGCGTTTTTCTTAGACGGTACAAGTACGTACTTCAGATTTTTTTTCTTTATTTTCTCTAAGTATTGGGTGTTCAAATGAAGTGCTATTAGTTACAGTAAAGATTTATCTATTCAAGTGCCCATTTCACCTTTTTGTGCCAAACAATTAAGTACCTAAAAAGGTTCTTAAGTTCATAGGTGTTTAGTACCTATCTACTAGTCTACATTTAAGCTAAACGTCCAGAAATTACTAAAATGTTATTGTTACATAAATCTTAGTTTTTAATTAAGACTTCTGTTGCTTCATGCGAAAAACTTCGCGTGTTTCACGTTTTTCTGATCAATGAACAATTAAAGTAAATTGAACGAGTCCATTACATTATAAAAACAAGTTCGTGATTAGTGCCAAATTATGCGTCAAGAAATTAAATGAATTCGCGATATATCTTAAAAAAAATACAAGAACTTTTCCACGCGGTTGTACGTTACGCAAAGAATCTACGGTCCATTGTGGCCGTAATAATTTTTGCCTTTGCTTTTAAAAAAGTATGTTTTTTTTTTATTTACACTAGGCAGTGAGAACTCCTTGGTTCCGCGGTTCCCGGGCGGTTCTGATTTAGCGTTCCTTTCAAATCGTTTGCGGTAATTGCTGTCTTTCTAATAGGCAGGTACTGGCTGGTTGCGAAATAGTTGCACGGGTTTATATTGTTCTAAATTTAAATGTGAATAAAAAATCTAACTATTTGTTCAATTAAATTTAAATTCGAACGTGTCAAACGTTTATCGCAATGATTATTTTGGGACAACCAAAATGACAAAATATTAATGGACACCGTGATTATTCCTTGAACTTTTTAAGTACTTTTTAACCAGCTAAAACTAGTAACAAAAATTTTCGTTCCTTCAGATTACATACATTGAAATCCTCCCGAACCGTCAAAGGGCAGTCTCAGGTAGCTAGCTGTTCTAATTGCCCGGAGTTTGGTCCTATTGTTACAGAAACAGTACGGGCAAGGCCTCGTCTCTCCCACGTACACAAAGACCTGATTCTATGTACTTAGATAATCGTTAGTGCCCTTGTACATGCTTTAATTATGTTTTTATTACTTGTCATTACCCGGTTATTATGGATTAGCTCATCCGTGGTTTTGCGAAAACAAAAGATTGCGTTTTTTAATTCAGCGGGTTTTCCTTTTGTTTTTTTTTTTTTGTGAAATCTATTGTGTTCCTTATAGGGTCGGACAGAAAGCAATATTTAATTTTAATTGAAAAATTTAGTTTTGTATTATCTGAAATACTAGGCTCTATACATACATACATAAAAGTTCGTTTTTGTGGGAAAATAGTACAATAAATAAATAAATGAAAGGAAAAAACAGATTAAAACGCGTTTTTAAAGATTTCTAAGTTTACTATAATTCTTACAATTATCTAGTTTTTTATTACGCGACCCAACGGATTTTCGCATCATTGTTACTGCGCTTCACATAATAAAGTTAAAGTTCACTTAACTTTTATAAAAATATTTTTCAAGTCTTAACTAAGTATAATTGCTGGATTGTACTATTATTTTGTACAGTAACTAATTGTATAATTACATACTTTTTTATTATAATTTACACATTTATGATTTCTTAATGAAACAATTTCAATTCAATACACAATTGATAGTTCTGTTATGCGCCGCTTTTTATCAAATAAAATCATTCTTACATTGCACATTATTTGAATATATCATGTAATCAATATGCCCACGTGTTCGAATTAAAATTTACGTTAAAACAGTATTAAATACAATCCAAAGATTTGATTATCGAAACGAGAATAGATAGTCTTATCTCTAACCACTATGAGATACTCGATCTACGCAAATCGTAGATCGATACGATAATCGATAATCGATTGATTCTGCTCGAAAATGATGGGTGCAAAGATTTTAAAGCGATTATACATAATATACATAATGTTGAAGCACTTTGACTGGCCTGTTGGTCTAGTGGTTGGTGACCCTGACTGCTATATAATACTGGAGGTCGTGAGCTGGATCCCACCCAGGACAAATGTTTGTGTGATGAGCATGATCATTGTTCTATGTCTGGGTGTAATTTATCTGTAATATGTATGTATTTAGAAATATATAAGTATGTTTATCAGTTGTCTGGTTACCATAGTACAAGTTCTGCTTAGTTTGGTTGGGATCAGATGACCGTGAAAAAAAGAAAAAAAATGTTAAGTGGACATAACGGGGATTTTAGCATTATTTAGTATTCTGTTTGTATAAGGAAACGGTTTAGGTGGATTATGTCATGACTTGTTTGAATACCTAAATCTATCAAGATCATAAACCGTGCCACAAAAAATCAAGATAATTGATACGACTGAATATGCATGTCATCCATTTGTAATTAATTCAACTGCCTTTATCTATTTTGTATACATATATTCAAATTATGAGAATAAAGTAAGGATATAATTATTTTTTAGCATTATAAAATGTAATTTTAAAACACTAGTTGATAAAGTTTTATAATCTAAAAGAAGGGTCAGACAATCGGCCAAACAGCATTAACAAAAATAAAATAAGGGTTTATACAGAAGTATTGCTGGAACTAAAAACGTAAATAAATGTCCTGCACTACGCCCACTTAGTAAAGGCATTTTCACATCATATGCTATACGATGCAGTATCACCAACAATGATTTTGAATTAAGACCAGTCGAAGAGCAAACGTGCTCTGAGATTTCTCATCGCCCCGCATTGCAGTAATGTGTCTCCGCCCTTACAGCCGAGTATGAAAGCAATAAACAATGATAAATGGACAAATATATGAGATAATGTAGGGTTTGTGCTTGTCTAAGTAAAGCCACGTTTATTTTCTGCTTGCAAAGTGGAAAAAAATGGCGAAATTACTTCTCAGAATGGACTTTTGACTTGTTTGTTTGTGGAACATGGTAACTTTACCATTAGTCATCTGTTATTTGTATAGGAATTAACGAAGGCTGGTACACACTAACTATAAGACAAATAGCAAACAACATGGAATGATGAATGAAACCGACGAGCATGAAGCTAGTTCTATAAAAAGGGAAATTATATTCGATCTAATGACTACAAGATCTATTTTAAATTACGACAACAACTTCTCAACTTGCATTCACGTAGTATATATACTGTACTCTACATAAGTACAATACAATGAAGCTTGCATTATACCTACAGTACATTGTCGAAAGTCTAGGCAGAAGCACTCAGTCCTGAGTTAATAGCTATATAATATATATAAAAGCTGATTTGTTAGCATTTTGCTTTGCTGAACAAATCACGTCACATATCAGGTTTTTTCTACCTTCAACACGACTTCTTTAAAGCTATCATTTAATAACATTATCATCCCAACATGTTTATCTAGCACTAATAAGACAGGTCTATCGTCTAAGCGGATGCGAGCGTTCGATTAGCGCTGCAGAGCTACATCCAACCTGCTTGGTGAGCGATTATGTGTGGCACCGGATCTAAAGCGATGCTGATCGCATTCGGAGCACGGATTTGTGTTGTTATTGACAGGAGGGAGGCTTAATTAGATACTCTGTAATAAGAGGGTAATAATTGATTGACCTGAAATGGGAAAGATGGTGTACCTAAACAGAGGATTTTACACCATTCCGTAAATATTTCAGTATCAGTACTAAAGGGATTGTAGAAAACGCCTAATTTAATATCGAAATACTTATATATAAGCTTAAAACTTATTGACTGCAGTGCTTTTTCTCACTTTTCATACGGAGGAAAATGTACCCTCAAGATATGTAATAAGAAAAATGTTACTAAGACACAATAAAACGATAGTAAACAAGTAGTGTTGTGCATACCTAGGTTATCATAAATTATCTTAGTTTTCTAAATTCTAAGTACCAAACGCCAAAAATAGTGTGTGAATATGACAGAAAGCAGAACAATTACTACAACTAACTAGTAGAGAGTCGACAGTTCGCAGTATCGTGATAATTGATGATAACAATAATAAAGCTACCAAAAGCTTTGTGAGATCATTAAAATTTACTTTTATAGTCATAAGCAGTCATAACAGAAATTTCTTTTTAAATATGATTATTGTCGCCGAATATGGTACCTTGAAAGTAATAACTGTAGTTAATGTTATTTTGTTGTAATTAATGCAATTTAAAGTGAGAAGCATGCTTAGTTACAGGTACCCACTACAAACTTTCTTTACCTTTATAACGAAATAACACGATATACTGTTTAGAATAAAAAAAACTGGCTAAGTGCGAGTCGGACTCGCGCACGAAGGGTCCCGTACCACCGTCGTATGAGAGCCCCCCTTAAATATTCATTTTATGTGGTTTTTAGTATTTGTTGTTATAGCGGCAACGGAAATACATCATTTGTGAAAATTTCAGCTTTCTAGCTATCACGGTTTATGAGATACAGCCTGGAGACAGACAGACGGACAGACAGACAGCGGAGTCTTAGTAATAGGGTCCCGTTTTACCCTTTGGGTACGGAACCCTAAAAACACAAGGAAGATTTTTTTTTAAATTTCGCTACCATCCACGTAAAAAATATCAGTACCTACGAATATTTATCAATCACCACTAACATAAAAGAGAACAACTAACCTCAAAAAACACTGAATTCAAAAACAGAATTCCCCTTAAAATCATCACTTCATTCCACAATCCAGGTTGATGTACCCAACGTGCGCGCTCGCTCAAATATTTACACTGTTACCCGATAAACACGAACCAGACACTAGCAACTGGTACCGTTACTGGTACTTCAAGTGCCGATGTGACACTAAGTGATGGGCCAGTCGGTGGTGCAATTGTTTTCAGATTGTTTGATTCTTGTAGGGTTAATGTAAGAACTTGTTACACGACTTTGCGATTTTATAGTATTTTGTAAATATATTTTTTTTATTGTTTCCAATCAGGTTATTTATATATTCGTAGCATGACGATAAGATGGGTTTGTTAAAACTAGATATCAGTACACAAATGGTCTATTAAGTATGTTATAGTCCATATCGTCCCACTGCAGAGCAGAAGACTCATTCATTTTTTTTTCTTTTTTGCCTTGTAAACATAAGTACGAATAACGATATAGGTACTCCACGATTTCACTATAATAAAAATTCCAGCTCTGAAAAAAGTACTATAATATTATCTGTACAATAAAACCAAGAGAGTATTCTGTAGTACCTCTATAAAAAGCAACGCCTTATCGAGGTTATAATAAAACAAGCAATTACTGTTACCGAGTTAACCACTACCATTTAAATATCACTTAAATCACACATATTTATCATCCGCGGAACATTTCATCACTTGAGCGCTTAACGTTCTATCTTAACTGGGGTAATTACCCGTCGCTGACTTATCTAGAAAATGTTTACCTAATTACCTTACACGGTACGCTTAAGCACACGACATGTAAAAAGGAACTAGGAAAATAAACCTTAAGGCTTTGTTATAAAGACGCTGTTAAGGACAAATTTACTCGTGAATAAAAGACAGGACCTAGCTTGAGTACATGACAGAAATAAAAAGGGATTAGGAAAATAAACCTTATTGCTTTGAAATAAAGGCGCTGTTGAGGACAAAATTACTGGTAAAAGACGGGAACTTATTTGTAAAAGAGATTGTTTTAAAAAACATACTTTAATATTTAGAACACTAGATAAGTTATAATGAATTTGAAATGTGCCGGTGACATTTTCAATTTATTTAAACGTTATACGACAATATTTCATTATTTTTATGATAAGAATTGTATGTTCAACTGACACATTTTATATGGTGGGTTTGTATTATTTTATTAAACTTATCCCGCGCCGCCTCAAACCAGCCCTCGCGGTATGAGACTAGGTCATCCCGCCACCTCTTCCTGGGCCGGGATTATACAGGATTTTATTCCAGGAGCTCCAATTCTTTACTGTAAAGTAAGAGAAACTCTATTGACTCCTTATTGAGTGCCTTATCTTATTATTACTGCACAACAACAATTAAGAAATGAGTTCCAAATTACCTAAGAGACAGTCAGTTATCTACAATCTATGTCCCCATTATAAATGAATTAATAAGATAGACTAATGGGTATTAATCATAAATTTCTAAGATGGCGACTAAAACGAATTCCGTGGCGTCATTCATCAAAATTATACCAAGGACCCTCTATTATAAAGATCACATAAAAAATGGTGCGTGACGCTGATCCATTAATACAGTAATAGATTCCTTCCTATCGAATTCCTTGCCATAGAAATAGGCAAAAAAATACCTTTAATCGTATTATTCACGCAGTTGTTATTCTACAAAATGGCCAAAATAAAAACGAAAGGTGCTACTTAAAGGATATTTTACACTGCTATCGACCTTTACAAAAATATAGTAATTGTAGCCTATGTTAAAATGGTCGTTCATTGTGTAAACAGAACTTAAAGGTTTTGCCGTAGACCCAATTTAAGAGAATCTTTTGATCTTAAGTTAAAAGAATAAAATGTGGTTTAAATTTAATTGGCTTAGTTGGATTCCCTTTAAGCTTTATTCTTGTTGGAACGATTTTATTTTATATTATTCTTGAACTAAAATTCTCGGTTCTAAAATTATTGTTTCATATTTTTTTAGAAAAAAAAATGGCTACGATTTAGATCAGGACTTTTTATAACATATAATACCTTTTATTAAACATATAAAACGTTCAATGCCGTAAAACAAAGCTTTTACTAAATAGGCGTATTTAAGGCGTAATCGTCGAACCAAAACTCAATAAATCAAAGTTTACATTGACCACACATTACGCATATGTATTGCAATTTGTCATACAATAATGATTAATATCCTTAAGCCGACATACAGAGATAATTTAAGCGCTAGAGAGCTTCTTTACTTAACAGGGAGTGAAAGCGAGACGGCGCACTACACTGCGCATAGCGCTGTCCCGCTTACTCAACCGCAATAGTCCTGCATTAAGAGCTCATGGTACGGTCCCAGATAAATACTAAACACATATTTCACGTCAAGGCCTAAGATAATTTGTTGTAATCAAACTGAAAAATAAAAGAATAACCTGAGTACAACGTTGTAATTATGGCCAACGATAAAATAACATGACAGTTGGTTATAAGTTCAGTAATTTAAAATTATAAGAGGTTTTGTTGTATCTCTGGCTGGAGGCCTTAAGGTCCTCGCCAAAAGTCCGGTGAAGCAGTCAAAGCCTGCGCTCAGGCTAACTGCAAAGATCTTTACCAAGAAAAAAAAAAGTTTTTGTAAAAAATATTTTAGATTGGTATAGGTATTTTAAACAATTTCAATATACCTATTTGAAACACGGTTTAAGTTCGAGTACCATTAGTACATATTTGACTACCTCGAAACACTCGGCCCAAAATCGAATTACTTACTACACTAATTTGATGATTTAATTCTTTATTTCTTCTCTATTTTATGTAAAACACTTTTTTATTAACATAATGTTAAGTACCTACAACATAACACGTGACCTTAAAAACAACTCAATCAATACAACAATTAAATAATCTAAAAATGGTATCTCAATTACCATAGACAAGTGTCATCTCACGCATGCGCGGTGTAAAATTCTACGTATCTATGAAAACAATTTGTCTGTCTATTAAATAACACATAATAGGCTTTTGTCGGGCGTACAACGGTGTCTTTGTAATTAAAAGCTATTAATAAACATGTTATTTGTCCTAAATATCGAAGATATTAATTGAACGTTTTTAGTATGTACAGTAAGCGGCTTTACATTTAATAAAAGAAATGCTTACAAATGACATAATAAAATGTTCAATTTGATGTGGTATTTACTATAGATTATTAGACTATAGATTTCGGCGCTTTAGCTCACATTAATAAAATTGTAATTTACCTATGATAAATTGTTTTTTTTTATTTAACCTATTTAGTGCCCCATTGCTGGGCAAAGGTCTCCCCTAACTCCAGACTTTTCTGTCCTGAGACACTTTATACCAATCCCTATGATAAAACATCACATACATTGCTCTGAACCCAAAGTAAGTTGCTAAAGCACTTGTGTTATGGAATTCAGAAACAACGAAGGTACCACAAACACCCAGACCCGGGAAAATGTAGAAAAGTGGTTTTCTACATTGACCCGTCCGGGGATCGAACCCGGGACCTCAGAGCTGGCGACACCTTGAAAACCGGTGCGTACGCCACTCGACCACGGAGGTAGTCAAATTAAAAAATATTATATATATATTTTTTATATTTCTTACGTTTAACAAACATTAATATTACTTACAGCTGAGTTACGGCATAATGCTGTGTCATTGTTATTTGAGACCTTGCGACAATATTATTTTAGTCTTTTGTTTTAATATAAGGTATTTAGTTATTGGTCAGTTTTTAAATTAAAGAATGCTGAACAGTCAGACATTTACTGTCCTTGTATTTTAACTGATTACAAATGTTTTGTACTGATTAGAAGATAATAAACAGGTGTCCACTACCCGTGCTATCTTGTAATATTTTTAATAATATTTGTTTTATAATGCAAATTAGATTTTATTTTTATTTTTATTCTGTTTAAGCAAAAAAAAACAATGTTATGATATAAGGCGACGTTTATTAGCTCCATAAACGAAAAATTTTGGTCATACAAAATCATACTAAGTCAATGATTAATGTCTAATGATTTTCGAATGATATTTTCCTTAATGCATGTATATTTAAAAAGCAATGATCTTATCAACTAATTACTATGTTAATTGCATATTTATCGGAAGCAGTGACAATGAATAAATTCTTGGTCAATCATATCATAAGGGAGACCGCCGTGATAAAAATTTGGTAATTATAATTACAAACTCCGTTAACGTGTAATTACACAAGTAAAATGTGGAAAAAATACAGTTGGATTTAAAAACTAAAATTGGAATGATTTTCAAACAAATACACTTGTTATTTTGAAGTTTATGACAGCGTACCAATTCTAAGGAAAAAAATGAAGACTTTTTTCGCGCACTTCGCACGTATGCTTTTTATATTTTAGATATGTGTAACAGCGTCAAGTGTGTAATTCGTGTTACCGCCTTAACTGAGACCACAAGATAGTGCTATCTAAGCACAAACAATCCTTATGTGTTGCCCTTAGAGATAGCGCTGAGGTTTTCGTAACTTTAGTTTGTTTGACGGGCCTGTTGGTCTAGTGGTTAGTGACCCTGACTGCTATACCGGAGGTCGTGGGTTCGATTCCCACCCAGGACAAATGTTTGTGTGATAAGCACGATCATTTGTTCTGGTTGTCTGGGTGTAATTTATAAATATTTAGAAATATATAAGTATGTTTATCAGTTGCCTGGTTACCATAACACAAGCTCTGCTTAGCTTGGGATCAGATAACCGTGTGTGAGTTGTCCCGAAATATTATTATTATTATAACTTTAGTTTGTTGTTGGATAACTTGACAAACGTAACTTTTTCAACGAAACTGTCTCTAATCTCACCTTCATTTAAATCTGCATCTGCGTAAGAAATACGATGTAAAAAGAAACCAGGACAAAAATGTAAGGGGTATTTCATACTTTGTAAGTAAAAAATACTATTTACAAATTCATGTCTTTCACGTGTTCACATAAGGGCTTATTTTGTTTAACACTGTTACCGATAACTATCGCTATCTACTGTTATGCTTCTGATTGTAAACTTTAATTAACATTATCGATTGATTATAATATAAAGCGGATTCTGCCGAAATATTCCAATGCATGTTATTCACGTAATATTTTATATCTTATCCTTAAAAAGTGAATTCTTTATTAAAGAATTTGTAAAAATGCGTCACTATCTTTCCGAGAACGGACTGGGCGCCGGCGCATTTAGCGGACATTAATTTCATTCACTTCCAGTGATAAAGAGGGATGCAGCTATACATACAGATAGCACTATCTCTTTCACGACAGACTATGATTACTTTAAGAATACATAGGTCCAGGTTACGGTCGTTGCAACCGGATGAAATGCGCTTGCGACACATGTTAAGCAGGGAAATTTGCATTTTAACTCGAGTATTAACAAGAATACAAGCTCAGAAAATATTTGTCGGCTTTTATTTCCGATGCTTTAATGTGTTGATTTCTAAGGAAAATGGCGGCTCTTTTAACTCATACATGATTATTACATTTTTAATTTAATATACATCTATGCTGATTAATTATATCAATCATTTTGAATTTGTATGTCATATCATTACCTACATCAAAAATCATTTTATAATGATATTAATAATGTCTGATTGGAGGAGCTCGTGGCTAAGTGTAAGCCGTACGGTTTGACCGATAATATAGGTTAAGCCGCGCTCGCCGCGGTTGGTCCGTGGATGGGTGACCATTTATAACATACCGAGACCCCTCCGTGTTTCGGAAAGTACGTTAAACAGTAGGTCCCGGCTGTCATACATAGTTCTTTGGCAGTCGTTAAGTCAATTCTGACAACCAGTCTTACTATGGGATACTGTGTTTCCCAGTAAAATGGGTTGTGGAGGTCAGATAGGCAGTCGCTCCATGTAAAATACGGTATTCAGCTGAATCCGGTAAGACTGGTAGCCGACCCCAACATAGTTAGGAAAAGGCTCGGGAGATGATGATTAATAATGTCTGATCGATGTCTTTTGAACCCATGACGAAAGGTTTACATTTTTCGTTTCACAATTGAAACATCTAATAACTCTGGCTCGTCATATAAATTCATATTCGAGGAATCAAAACTACTAGAATAATTTATTTTTATATTATTTCCAAATACAATCTCACAAATACCATCCCAAGCAATCAGATCTTATGTAGAAAAAATAGCATACATTTAGTACCAAGACTCGACTTTAACTATTACCTACAGCCAAAATAACAGGCAATAAATCCAACCACAAATAAACTAGTCTATATTTCTTGGTACAGACCCCCTTAATGTAGATGGTACCTTAAGATAGATTAATTGGAAGGTCGTTTGTCTAGAGGACAAGTATTACTACCACAATTTGATACAAACCTTTTTTCTGGCTTACTCCTTACTTGTTTTGAAAGTGACTGGCCCCAGCTGTTGGTAATTTAAGAGTATTTTTCATTTGTTTTTATTCTTTCACTTTATTCCGTAGTACTTTTCAAGTCTAGATTTAAAGCAGTTTGGAGTTGTTTTGTCGTAAAAAGAACTTTTTGAATTCATATTCGAAAATCGAGATTTATCAAAGGGTTCTTGAAGTATGTTTCAAACGTGTTCGTTCTTTACATAAATACTTATCAACGACCATTATTTCTTCATTTTGTGAATTCTGTGTTCGAATTTCGAACATATTATATTTTTTCATATAGTTTTTTATTTATTTTGGTATAAGGGTGTTTTAAGGTTTTAGCTTATTAATTTTAACGATTGTTTTTTCTTGTTGTGCAGATGGCGTAGCGTAATGGAGGGCGAGTGCTCTGAGGGCGCGGAGGGCTGGCTCCTGGTGCGCGTGCACGTGCCCGAGCTGAACGTGCAGAAGAGCCTCCAGTTCCCCAGGGACCAGCTCATTTGGGACGTCAAGCAGCAGTGCCTCGCCGCCTTGCCGAAGGTCAGTGTCTGCCAAGTTAATTTTTTTATTTTTATTTTCTTTTCCATGTCATCCGGCTAGTGGGAGATCAGATCAACTGGGTAATCTTTAAAAGCCGTTTAAATGTTCTTATTTTAGTTACTACTACTCGTAGCCGATATTGTTACCTACTTTCTGAGTGTTCTGTATGTAGCAAGCTTTACTTAAAATGTTAGGTTAATAATAAATATAGTTAAACAGTTAATTGAACAAGCAGAATTAATAAATATAAACATTAACCCTCACCCTATGACATTTCAGTACATAGTTCGAATTTCAATTTCAATTGTTTGACATTTAGGCACTTGTAGTACTGATTTAATTTCCCGGAAAACTGCTCGATAATATTATTTAATCAAGTTAACGAATTACCCGATTTTTGAATTTCGAGTAACAGCTCATTCGGATTTGGACTTTATAATCGAGTTTTGGCGCTAAACTATTATTAACACGACCAGTTTTCGATATGTATCGAATTCTCAGTAATTAATTGAATCACAAGTTTTTGTAGAATCGTTAAATATATAACCTTGCGAGTTAATCTGGTCTGTATTATTTAATTGAATAGTAAAATACTGTTTGCAATATTTAATATACAATAGAATGACATGTGTTAGTGATGTGTCGTTCATTACTAAGATATCGACAATTTATTTGTATTATTAGAAATATCTCTGTTTGCTATCAACAAACATAACTGGTTTATCATAAACTAGCTTCTGTATTACGATATGCATATGTTAGTAGTTTTGCCTACATTTGAACTAAATATATAAAACAGCTAAGCCGAATACTTTCGCTTATTCAAATTATTTTGTAATTTAAACGATTATTTAATGTTACCGTTTCGGTGAGCGGCTAATGTTGTAATGTTACGTATTATCTGTAAAATAAACGAAACAAATTAGAACTTTTTTATATTAGTAACGGTGTTTGCCTTTAGGTAATATTTCATTAGATTGTATAGCTTAGTAGGTTCACAACTACCTACATAAATGTGTATTGCGTATTCAAATTTTGAATTCTATTTGACGGGACTGGCAGTTACAGAACTTTTTTAAACTGAATTGTACTTTTGACACATAATTACATGTTGCCTTACGACTAAACTCTTTCCAATAATAGTTAACTCGATGGGAGCAAACAGCTGACTCTCTACATATGTTCATTCCCACATATTAAGGTTTGTAAGTCAGTAAGGCAATAGAAATAGATATCTGATAGATGTTTTAAACTTTTCCTATCGTTGTTTTGATTTAAATAATAATTCTGTAATATTAAATATTGATAAAGGTACAATATTGTTTTCTAATTATTGTTTTTAGTCAACCATGTTTGCGATTATCTCGCGCACAATTTAGTGGAAAAAGATTTATTTTCTCTTTTAACAAAACTTGTGTTTAAAATTCAACACTTTACAAATTACAAAAATACCTTAAGAGTATTTTAGTATTGATTAGGTGAACCGTCATTGCACCTTTTTTTGCTTCTTTTTGTTTATAAATATAATAATTTTATTGAATAGTACAAGTGTGTGCCTATTTCTACGCAGAACTTATACCAAGGAACTTGGAAACTTAAGTTTTCATTCGATACATTCTATCGGCGTCAAGTAGTGAACAAATATTAACGTTTCAATAATTGCGATCCAGTGAAAGTAGTACGAACGTCTGGTACTTGATCGATAATCGAGTTTCAATTCAAATCGATTACAACATTGCAATGCAAATATCGAGAGACGTCGGGTAGGACGTCCTTAGAATGTTTACATAGAAAATAATTGAATCGAGATGGCGCGAAATCAATTCGATTTCAGTTTTTATCGAATCGTTCTTATGACATATCGTAACTTTATTTTATTCCGTAAATAATAGAATTGTTTTATAGTAAAAGTTATTTAGTTACATGTAACTATTGAAGTAATTTGAGGAAATACATTTGATATAAGTAAGACAAATTAGATTGGCTATTACTTAAATATTTAAAATTGCTGATTTATGCTCAGAAAAACAACTAAGTATTTTAACTAGTTACCAAGTTCTTTGCTTATCGATAATTCCATCGCGGCACTGATCGATTTTTAACACTATTTCCATATCTAATATTCCGTAACTACTTCATGATCAACGTTTTATTTTTAAGGAAAGTAAGGAAAGTTATTTAAAAAACTAAATACGTTTAACATTATCGAGTAAGCAATCGTGAATTACAATGTTACAAGTCTTGAAAATAAATGTTAAGCACGAGTTTCATTTGTAAAAAGGTTCGTAAACGTTTTTTGAATTGAGAATCATTTAAATTGTGGATGCCATTTACTAGATATAAAAGAAGAAAAAAAGTAAGCGATATGAAGTAGCAATATTTTAGTTTCGTTGCGTACAAAAGTGCGGTTTACACGTGGGCAGTTGTGGGCGGGACAAGTCTGATGACTGCTGTAAATAGCCATAAACGTTGCATTAAAACATCACACTTTCAATTTAAATCTGATAAACGTTTTGTAATGCTTATAAGCGCCATATTTTTTATTTGTTCCACCGATTGAAGATGAGACTTTATCTATGAGAGTTATGGGTTCTTGTCTTCTTTTACTTTAATAGTAGTGAAGATAATATATGTCTTCCTTTCTTTTTAAATATTTTTCGTATTTTTGATAAAAAGGAGTTGTTGTAAAATATGTGATCTTTATACTGGGCTGTGCCTACATACTCTTGAAGAGAAAATGAGTAGATATGTTGTGTAGGGTTTAATAGAATAATTAAATATAAAGTTTTCAAGGTAAACCTTTGCAGCTTATCAAAGTTACAATGACAACTAGTTACGATACATAAAAAGTTGGAGATCAGAATTGTAAAGACTGTGTTTTACAAAATCACATACTCTTGAAGAGAAAATGAGTAGATATGTTGTGTAGGGTTTAATAGAATAATTAAATATAAAGTTTTCAAGGTAAACCTTTGCAGCTTATCAAAGTTACAATGACAACTAGTTACGATACATAAAAAGTTGGAGATCAGAATTGTAAAGACTGTGTTTTACAAAATCGATACAAAATAGTCTTACAAATAGGAATATTATACAAACAACCTTCCTACCAATATAGCATTGAAGAACTTGCTTACTCACATCAAATATCCAATCGAGACATCGCGGTACTGCAAGAATGTCTTGATCTTATCTCTCTAGTACAATTATATTTAGTACTACGTGTCGTATATCGGAAAAATCACTAGCCGACAGCAATCCACACTGGCACTTACAAACCTGTTTCCACAATACCGTTATGTGGAAGTAATTTCTTAAACGCATACCCGACGGTCACGCAAAACGTATCGAACGAACGATATGCACTCGTCAACCGATTACCGAGGTAGGGGCTCCAGTGCACATTCTATAATGCGCACAAAATTTCATGTTTACAACGCAAATAAGTTACCCTTCGAATATGTGTGGAACGTGCTTAAAATTTCGAATTCCGAATGCATTTAGTTTTTTGTTTTCGGTGACGCGTGCCAGTGTTTGAAGTCGTTCTATTTTTATTCAGCTGTGATTTTATTTGCAGCCAGTATTCGGATTTGCAAAAGAGTGTGATCAAATAATTATTATCATCGCTATAAAAAATATTACATTACTTTACGGTGTACGAAATTCTTATTTTTATTGTTATTGGCCTGTTTATTGACAGGCTGTAAAAGTTTACATTTTAATGTACGAGTCTAATATCTTGCTAATAACATTTTATAGGCGTATTACCTAGCAAATTAACGTACAATGTAATAAAGTAACATTACTTCCTAAGTTCTAGGCTTTGTAATCTTAAAATAGATAGCTTAATTACTCTGCCAATAACATAAAGTGTTTTCATGCTTATATTCCAGTATTAACATTTAACATATTGTTTTCGGTGGTGTCTCCGGCAACCACAGGTGGCCACTTGGTACAGGGTACGTTTTTAAAATGCAACCCCTATAATGCCTGAGCAACCCCTGTTAATGCAGATGATTCAGTGTAGTCCTCTAGGGGACAAGTCTAACCGCATGAAACTAACCAATGTCAATGTTTGCATGATTTATTAACCCTTTAAGCTCTTTTTTACGTGACAATATATTTTTGTTAGTTGTATTTTTATTAATAAAGTCGACACATTTTTGTCGATATCTTAATTGAGCAACACTATTACGAGAGAAGATTAAATAAAATTAAATACACGAGTATTGTTGGTATAATAAAGTGGTTTACTTTTTATCGCTTAATATTTGGTTAATGTACCAGGCTCAGTAATCGTGTGCCGGCATCGCCTGACTGGAACTCACTCGATCGCCTAATTGCGACATAACTGTAGTCGCGTGCACAATATCTGTACACCCTTATAAATTCATAACTCAATAACTCACAAATCAAGAGCATAATTAAAATTACTTCTAACAAGTCACGTAAAAATGAGTTGAAACAATGGGGCCTTGAAACCAACGTGTAAACGGTTGGCCATAGCTAGACGATAAATGTTTCCATAATAACCGAGCATTACGAAGACATAATACCTTTCTAGTACAGTAGACCGCACATTAGTATAAACAAACCATAAAAATGAACTTTACGGCTTTGACATAAGGTAGCTGTCAATGTCAAAGTGACACTAATGTGTGGTTGGCTGTACAATGACAGGTAAGTAATGCATTGTCTATGATTGTTATAAATATAGGTCTTGTAGCATGGATCAGTTTATATAACCTGATAATTATGTGTAACCTTCTTGCCCTAATGTACACAAGGGCATTCCTTGAGTATTATGATGTTATAATGTATTTACATATTTCAGTGTCAAAGGAAATGACTGCAGCAAAACATTGTCGGTCGTCATATCAACCTGTTCGTTTAACATATTATTACTGCTACAAGTAGTTGATGTTCTTTAAAGAACTTGTACCTATATATTTGTATACCTAAGTATATACTTGTTCACTTGGTTATTGAATATGTGACTAGCGCTTGTACTTACGTGAAATCAAAATCAAAATCAAAATCAAAATATTTTTATTTCAAGTAGGCCTTTTTAAGCTCTTTTAAAACGTTAAATTACTGACTCTAGTTGCAGTACTACTGCAGTACTGACTCTAGTGATCGGTACAAAATTTATATCTTACCATGTAATATGACAAAATTTACTGTTTATTACATACTCCTTCGATACTCAAGAGCCCGTCTTCTGAAAACTTCTAAATAGATTTTGCAGCGCCCCTAAAGTCAAAGGATAGGAAATTTAATTAAAAAATTATTAGTTGAAAAATCTAGACTAAGATTCCCAACTTCGCTACGGTCAAATTGAGATAAATGTCAAACTTTATGTAAGTAATTATTGAGTAAACGATTAATACAGTTCTTTATGGAGCCTCTTAGTGAACGAATTGAAAACACCTCAGTAAGCATCTCATTAAAATGGCCAGTTCTTCTCTTCAAAGTCACATTGTTACCGACAATGCTAATCATCTTCAACAAAAGTCCAAGCCACTTTTAATATAAAACACAATACATTCTTATTACGAATATACGGGGCTATTCTTAAACTCAAGAGTGATGTTTCGTATCACCACAATTACGGTCCGTCTCGGCGGCCTACTTATGAGAATAGCCCCCATCTTAGCCGGACACTTTTCTAACACAACAGTCTTTGTTGGTGTCCCGGACTTTTCCATACTTTTCCATACTTTTCCACTATTGTACTCGGTATGGCCCATTTTCGGAGACACTTGAAAGGGTTGGTAAAAGGGACATGCATTATGTTGATGTGTAAGTATTTTGTTGACGTACATTACATTGTATATGTCGTGTACATATTGTGAAGATCTCGGTTTACGAGAATATGTGAAATATGATGTGTTATTACTTAGGACATTAAAAAAAGATAACGTTGGCGCCATCACTTACAGATAAAGTGTCTACTCTAATTTGTTTGTTTGTCTATGGTTTTAGTTCTAAATGTTATTCATTTTTACTTTAAAAATAAATTATATGAATGACAACATAAATGTCAATAACAAAAAATAAAATTCATAAGTGATCAAATTAGAACACCATTGAATAGCAAACAAATATCCACATTACCATTAAAAAAATATTCTAGCCTACCATCACTAATGAAAGAAAGAAACTAGGTACTCAAAGTTTAATAAAGGAAAGAAATGAACTTTTTCCGAAGAAAATTCTAGAAGTATTTTAATAAGGCCAGTCTTAACGTGTCCTTACATTTCCTAGTCCTTTCATGTAGGTTAATGAGAACATTTTGCTAACGCTTAGGTAATCCTAGGCTCTACTCTACATTAAACTGCGTACTGGCTCTAAATTGTATAATTTTACGGACAATTTGCCTTGAATTTTATTACAGTTACGTTTAAATTTTAATATCAATTAATGTTTCAAGATATCTCGTCTTTAATTCCTAATTTACGGCGGTGTAACGGTATTATATTGCTACCGAAACCCGAAGCGGAAATAATATATATTCACTACTTTAGGCATTTTAGTCGACATACCAATTATCAATATTATCATAATTATCCGCTTGTCATTTCATTATTAGCATGAACCTATCTTTATATATTATATATTTTGTAAAAGGGTAAAAACAATTCCACAATTAAAAAAGTCGAGCTAAGTTTTCTTCTCCATTTTTATTTTAAAATGGTCGGTTGCCATCTGATCCCTTTTACCTATACGGGACAACTATTCAGGTTATACAGCTAAACAAACCTCAAATACTTCAACCATTATATTCTAAACATTCCAATCTCTAACAACGAGTAAAAATACCGATACGAAAACAAAATGGTTGTTCTATAGCGATAGACTGCAAGCGATGACCATTATTCTACCCATTTATAGCGAGAGTAATGCAAATAAAACTCCTACAATTCAATACAATAAAATCAAAGTCCTTTATACGGTGAAAACTGAGACGAGAAAAAGGTTTATAAAGAAACATTTAAAGTAAAAACATTAGCAAGAAGACTCATTTAATTTTATGTTTGGGCTATCTTTGTTCATTGAACCCGGAACGTGTTTATAGAAAGTAGAGCAATTATTATCTAAATATATTTATAACATTAATGTTTATGCTAAATGCCGCACCTAATAATATTAATTAGTGTAAATCATATCCAGTTTCAAAATGTTGATAACGAGCTTGCTGAAGAAATTATTTAAAAACTCGTTTTTTGTTTACTTTTTCCAAATGATTAGTACGGAAACAGCAATAATTGGTATAACCTTCTTAATAAGTACAGTGAAATATGAATTTTCTAAATTATTAAAACTGTTTAATATTTTTAAACATAATATAATTAATGTTCTATTAACTCAGAAATAAATACCTCTTTAGCTTTATCTTTAAATTAATTAAAACATGGTCTTAATTAATTAGTAATATGTAACTAGTTTCGTGTTGTCAAATATTCTAGCGTAGTGTTTTATTTATCCCAATCAAGTATGTATATTATTATCTAGGTGTTGGGTAAGACTTAAAGTTGCTCCACATCGTATGTAGAACTTAAAGGATTATCATAATGAATGAAAGGAAATCCTACAATATTACTCAGTGGCAATTCGCAATTCAAGACAAGAAACAAAATAACACAAGGTTAACCAGAGCCACTTCGCCGACTGATTACCAAAACTGACGAAGTAACAGATATCGGCAAAGATAAACACGAAATACGGACCTTTTGTACGCAACTGCTATGAAATTTATGCGAAAACCCGTAAAAAAGTTTACTGCAATAACTTGTTAAGAGAATCCCACTATATTTTAACTTGGCCAATAAATGGACGAATTTCCTTATATGAAATGCCAGGCTCTCCGGCTGTCAGCAGAAGTAAGTTAAACCTTTGCTGATATGGATTTAATGGAGTACATATTAAACGTTTTGACAAGCGCTCTTTCGGATTACATTGAGCTTACGGCGGGGTAATAAAAATAAGAATGACTATACGCTTCTTGCTTCTTTCAGATAGATTTATATACTGAGAAAGATGGTCGTCTTTTATTTACCGAATAAAGTCAAAGAACCCTTAGATTCTCTATTCTCTTCCAAACATTGTTGCTAGTGTCCACTGCAATGTGAGTCCTCATACAAAATGTATGACAACAATCGCTTTGGAATTCAGCGAGTCGCTTAATGTACTCTGTGCTGGACTTTAACTGATCTTAGTTGTTATTACGTAGTTTTCACACCTAGCTTAGGAAATAAAGTGAATAGGGCGCCTAGCTTTATTGCAAACCGCTTGTCAATAACACTGCGGACTATGTTGGTAGCGTTATGTTATTTAGCATAATACAAGAGATAGTACGTACGACGTTCACGTGCGTATTAATATACTTATGTAGTATACTTTACTTGTTTACGCGTTTAATTGAATACAATTTTTGAGGTTCGTAGAAGTAAGAAGTCGAGGTTCTGTAGTTGCTAGCTGGCTAGAAAAGAGCGACTAACTTACGACTTCGAAATTTGAAAAGTACTCGCGTAAATCGTGCCATCTGGCCAGTTCTTGCTTATTTCTCATTTGTATTTCAATATTCGAGATCGAAAAACTACTTTTCGAAACTATGTTTCATTCTCTTGTGTCTCATGTTGCACTACACTTAGTGGATGTACTTATGTCAAAGGAATCGTGATCAAGGTGTAGTGTAGTTTCTTAAACTTGCATAAAGTTTCCATTAGTGTGATAGATCATTACTCTAATAACTTCATATAGTTTGTAAATCCGGTTAGTTCAATTAAGATGCAGTCGGTGTCCTTGATCTTTGCAGCGAGCAAACAAAACGTCTATAGCGCACGAATTAAACAGGTTGACCTCTCAATGTCACCAAGCTGTAATAATTGTATAACGAAACATTCTATATCCAGTTCAAACTAATCATTTTTTAATTTCAAACTTTTAGCTTTTTCAACACGTATACTTTTAATAAAATAAATAATAAAAATACTTGATTTTGATTATTTACTATATTAAAGTCTTCGTTTCACCATAAAAGACAAAATTGGACTAGATGACACTCAGTTTTGTCTTTAAGTTATTTCTAAACCACGCCGTGAACACGAAAGTCTTAAAAAACCGGTGATCTCAAAAACCATCGATCCCTTGCAGAAGTTCTAAAACCAACAAAGTGACGTCACCAGTCTTTACTTGCAAGGCACTTTATACCTGCATTATAATTTCCTTATAAATGACATCACTTACACATCACCTCGCGTCCGTATTCTGATTCACGCGTGTTTAACATGCGGCAAGAACAACATAGCTGCTTCATTATTGTATGTAGATATTCAATGCGCAAAACAAAATGAAATTGTTTAAATTCTTGCTGCATGTTCCACTGTTTAATTGAAAGAGTGTAGGAAATATTTTATTGTGATGTGTATAAAATAGTTAACATAATTGTACGATGTTAATTTATTCATCAAGTGTAAAAAGATTAGTTTTTCGTCACTTGTTAAACACTGTAATTGCACTTTTGATATTAAGGTTGTAATTGATATTAAAAAGTAAAGCACAACACCTCATTTATGTAGTAGGTCAAAACTTTTTAAACATGAGGGATTGAGGGTCTTATTACTTAACTTATTGTTCCAACGAACTTTAATACTTGCAAAATTTTGCTTGCCTTATATTATTTATTACACTATAAAATAATGTCTCAAGTATAACAATATATTTTACATCTTTTATGTACTTGTTTAATCAAAAGTATTGGCGAGTGTAGGTCGCTTTATATGGAAATGTCGCGGCTAGTGATGTAACCGAGGCGACTGGGCCTTATGAATATGTTGTGTAATAAGGCCTAAGGGCCGCGGGGCCCGCAGTACTTCACACGACCCCATAACTTTGTTGATTGATTGGCAGTACTGGATGTTATTTCTTTGCTTTTTTGTTTTTTTTTCGGTCATTGATCTGTTGTAAGATATTTTTTTGCATTTGCTACGGATGTTGAGTAGGCTTAACATCCGCAGTTTTGGTTTCTAGTGTTTAAACAGATATATTAGAATGTAGTGTTTCATGTCTAAAAGCTAGATGTAACCTTCCGCGCTTCTTGTAGATATCTACAATTTTTCTTTTTTATTTCTCTCAAGTTTGTCGATGTTTTGTTTTATGTTATTTGAACTTTTTGTAGATCTCATCCCGTAGGAGCTACAAAAGTTGATGTAAGATATTTTTACAAAGTATTCGTTACTAAGATAAACGAGTATGTACGAGATGAATGGATGAGTAGATTGCGTATTAATTTCTTGAATATAAAACCGTGAGTTTTATTACTAATGGCACTAATTATGTCTGCTGTCCTACACATGTAAGTGGACAAGAAAATAGTTTGTCAACAAGCAATATAGCAAATCTTTAATAAGATTTTTCTTACATATATACTAATTAAATATAGGTAACTACAGTTAACCAGTCCATTAGGTACTACATAAAAATTACCTTGCCTGTAGGTTCTATACTACAATGATATCATAAACTCTAACTGTATTAAACATAATTGTATTAAGCGTAGGTACATTGTTAGTGAATAAAAACATAACTTCAGTATTTAACTAGATACAATGTGTCTGCCTTTTTGACCTCTACATTAACATAACGAACTCTAACTAATATAAAAATCGTAATTTAATCTTCTAATGAACTATAATGCGTGCAAACTCGCCTTTACCTCGATCGCTCACCGCACTCAACGCTTTCCTGGAAAGTACTGATTGCGACATATTTGCTGATGAATGGGAGAAGATCTTGTCAGCATGTCTGAAGTATTGTAAGAAGTCAGTGTGTTAGTTATGTCTTAAATTAGTGTAATGTGTCCTTAATTAGTGTAATTGGCCTACGGCCGTTCTAATTAAGAAAATAAAATAAATAAATAAATAATCAAACATTATTATATAAGTAGTATATTTGTGAATGTCAGTAATTATAGTATATCACTACAAAGATCAATGACAGCAGTAATTCAGACAATATTGAATCATATAACTAAAACGAACTAGATTTAATATTAGGATATTGCTGCACAACGCATGTAACATAATGTTCGCAATAATATCATTAGACGGAGTTAATGTTGCGACACCCATAGGAAATCATGAGTTAAGACTATGACTAAAATGATAATGAATACTGAAGCTAGCAGACATTATAGTAGAATTAACTAGGTAGTACAGGCGAACTGGTTTCGCAAGGACGTAACATATTTACATGTCTGGGCAAAGTGACGCCTTTACGACCTGCGAAACGTGAAAACTGTGAAAATAATGAGAAATAAATAAATAATAAGTACGACCTCCGTGGTCGAGTGGCGTACGCACCGGTTTCAAGGTGTCGCTAGCTCTGAGGTCCCGGGTTCGATCCCCGGACGGGTCAATGTAGAAACCAAAAATTTTCTACATTGCCTCGGGTCTGGGTGTTTGTGGTACCTTCGTTGCTTCTGAATTCCATAACACAAGTGCTTTAGCTACTTACTTTGGGTTCAGAGCAATGTATGTGATGTTGTCCGCATTTATTTATTTATTTATAATAAAGTAAAATATAAGTAATACTAATGGCAAAAGGCTCGCCCCCTATTACATGGGACCTAAACATACCGGCGAACTGTTGGTCTACATTGGTACACCTCTGCCTAACCCTTCGGGGATACAAGCGTGATGGTATGTTATGTTTTAATACTAATATGTAATACGATTATTACAAGCTTTGTGGAAACGAAGCAATATGGAAGACGATTTTTCAATTTTTTTAAAGAAACACGATTATTATCTTCGTTGCGATACCAAAATGATATTATTATAGAAAAAAAAAAGGCAGGAAACTTAAAACAAGGATAACGAAAAATACTGAAAATGTTGGTTAACAGTAGAGACAGCTGAAGCTTGAAGTCTCTTAAATATCTTTCAACATAGAATATACTTAAAATAGGTAATATACATTTTTATTATATTCTGATACCTGTTCATTATGTATAATACTAAATAAGTTCCATATCATCACATCTCAGGTTTACAATGATTGGCTTAACAAGTAAAAACTATCGAGCCATAAAAATCCAGTTATCCCTACACAAACCTATAAAAGATAACCATAACAATAAATTATCTCTAATTGATTTGATTTGATTAACGATCGCAGGAATGTCTTCCAGTATATTCGATTTATTTAAGTTACTAAGAATTATGAGATTATGTGAATACCGGAGTTTTTACTTTCCTTATAAGATTGAAAGTATAAAATCATAATGATTTCTTGACACATAAGAATAATAAGCAGAAGGTCAAGGCTTTACTTTAAAACCAGTTTATTTTATCGGCTGGTTTTACTTTTGTTCACTTTTGTTTCTGTCTTTTGTCGTTTGTTTTTCTATGACTGGTTTTGGCATGAACTTTGTAGACAATATCATTCTGCGTGCATTTTCCTCTTACACAAACGTAAATTATAATTATTTCTAAATACCCTTTAATTTTAGACAACGGACCAACCTGAGAACGATATTTTATATTGTATCGTAAACATAACCTTAAGTTAATAACAAGCAACAAACGCTTGGTTTAAATAATAATTGCAATATACATAAACATGACCTAAACGCTGAAGATTGAAGGAATAATACTTAAGAACAAACATGGAAAAAAACTATTAGATCATTAGATACATACATGCTGATGATCTGTTTTAATTCACCACGTAATCCGTACATGATCGGATCTCGACTCGACACTTTAAAATGTCGTCCAAAATCAACCCACTGTTAAACCCCTATTGCGTCATTAACAAGTAAAACAGGTTCTCTATACTGTTCTATAATGCAACACCTAATAATAGTTGTAACTTAGTAACTTGTTAGCAACTTATTCTATCTTATCCTTGCTAATATCGACTAGCTTGTTCCCGCGAGTTCCCGCCAGTTCTCGCCAGTTCTCGCCAGTTGTCTTGCCTCCGCAATGCGGGCTAATAAAGTTAACGACTTAGCGCCTTCGACTGGTCATATTTTAACGAAATTTGTTTATTGTTTCCTTGTTTTAGAGAGCTTGTTGAATGATGTTATTGAAGTTAGTTCTAGAACATGCTTCGTAATATTTTTTATATATATTTTTTATGTTTTTAGACATCTACGACCTACGTGTATGTTTGTTGTATTAAGATATATCTAGGTATTGTATTGGATAACATCATTTTTCGTTTCTTTCCTTAGTCCATGTAGTCATGTAGCATTAGTTAGTTTATTAGATACAAAGAACGATATCCGATTCATTAATTTCTGTTAAATCCCATAATGTTACTCTTCTGCATTATACTGAGCATAACTGTTTTTGCACTATAATATAAATAGTTTACAAATACTAATTGGTATGAGTCCAGCTCTGAGCTTAGAGCACCTTTACTACCTAAAAATAAAACAAAAGGTCTGCCAACATCTAAAGAAAGTAACTCAAAACAAACATTCATTAAAACGTAACAAATTGTTTAAATGACGCAAGAGTTTACAAACTGCTGTATCAAAGCCACCTGAATTATAAAGGTTTTTATGATTATGTTGCAACAATCATCCAGCCATTGAGAATCACGACTGATTTGCATTGGCATTGGTCGCGTTTGTTATTTAATCAGCGTTCCTAGTGATAGTATAAAATTCAATAAACTCGTCATGGTATTATCCAAGTTGTGAATACTAGTTGGTGGATTGCCTTGTCGCAAATGCAAATGCGAAGCGTAAAAGTGTATAAGTAAAGAGATTATATCATCTTTAAACCATGGGGCAGGTACTGGCGAAGGGAAATCTACCGCAGCTAAACATGTACAGGCCAAGAACTGAAAGTCAGAGCTTATTTAAAATTGCTACTCACTATGTACAAGTGGCATTGACCAGTCACAATGGTTGCCACCATTCTTGGCTTTGAATCTGGTCAGTGAACCACTAGGTTTCCATGATTTTAGGTGTTCAGTATAGTATAGTTTTATTTTTCTATTTGGATTAAAGTTTCTTGGTTTCGATATTCTGGTTCCCGCGAGGTTTCCACGTAACAGGGGTTAAACCGAACTGTTCTGCTAATATTATGGTTTTGTGTTATGTCTGTTAATACTCTTCTGGGAATACGTATTAAGTTTACGTCATTTATACATGAGTTTCTAGAAATTTCGATAATTCCATAGAACATCGAACTACCATCAATAAATATTTCAAAGCGAAAATACTAAATGGTACAACAATGAAATGTTTTTTTTTCTTCCTCAGCCTACCCTTTTCCCAAGATATGTTTGGGTCATTACATTTTATTTAATTATGCAAAAAATAAAGTCGAAATAAACAGATTTTTGAGACTTTTAAGCTTGTAGAGTACAAACTTTTGAAGGATATACCTGAATATATTTCTTGTTTAACGTCCCATTTATGTCGCAAGTGTCATCTAAATTAAATTATTGCAGACACAGGTGTCCAGACCGACTTTCTAAAAGTCTAGACTAACCCTACCTTACTAGAAAGAGTTCGTTGCACTTCAGGACTTAAAACATTGAAAGGGTTTCCAAGTTTCTTGAAACCCGTATTGTGTAACCAGCGCCCACACCTCCGCCACATTACATTGCATTTTCACTTTCAGATTAACATTTTAAAAGGGTTTCCACTTCATTTCTTTCTTTGAATAAAGGTTACTATTAGACTCATATGCTTTAAAAATATTACGTGTCACTGAACAGTTGTCACTGTCAATGAAGGGTGTCCTCGAAGGAAAAAAATATATACCTAATGTGTTATGCAGTGCTCACTGGCAGTCTATCCTTGTAATTATCTATTCTAAAGCAGACATTTTATCACAGCTAGAACATACTCACTGCCTGGAATACAGACAAAAATCACAATTCTCTATCATGTACCTAACAAGACTTATGGAGACATGACAGAAAAATATTCACTCGGTAAATATAGTTCAGCCTTAATCCGTTTGCCGGAGTTATCTCCAAACACGAGCTTAATAGTCGTGATTAGCAAGTATTACATTTTATTTAACATTTTACGGCAATAGCAGTGTTATGGTCAGTTATGGAACACCTAGTATTTTAGCTGTTATCTTACCCTTTACTCTTGCAAGTCCAGAAGGTTTTCGTTTCTTGTTCTGTCGCTATTAAAGATAAGAACGTTTTTTACTTGTGCTACTTTTTATCCACAATAAAATTTAATAAGCGATGTTATACGTGTTTTGGATTATAGTTCGTTTTTGTATGTGTTTCCTTTTTTCTTCATCTTGACTTAAACTTTAAAGTACTGGTCATACATGATATCACAGGTACAGTAGAATTGTATGTTAATAAATTATAATTTAAGTTTGCTTGATGTTTCTTATTTAAAATTTTCGTTAAGTTTCTTTTCTTCTCAGGACGTCCATTTTAAATCATCATCGCCTGTCAGTTTATATCTGTCATTAATAAATACTTACAGGTATATGTGTGTTTCAATTTATACCTACATAAGACGAGGCATTGCACACGTTTCTCAAAATCTATGTGAATCATTTTTGACTCATTAAGTTCCGTATCGCGTCATTTTAGAACATCTAATTCTTGATCAAATATAGTACTAATCCGAGCATAAAAGTCACTTTATATGGGGTGTGTGTTATAAACAAAATGATGTACTCACGATAAGAACCATGGAATCTTTATTTCTTATAATCGCGGTACAATTAGTAGACATTTTTTGCTGTTTCGTAACCGGAAAATCCTTTACAAGTCGAACTGGAAATCAATAAAATCCCCGCGTTAATGATTCTTGTACAATTATGGACAAATATAGAGTTAATAGGCCTAATCAAAAAGTTTATTTTTTGCTTTATGGAACTATTTGTTATGTAATGTTTCAGGTTGTGTGGGTTAGGATCTAATATTTTACTTGACGAAGAATTTTCGTAAACTATACCTACGGCTAATTATTCTAAAATCAATTGCAATTACGTACCTACCCACTGCCCAATTAAAGTTTAGTACGGATTATTTTGTTTAGTAGTATCCAATCAAAGCGAAAACATAAACCTTTACAATTTCATATCTTATAGCCATATTTACACTGTTGTCCAGAATAAATGTCCCCCGAATGTCGACTCTAAATTAAATAGTTATACGAGGTTCTACTTTAGGTCCAATAAACCGTATCAGCAGGCAATATCAGACAGCCTCCATAATTCTACCTAATCCGACACAGTGGGGAATTCTAATATTTTATACTGGTCCAATTGTGCCGTTACAAAACTGTGAATTATTGTCTTAATAAATCTTTTGTCTTGTAATTTCTGAGGCAGCTCGATTGGCATTGCAGTTTGCGTGTTACAAAAATTTTGTGCTGTACTTTTGAATTACGTGTTCAGCATTTTGGTCGTTTGGAATATATATTCGATCACACCAGCCTTCCAAATACAGTTATTTCAGTTACGATGATATAAATAAAGGTTCCTTAAATACGAATGAAATAAAAGCTCTCTAGATCTATCCATCTGTATTGGTAACATGTATGAAATGCGAAACACAATATCACCATGATTGTCACGCAAGCTTTATTTATCGAGAACGTATAGAGATCTAAATATAACTTCGCAGAATCTGCATAGAAATCATTCCAATCAAGAATTAGAATCAACTTCCCAATCCCCAAGGCGATCTGCATAGATGAACCAGATTGAATCTGTCTGCACTATCCAGCAAAAAACAATCACAACTAGCTCTAAGGCGAAACCGGTAGCGAATTATAATCACATATCCACTGGCTTCATCTTGACATTTCAATTAAGAAGAAAGGATGCTGTGCAGCTTGTTCTGTGATAGCCTTCTGAATTTCTGATGCTATTGGACTGTTCTTGTGGCGTTCGCTTTGATACAGTGCTGCCCTCTGGTTATGAAACTTGATGTTTAAATGGAGTTATGTATATTATTGGTGCATTTCTGATTTAATCTGAATATCAAAGTTATTTGATACATACAGTTAGAAGTATATCAGTATAAGGGATGGTATGGATGACATAGTTTAATTGTATTATTTGTCACATGAAATAACTTGTATAGGTACTATTATTTTTTCCATCCTTTTAAACCCTAAGTATTGTATTATATGCTGTCATTAATCGAGTAACATTCCATTGACCTTCTACACATTAACACTGTCAAAGGAAATCCCAATAACACAGCAGCCACAACAAATCAATTTCTCCGAAGATTTTTCAGACTATCTTTCACTAAGACGATCCCTCAGATACTTCAATAAGGAAAGTAAGTCAAAATCGAAGGACATTTATTCGGTATAGCTCTTTAATATCTCTCAGGGGTGTAAAAGCCTCTCTACCTTGACAAACGCTTACAAAACCTCTTAAAATAGCCGCAATGACTTCTCAAGTCTCTTCACAGACTTATAATGAGATTGAAATCAGGGTATTAGAATTTTTTGAGGTATTTTTAGGCAGATTTGATATTGTAGGTTAAGTACTAACTTTAGAGCATAGCTTCATCTTCTAAAAAGCGCCCTAATTATATCTCTTTCATAAACTTATATCTCTATCATCATCTAACATATACCTACAGCCAATGATCCGTTCTTGAAGTTTGACGGATGAAGAACAAATGACGTTCACTAGTTTTCTTAGGAAACGGGAGAAATAATCATTAAACGTTATTTCCTATTAAATATTATAGTAATTGTAGCAATTTCTAGTTATTACACAAATCAATGTCTATCATTTCAAGTCTAATATAACTTAAATTAGACCCATTTCGAATTGCAAGCCAAATATGGAAATGGAATTAAAAGTGTGGTTTGTACGAAATGGTGCCAAGGCTTCACCACAAACTAATATTACGCCTAGACAATGCCTTTCGATACATACAGAGATAATATACTAAAACAGTCAACTCGTCTAATTTTCATGTCTATCTAGATTGATTTCCAATTTCAAAACAATATCTAGAAAAAATATTGTACAATGTTTTCGAAAGAAACTGAAATAATATTGTCGCTGTTTTCTTTTTATTTTTATGAAAGGTTCAGTTCAATTAATATAATACAAAATTGTGGTACCTATAACTAGAAAACATTTTACTTAATTAAACATTATTAATCCATTAAATACTTCTAAAAAGGGACTCTTGCAAAGTTATTGAAAGCTAGTTGTGAATTACGAATTACGATCAATAAATAGATGAAGGTAAAAAAGCGTCTTTTGATATAAATCAAAAGACGCTTTTTTACCTTCATCTATCTACAACTTCAAAGAATTACTTTTCTATAAAGAAAAGTAATTCTTTGAAGTTGTAGATTTATTTCTACTGATACTATGACTCTAGAGCGAAACTACTGGATCGATTTAAATTTAAATTTATATGGGACTTCCTCTGAAGTGGTATGGATAAAAAGAAGAAGTTTTGAAGCCGTTACAGCCGTTTATGCCGCAAATTTTCGAAACTCGCACGAGAATCAAAACCTACAGGGTAAGTAACGTCTTATAGAACAGATAAAGGAAAAATTGCGAAAACCGTAAATTTATTTTTTTCTGAAATTGGTTCTTAGCTGCCGTAATATTTTACGGCAGTTGTGAACAAATTTAAAAAAGAAATATTAGTATTATAAAAAAAAACGTACAAACGAGTTGAGAACCTCCTCTTTTTGAAGTTGGTTGAAAAATGATCGCCATCGTCAAGTCTATGTGTCATGTATAAACGATAGCTTATGTATCTCCATTTAGTGCACATATTCATGAGTTAGAGGAGGCGAGCTATGAATATCTATCAAATGTAAATCAGCCAGTGGGTGTTAAATATCGGGCGGAAATCTTAATTTAGCCTCAGTGTGCACTGAGCTTTAGGAGATACAAGTATATTTATTTTTTATGTTACCGGCCTCGGTACAGACTTACATAAGTTTTGTAGTTTTTCGACCGTTGTTAACAAATTTAATACAATACAATGAAAAAGTACCAAATCTAGATGATAAAATGACGAGAATCCGGTAGCTTTTCAGAGATAGACAATTTACTTAAAATAAGTGAAAAAGAAACTACATATTATAATTGGTTTACGTAAAAGCTGTACTCATATTAGAATTGGCCTTAACTCTTACAAAGATTATCTATATTCACCTGTGGCAAATAAGCTAACCCCCACATAGCTTAGCTTGGAAAAAGGCTTGGCAGAAGTAAAAACCTTCGACCTTCAGAAAGGACATTGGATTAAGTAAGAGTTCATGAACCTTAGCTCAAGTAAAGAAATCTAAGAATGGGTTCTACGTTTTACTTTTTAGTTACGTAATAGGTATTACTTTAACTCTAAATATAAAACAGAGATTAGTTAAAGATTTTAATTAAGAACAAAATCGTTTCCGAATTATTCTAAGGAATAACTAAATAAACTGATTAGGTATTTCGGCAGGTACTGATAAAAGTTATTTTCAAAGGATTAACATAAATATTTAGAGAAAATTGTCTAACTTTTGTTTTCAACAAATAATTGTTATTCCATTTTTTTGTGATCATTCTGAAACTTGATCCTAATTGAAACAAAGAAAATATATTTATTTTACCAACTAAGACTAATATTGAGTCTGTTTTTGAAAGGTTGTTGTTTTCAATGTTTTAGATATTTATCTATTAAGTTAAATAACCTAGTAGGTACCTACAAAACACATTTTTATAAAAAAAAACGTGTGTAAATTTAGATGTAATAAAAACGAGTTTTCTATGTCTAGTAGTGGGAATACGTATTTTGCCAGTACATAAACCGGTAAATTTAATGTCATTAACCTCTATTTTGCTTAAAAATCAAGTTTAATGGTATCTACAATATAAACAATATCAGCCGGCCATATTGTAGCATGTTCGCGCCATTACCAATATTTGGATTGTTCAAGTGTTTCAAAACTGACTACCGAAACTGCAATAAAGAACCTTATTACAACGGTATAAGGTTTATGTGCTAGGAATGTATTTTTTGTTTGAATTGAACAGCGTTATCCGTTAGAACAAACATAGCGGGGTTTGAACCTCTAAAAACTAATCATTTTTATGTTTGTGTGGCAAGTACTTATCAAACACATTTTAGTACGTACTTTAAATTAAGCTTTATTTATTTTTCACAGGTGTAATTAGAAGCTAGAAGTTTTTCGTTAGAGATATTATCTAGATTTCACTAAAAGATACTAAAAAAATAGTAAATTATGAAATGCTTTTGTCCATTCTTCAATCAAACTGGTGACTTGTGTTTTAGTGTAAATGCTATCTTAACAACTTGTATCCATAAATTTTATATTACATTCGTCCAAAACCCGTTTAATTAACATCTCAATGAAAGAAATTCATTGCTTGAGCTTCGACCATCCGAGATTTACGCTAATTAAAATTTTGCCGAAAAGCGACCATTATTTCATGTAAAAAAGAAAAGCTGAGGGATTAAAGAAAAATGAGAACAAAAAGGTGGAAATGATGAGATAATATTCTATTTTTAGCCCTAGCTTTGAAAGTATGATGCTTTGTTTATTTTTAGTATGACGGTAAGTATAATGACGGTAGGAAGCAGAAAAAGTGCAGAAAGACTGCGCTTGTAAATATAAAATAGATTCTTAATGTTATAAGGATAATGAGATTTGTTTTATAAAAACAAACTTAAGTAGTGCAGTGTATTGTTTCAAACCTTCCAATCTCATCTGCAAAATAAATATTGTTTTACTCTCGTGTGTGTAGTAGGCTCACCATTTTATGTCAGTTATCCTTATTTTTATCTTATCAAGACTTGCTCTTTTATATGCAATTCTGAATAACATAGAGGTTGACGTACTTTCTTCAAATAAAATATTATAACACGTCTAATCAATCAAATTATAAAACATCGCTCTTAAGATCCCACAGAAACTAGTTTGCAACCCCTTACACAACCCCTTAGAATTGTAACCCTCACGTAACCTCACAAAGTTCTGTCAAACGCAATCCGAGACACTTCCCTATCTCTCGCAACATTTCGTTCATCAATCCACGCCATTTCGGGTTAAAACAGGATCCATTCACTATGGTAAGTGCACCGCTTTCGGTGCGTATAGGAGCTACTTTGCAAGCAGCCTTAATTTTATCTAAGAATTTTACAGGATTACTGGGAAGAGATTTGATTTAGCATTAGGATTAAGAAATTATTAGGATTTACAACTGTAAGCATTTTATGTAAAAAAATCTTCTTCTATGGTTTTTTTTTATATAATGAACATTCAAATGTTAGATTATAAATACAAAAAGCTCGCTGGAATCGGGTATACAACATTTTACTACCTAGTTGCGCTAAAAATGTTCATATTACTAAACGATGTATATTCGTAAAACGAGATACATATTTCTTTATAAAGTAAGTGTACTCGTTATATAAATGACATTACAATAAAATTTTAAACGTAAACCAAGTTAAAGACCTCAGACGGCCTATTGGTATTCACATGCCGTCCGCAAGGCCGGGGCAACAGCCAACTACATCATTATTAAAGAACCTTTTTCTCTGACTTACGTCATCAGTAGCCAACGTACCCTTACAATATTTGTTCAGTACAGTACACCCAATAAAATTTATTTGTCTGCTATAACATAAGCCTGCCATACGTTGTGCGTCACACATGCGCTGCCCTTGGTACGCAGACGGTTAGTGCCTGTCCGTCCTTCGGGCCTATTTCCAGTCTCAATTACGGTAGACAGTTTGATTTTTATCGATAATTTTATTAATGTTTGCTGATTCCTTTTTTAGAGCTGAAAACAATCTCGTCGCACAAACAACTCGTTAGGTACGAAAATAGATTGAATAGTTAGCGGTCTGTTGTCATATTTTAGATTCGCCTCATAGGTACCTACGGCACTAAAATTTTAAAACATTCATGTTCTCTTTTTACACTGAAATTGTTTTTAAAAAGTTTTAAAGGTGCCTTGCCAAAATGTATAGGCGTTGGTAGGAAGCTTTTTGGCAGTGTTCCCAAAATGACAACGTGCAGTGGAATGGCGGAGGCTTCTCACAAAACAGGCTGGCTTTAGTTCATGGCCTCCATCCATTAAGTCATTAACGTTTTTACGGCCATTGTTGTTTTGTCCGAGGTGACATAAATCCGTAATGAGAGTCACCGCTATCTGTAAAGGATGCGGGAAGAGTTGGGCATGATTTTTTTGCACGGACGCATGACCATTGCAATTTACGATATTGGCACCTACAGAGTTTATCAAATATGAATATATAATAATCAATCCTAACTCGTTACATGGGATTGATATAGACTGCTTTCGCTACATATCATGACAGCATTATTTTTTTTCTCATCCATTAATCATGCCAAAGTCATGAAACTGGCTATAGTGGCTATTCTAGTTATTACCGAAACAACCTCAAACTCACCAAAAATGTCTGCAGTTTACCGAAACACTTCAAACTTTTGCCCTTTTATAATAAGTCGTTTAAACGTTTCATCTAAGTTTTAAAAGCGATTAACGCCTCAAGATTAAACCGCTGTAACAAAAGCCAGGCTTAAGCTTGAGTCTTAATTTTTAGTGCTTGTAATAAAACAGAGCATTCTCGCACTAACTTAATGACTAGTTTTATTTTTATTTAGCGCTAACACCGGAGTGTCTCATTAGGTCTTTTATACAGGGTGTAATGAAAATGCGTGGTTTAATTATTTTAAATACTGCTGCAGTATATAAAGTAAACAGTTTTTTACATTAAAAAATCGGATATCCAGTTCAAATTTTTACTAGCGATATTTTAGTTAGGTATCGTAAAAATTTGCTGTAAGGTCCATCTGTTTTTTAATGAACTGTGCTTGTCTTGAAGAAAGTTGTTATTTTTTATTGGAGCAAGCAATATTTCAAATATGATAAAATATTTCTCTAGCAACCTGTATAGAACTTTGGACATAAGACAGACTGATAAACTATTCAAGGTATGTTAATAGAATGGGATTGTGGATTCCAAATACGTTGCTTTGCAAATATGATTCGGAAAAAAAATCTTTGTATTTCTTTTGTTTGGATATTCATAGTAATGAAAACACGTACCTATTCTTTAATCAACAATTAAAGACGGAACTGTGACAGAAGTCCCTTAAATAGAATCTTTGTAATTACGAACGGAATAGTTGATATAATTTATTGTCATTGCAGATTTTTACGAACATACAAAATTGTAATGGTTTTAAGCTTTTAGATATATTTGCACTTACTTTAATTGATTTTGTAGTTAACTTCAAAGAATATAGTGTCCTGTTATTTTCACTTCGGCGTTCAGTTTTATAACTTAGTTTCCAATATTGAGAGTAAAGATAGTTCTCACTCTACAAACTAAGATTGTATGTATGTAGGAATGGAACGTGACGGATGCATGAGATGTTTGAAAGAGACAGAAGCATAAGTGTGAGTGAGACAAGTGATGTATGCTTGAAATGACGTGAATGTTGATGTGGGACGACGGGAGGGTGAAAAAGGGGTAGGACGTGTTGAAGCAGTGGCTAAAATAAAATATATTAAATTACGCCATTTTGTTTGACTGATGAACCTGATCCCACATGTATACAGTTATCAGAATGAAACAACTAGTGTTAAAAAAAAAGTTGCCTGCCATTGGAAAAAATATATTTAGTCTATACACGAAGACTGAATTAATGTCTTTGGAAGCTGAAAGAAGTCTGGGGTGGAAACTAGCTCTCTGTTCCCATTTTTGTCTCATAAGTTTTATCTTCCCCCTGTACCTAAATATAAAAGCACTTTAACATAGGTACACTGTTTCATCGCTAGAGTGTTATATACATTACCGATTTTTATGGCAGCTATTCGAGAGACATAGTATCCAGCAGCCGTTGGAATCGTCGTTTAATTTACTTTGACGACACGTTTCGAAGCTATTCGACTTAGATTGCTAAAATATATTTTTATTATGGTACATGTTTACTGATTCAAGTATGTATGACAAGAAGGACGTGCTATTTACCTCGTGATTTAGACTTACTGTTGCGCCTTTTTTTCTTCTTCTTCTTCTTTCAGCCTTTTTCTTATTTAACCATGTTTTTTCCTTCTATTCCACTCTATTAGTCATACTCTCATACTCTCATCCACTGATTTTTCATCCATATTATTCCTCACGCAATAAATCCAGCTTTTTGTCGACCTTCCGCTGTGTTGTGCTCTTTTATACTTTCCTTTCTAACAGATGTTGACTTCATAGTGCTTTCCACGGCTTCCAAAAATTCCTTAGCAGGGCTTTACGGAGATTACATATTTAGGGTAATCAAGAAATAAAAATTTCAATACCAACTGGTTAAGAGGTCATAAATAGGTATTAAATAAACCTATAATTTTGAGACAAATTCTAGCTCTAGTCAGGTAACTTTTCTATTAGAGCATAATTAGTAGTTTTAACAAGTTATTTATCTTAATAAAGCGGTATTTAAAAATTATTTATACTTACTCTAACTCATAATTATAGGTTGATAGTTTTACTTTAAAGACTACTGACTGACCTGTTGGGCTAAGTGGTTAGTGACCCTGACTGCTATACCGGGGGTCGTGGGTTCGATTCCCACCCAGGACAAATCTTTGTGTGATAAGCACGATCATTTGTTCTGTGTCTGGGTGTAATTTATTTATAATAATATGTATGTATTTAGAAATATATAATTATGTTTATCAGTTGTCTGGTTACTATAACACAAGCTCTGCTTAGCTTGGGATATTATATTATACTAATTTCTGAGGTTTGCTCGAATGTTACACATTGAAATAAAACTATTGAAACGGATTATACTAAGGTTACGACCTATAATATCATTACATAAATACCGCACAGATTACAGATCGCAAGGCTTAACCCACCACAATCTCTAAGTCTATACTAAACGATAAAATAGCGACGCGTGCTCATGAATAAGTATCGAAAGGGAAAGACAAGATCCGGCAATCTGTGTGACAAATAATAATATTTGTATTCGGGTTCCGTACACAGAAAACTAAGGAAATGTAACGAACATTACGTTTGTGAAGTTTTTGCTGCTAGCTATAAGAAAACAAAAACAAAGAGGCATCGGTATTACCTAACTTGTAATAGAACAGCAATAGCAATTTTGCGTAATTTGACAGCAGTAATTGTGCAATTATTGCTGAAATTTTTTTACTTATTTAAATTAAAATTAATTTACTTATTTTAAATGAATATTGGTTTTGTCGCTTATGACGTTAAGGCGATAAGTAAAACGAATTATTTTTTAACAGCAACAATTGTTTACATTTTGTCGTCGCTTTGCTTTTGCAAGATACGTAATACCGCTTCCGGTTTCAGAAAAAGTAAATATGAGAGGTTCTATTAAGCTTGTTTACAGAAAGGGAATGATGTTGTTTTATGTATTGACTCGTCTCATGAAATAATAGTTTTCTTAGGTAAAAGCCTTGTTACGTTTATAGTTTCGTTAGTTTAACCTTATGTTGAAGTTTATACCTAAGACGTCAGAATCAGCATCTGACTAAAGACATCGTAAAAAATATATGTTGTAGGTAAGTGCATAGACAGTTCAGGTCGTATACTACATCAATTTTACAGTAAAAATAATAAGTATGGATTTCTTCCGTTTGATTATTAACATCATTTTCCCATGTAAAGTAAGTCAGTGCAACTTGCGCTTACAAATTACCTTTTCTACTTATTTTTTCCGTACAAGTGCTAAAGCAACATTGAGAGAGTTCAAAGGAAAATGGCTCAGCATTGTTGGCATGTTTTCTTTGAAAGCGTATTATTGTTTGTCGGAAAATATTCAAGCATTCAGTAGTATTCTGTACTTATAAACATTGTTAAATTGTGGCCACAACTTGTTGCTGCCCCTTTAGACTTGATTATTTCCTTTACCAACCCTTTAAGCCTCGCGAGATTTACTTAAAAGCTTTGACTGAATTTTTTGTTCGACAATTTGCAAATTAAAAACTGGCAAATGCCGCACCTGCTCGTAAAACGAATCTGTGGCGTGGGTACGATTTCCCACAAAATACACCAACTGTGTTAAATTACACAAGCCATTATAAACTTTATTTCATCGTGGTGCGAATCATAATTGCTTGTGTGTAATAACATATGGTGCTCTGCCTGTAGTTGACAAGTAGGTTCGCATCAAGGTGATTTTTAATAGACGCTCCTAGGATCTGCTAGAATTGCAAAACTTCGGCATTTTCAATTATTTTACTAGGCAGCTGTATTTGTCGTTTCATAGTTTCTAAGTCGTAACTTTGACTGTGTTTGAATGTTTGAATTTAGATGAACTTTTTTAGTCGTATTTTTTCTATTGAAATCGTTCAATAGAAAAAAGTATCGAGAGTATCGACTCTCACCCAGCGTCAGGGTTCCGTAGTAAATTCATTCAATATAAGTAAAATACTACGACTTCCCCGAATGTAAAATGTAAATCTTAGAAGTTATAATAGCACCTTAGAATTTAAATGAGTCGTGACAAATACAAATGGGTGAAAGTTCGACTCAAAAACAAGTGAAGCCGAGAAGTTAAGAGAAAACAATCAGTACTTGAGTTGTCAAGGTTTTCTTCAAGTCATTACTTCCTTTTCATCTAGCATGTATTCTGAACTCTCACATATTGCTCACGACTATTAAGATTTCTTTACAAATAAATAAAAAGCGCTAATCACCTCTGCAAACGAGCATGTTTGCTCAGTGACTTCTAAATGTCCGCTACGACATTGTCAGGTCGTTCATTGACCAAATTTCATTAGTCAGGTATTATTAAGATAATTACTCATAAAAGTAAAATTAGAAGTAAATAAGCTTGATCTGTGATCAGTCTAGACATCATAAGGTCGCCGCCAGTGATTGATTGAGAAAACGGAGAGTTTATTACATAAAAAAATCTATTTTTAAACCTTTAAGAAGAAGCTTATATTTTATACTCGTCGCCTTATTTAAAAAGGATTATAAACTGGCACATACTTCATTAAACTTTGATTTAGTTGGAAATAGATTAAACTTATTTTCTGGCAAAAATATCGACCTTTCTATATAAATGAATTTCCGTACATGATAAAATTACATCCAGATTTAGTACAAACGTGGTGAACTAAACCAAGATCAAAATCAATACAACCTAGAAAGCAGTACAAAAAGCTCTTGCAATCAACACAAGACATCTAGTTTGCCGCTTTAATTGGAATCAATAGCTTAACTAGAATAATATCTAAGGCAAGGAAACAATAAGACTTCGATCTGTCTTCGGGGAAAATATAATGGTTTCATGTTACTGTTACTCTTGGAAATGCGGTTGCTATTAACTTCTGGGTATTGACATGTTGTGTTACGATGCTGACAGAATGAATTTGAAGGTTTATTTAGCTACGTCCAATTTAGGACAAGCTTTGTTTCTTATATTGCAAAAGTGTTGTTCTTCTTGGTATTTTCGTCCTAAGTGCCATGACTTTGCTTTTTTATTAGTTTAATTTTTATCAAAGGTTTATTTAGGACTAGGACAAGACTGGTAGGTAATCAAAATCAAAATGTTTTTTTTCTTTTAAAAAAAAAAAAAAAGGCGCTTAAGAAACGTTAAAAACTACTGACTCTAGTTGCTCGGTTCCAAAGTGTCCTTCCTATGGAGAAGAGCCGGCAATAAACTTCATAGGTTACTCTTTTAAAAAAAAATCGAGATGATACCCTTGACATTTTCAAACTTACATATTTCGTTTGATCCCCAAATATGTCTTAAACCCCTTCCTTTCCCTCGTTTTGCTTTCTCGGTGTTTGTATATTGATCGTATCTCAAAGAATTTTCCATTTCAGTTAAAGTCCCAAAAAGTAAACGTTATCTAAACCCGTTTATACAAAAAAATGTTTGCCAAATATCGTATGCTGCCTAAAGGGGCAATTACACGAGACAATTTCCAGTCAAGACTAGCTAGCCTGGCTGACAGACTAACTAGCATGCTCGTTATTACACCGGACTTAATATCGCATGCTACTCAATCGCCAGTGTGAAGTTTTTGGTGTTGGTCGTCAGGTAAACAAGGTGGACGATGTCGATATCGATATTTTTAGTAATGCGCTAATAAGTTATTATTTTTTAATAAATTTAGGTTTACCAACATTTTTACACATACTTAACATATAATAGACAAAGATTTAGTTTTAAGTAATATTATGTTGTATTCGCATTATGAAAAATATAATTATTGTTTTATAAACACATATAAAATTAAGTACAGAAAATAAAATCAAATAAAAGGTACGCGAATAATAGATGTCTAGTCTAAAATCTACTAAATAGTTACAAATGTTTTTCAATAGTGGAGATGAATTGACAAGTTAAATAAAATAACCATTAGAATTATAAAAATAATGAGTTTCGAAGGTGCAATCAACGCAAAATCCTAAATAGTGTATATTATATTTCATCCTATTTTTCCACATGTGAATTATTTTAGCAGTTTTGAAACTGCACATGTCTTACGTAAAGATTGTGCAACCCTAGGTGTATCCGTCGGGCGGTCGGTAGAGGTCAAATCGCGTGCTTACAAGGTTAAAAAGTGCGGCAGCGTGCTTGCTCGTCGCGAGAAAGTCTAGTCGAGACTTTCTGCGGGCTAGCTGCGTGGTGTAGGGTTGCCTCCTGCAATTTATTATATAGTATCGTACTATGTTCATTATAATACAGTAAATTGTAATATATACGAGTATAATAGGAAAATAATATGGTACGAAAAATTGGTACTACATTTTCAACGGTAAATCAACTGTAGCACATTTTTATTTTCAAATATTTAAAAATATACTGGAATCTTTGCACTAAGGTAATATATAAGACATTCATGGCAATGCTTAGTTTCAATAAATTTAATTAATTACTTTTAGTTAACAAAATCATATAAAAGATAATATTAAGCAAATAATAGATATTTTAGTCTCAAAAAAAACTACTGAATAGCGATAAATGCTTTTCAATAGCAGATATCAATCGAGAAGTTAAAACGAAGTACTAAAAAAATAATCACATACGTCACATACAAGAAAAATAGGTCTTTTGAATAAACTAAACAAAACGTTGGCAAACTTTTCGATCCAAGTTTTTCGTATATTCAGGCTTATCCTAACCAAATATGCATAATTTTTTCATTCGCGTCCAATATTGGCCCAAAATATATTCGGCGACACGGCGCGGCAGCGCGGCGGCGCGCGGCGGTGCGGTGCTACGGTTCCCCAATGAGTTATATAGCCTGAGGCTAATATTTGAGCGTATGCCCTGGGGAATCTAGTCTGGGAAAATGTACCAACTAGATGTGGTTGCTAAGCCGCTTTCGGGACAACTTTTGTTGGATAAAAATACTACTTAAGTCTAAATTCTTGAAGTTTACGTTTCATTCTAATTTAAGTTGGATATCTTATTTTTTTTGTTTAATCTTAAAGTCCTAAAAGTTACTAGCTCAGTCTAGTAACTTTTAGGTTAGTAACTTTCGGGAAATCCTTTTTATATTGAGACGCGAGAAAAAAGATATAGTATAGGTATACCACATGTTTATGCCTTTATTTGAATCCCAAAATGTAATTACTGAGAGTAGTTTCAATGGCAATAAAACCTTACAAAATAAAGGTGCGAATACATTAGCGACGTGACTAGCACTAAACTATTACTTGTTTGTCGCTATCGTGTTTTTCAGGCCACTCACATTAAGCTGAATTAAGTAGCTTTGCAAAAGGATTTGTGGGGATTTTGTACGGTTTTTATGCAAGCATTTCCGCAGCTTATTTTATGTATGCGGATTAAATTTACTATTTAAAATATGATGGTTAATTTCAAGGTGAATTCTGAGGATTAAAAAATTGTAAACAAATAAATTACCTCATCAAAAGTGCTATCAAAGTCTACCTAGAGTCACAAATATTTAAGGGATATTATTTCTATCTTTCTTTCTAGTTTTTCTATATTGAATAGTTATGGGAAATACCAGTTCTCAAGTTATGAATTACTCTGACGTTACCTGTCTACCTATTCCATACAAAAAGTCTTGTAAAAACATTTACCATACCTAATTGGGCGTCATACGCTCTCATTGGTTCCCCGCACACGTTCGAACAATGTTAACAAGCTGCATCATATCGAGGGCAGAAGATAAGCGGCTAAGGGACCGTTACTTTTACTTCAAACTATCGTAATTGAGCGATTATTCATTTAGGAATTTAGAATATACTTGAGCTTGTTAATGCTGTTATAACTTTGTACATCATTTGTTATTTATCAGATTATAGAATTATGATCAGTATAACATCGCATATTCCAATGTAATCTGTGAGTTTTAATGTTATACGCTTTTCCACTATCTGGCAATACCACTCATGGACTCCACGAGACAGGCTCGACCTAGTGTGGAGTTCATAAGCAAATTGTTTCCTTTGCGTCTTATTCCTGTCTTCGTAAACCTATAATTATAGTAACGTAGAGTTTAAGGTATTGTAAAACAGTTTTTTGGCAAATAAACATTATTATTTCCTATGTTATATTACCTAAAAAAACACAAAGATGTTACAAAACGCCATACAGATTACAAAACAGTATATCTTTCTTTAAAAAAAAAAGCTTTATTAGGGCTATAATAAAACCGCAATTTTCGTGTTAACCAGTGGTAAACTAAACGAAGATTTAGTATGCATGTAGTTTGTATTTGCAAGCGCGTGACTATAAATAGTACTGATCAATATAATCCATTTCTGTCCAATATGTAGGCTACGTTCATATGTATGTCTAAGCTTAGTGAATATAGGTTTACCTGTGTTGGTAGTCATGTCAGATTATAATTATCAATACATATTACGGCGAAAAACGAAAATGTTGCGTTTTATAGAAAATTCTGCAGTTTTAATCAAGTCTTCTGTACCTACCGTAGAATGTTGTGGTAGTTTATTACCTACTCAAAGTATCTGGTCAACTGCTCAGTACCAACCACAAAACGTGACCTTTGTTGTCCGTCTATCACTTATTGACCTAAAATTATTATCAAACGCAACTTAACTTTAAGACGGTCTTAAATATCTATCCGTCGCTTCTTAACACCTCACAGAGACAGAGACAGCACGAAACATAACGAGGACTTAAATTGGTAGAGTATGGCCATGAAAGTCCAATTCCTATGTATCAGATGTAGATTGTGTGATACCGTCATTTATAAGGCGTTGCCACACCGCCATTTTGTTATTACAATAGACCCGCCAATTTGCTGCTTCCGACTATTTTCTCCGTCATCATAATTAGCTTTACAACGGTGGTAAAACGATGGCTATGCGTGACGATCGATTTTTGTAATAAAAGAAGGTCAACCAATATTATTGTTTTCCAAGAACAATTATATTTCATTAGGCTACCGGTAAATTGTTTATAATTTTGACCTAAATTAGGTAATTATTTAATTATTATAAACAGTTTTAAGATAAATCTTTGATAGGATTAATAATGTTGGAATGTAATCGTTTAATACATAATTAGGGCGCATGGCTCTAAGATACATTTACCCTTGTCGGCTTGGCCGAGCTGATAATGTCAGCGCCATTGCGGCTTTGCCACAGATTAAATAACTCTCTACTGTACAGACCAAATGACGTATACACCTATAGGCCAGCGATTGAAAATCGAATAAATACTTTTTAATGTTTTGACTGAACATTAATGATGTCTATTATGCCTCGATTAAATAAAATTTATTGTCTTATCGATAAATTATGTTGAATTTCACTGTTGTCGATATGTTTAACAAGTTATGATATATTTTAACGAAGACATCAAACAAAAATATTGTGCTTGGATAGTAATAGCTCATGTCATTAAAGTTTCGTTTGTTGCTTAGTATGTGTTATAAAATAAAAGATCACAAGTTTAATGAATAGGCGCCACATAAAAAATATATTAACCTAACAATAACGGTTAACAATCGTTGTTCGAAAATAAAGAATTTCGAAATTTTATTTAAACTGAAACTAGTTCAAATATATTGGCATGTTCTATTAATTATGAAATTCAGTTGAAAAAACGATTAAGTGAGGTTTTTAATTTAATGGTTTATCATTATTGTCATAAACTTTTATTGCCCGTTTTCATAACTTATTGAGCAACTATTTTAAACCCAAAAAATGATAACACTTGCCTAAAAGAGTCGTAGATTGATTTGATAACACAATTGACTCAAATTTTATTGTAATAAAAATTTATAATTGAAATAAAACTACTTTTACGGATTTAGATAGTAGTTTTATTTCAATGTCTAACATTCGCGTAAACCTCAGAAAAAAATTAATAATATACTTTCAATGGAACTGCAAGCTATAAAGTAATAAGTAAGGCCCAAATCGTTATTCAGAACTACAGCAGGTACCAATGATACTTTTACATAACATAATTACACATACATCATTGACAAGTCTATTTTATATGTCAGTGAGCCACGTAACATCTGATTACAGCTTAACTAAGCACAATATATAATTATTGTAATCAAATTATACACAAGTGTTTGAACTTCAAACCCCAAGGTCAAATTATCTGGGCCGAAATTCCGTGCAATTTTAACTACTACTAATTGTTGGGTCTTAAACTTTAAATAATAATTGGTGTTAAAATTATGACCGTTCGTTAAATGACGTGTGATTAAAATCAAATTTAAATGTCCGTTTGTGTCGACCGACAACCGCTTGGTTTTAAGGCGCGAATGGCCGAGGTATTTGTGGAAAGTTTTCATTCGAATAATTAAGTTTGTGGACAGAGGGGTGATGTATTAATTCAGGGCTTGTTATTCAGGCGAAACTATACGAAAAACTGATTTAATTCAATCAATTTAACATACAATTTATTGAATTCGAGGAACGCTTCTAAATTAAATAAGATCTAAAGGATTTTTTAGACAGAATACAGATTCCGTGATTCACCGTTTCTTTGTTCTAGTAAAGTTTAAAATTAAAAACAGAACAAAAACCTTTGCTTTATTTCAACTGAAAATTATCGGTATTTTTGTCTGTTCCTTTGATATAAGCAACTTGAGTCTTTTCATGTGACAAACTTACGTACATAGCTCCATATTGTCCTTTTTTGTATGTCCCTTTTATAAAAGCGACTAAAGATCTTTTTATAAAACAATTCCTACATACATTTGTATCAGATACACAAGTACGTTATCCCATATTACGTGCGTACTTGCATGAGAACGGTAAGTGGTTAGGAAATACATTCTAATGACTCTTTAATGCAGGTAAATGTAAGGCTAAGTACAAATTGTATACTAAATATACTAATGCATATAAATGTACTCATGGTATTATTAACACTTTATCTTATGCAGAAACAAAATGACTCTAAGGCTTGTAGAATATGCTCCATCCAACGTTTTTTACATTAACACCTCAATTCTATCAATATAAATAAGTACAATGTAAAAAACAGTTCAACTCAGTTTTCCGATCTATCATAACACAAGTCTATAGATGTAATATTGTTTATTGCTTTGCCGTCTTTATGACAATAGACAATATCCATCATCTTATTTTTATGGCATACGTAGAACCGAAATATAAAAATATATATAATATATAAAATATATATAATATAGTAAAAAAAAAACAAAAATAAACGCAAGTTGAAATTCTAAAACCTCATACGAAATATAAAAATAACATACAACAGAGAAAAAACTCAATGATCCCACGAAGCTCTAAGAGGAGATTAAAGAAATAAAAAAAACTAAAACAATTTGATCTAGTAGGTACTTAAGTTAAATAAAACACTTAATTTTAAATTAATTCTAGCTTTAACGTGAAGGCTTGCTAAAGTTGGTTTCATTCAAACTGAATGAAAATTAAAAGTGAATTTACGAGCTGGTCGACTCACAAGCTCACTAGCGATTCCAAGACTTTTATCTCAAAAGTCTAAGAAGTAATAAATTGCCTGTAGTAAGAAGTCTATCCTCTAATGAGATTTTGGAAATAGGTCCTTTTCATTCAAAAAAAGATTATATTAAACTCAGCAATCAGCATATATTATACTTAATTTTATATATGCATATTTGTTCTATTTTTTCGCATTACTTTTTCAAAAAGCATCTTTTATAATTAATGAATACTTAAAATTACGATCGGTAATAGGCATTGTCAACAACCAATCATAAAGTATTTTAATAGCCTAATAATTAAATTAAGCTAAACATTAAATTATTACTTAAATTTCATCAATACCAAAAGTAAAAAAAATTAGCTCGTAAATATTACATCAAACATCGCGACATTCTATCAAATGTTTATCTCGTGTGACGTTGACTAATGAAGGCTTGATTTATGTCGGTTCATAATTCCTTCATACTGATCATGAACTGTCCATTCACTATACAAAACCACCAATAAAGCCTTGATACTTATAGTCTACAAAGGACCAAAGGTTTTTTAATTAGTATCCTTCGTAATTTAAGGCTGCAAACTTTTTGAAAATACTCGAAAAAGTAAATAAATGAAAAAGTAAATAAATGCGGACAACATCACATACATTGCTCTGAACCCAAAGTAAGTAACTAAAGCACTTGTGTTATGGAATTCAGAAACAACGAAGGTACCACAAACACCCAGACCCGAGGCAATGTAGAATGATGATTTCTACATTGACCCATCGAACCCGGGACGGTTCGATCCCCGGACGGACCTCAGAGCTAGCGACACCTTGAAACCGGTGCGTACGCCACTCGACCACGGAGGTCTTCAAAGTAAAGGATAAACTATTGTATTGACTTGTTAGTTTACACCTGGCTAAAAGTTTAATCTTCATTCATTGCCTCTAAAGCGGTTCTTGATGACTTAATTGACCAAAACAAAGTTAATAAAAGTAAAAAGACATTATTAACCTTTGAGTAAACAAAATGAAAGTCGTTCACAGATTATGCGGTCCCATTATCTGACACATTTCCCGACGTCGTTCTTAAGCTCATGGCCGCAAAATGAACTTAATAACGTGAAATAATCCGTGAAACAAGTTTAATTTATATGTAATACCCTCGTAAATGTCAAACACCTTTCAATTTACTTGGTTTAGCCTTAAATTTCAAATTTCACACCTGTTCGTTTGGTCGTTTGGGTAAAGATTGGAAGCAAATAGTTTGTTTATCAAGAGCAAATACGAAATATGCATGAATAATTGTAATAACCACGCGTCATCATAATCTTCAATATTTAGGTTAGTAATCACAACATTACACTGTCAGACTGGCTGTTTGAAAACATCTTTTTTTAGTAAATTTTTACTTTACTACAAATAGTCAAAAATCTTTCCCTTCTTACACCATCAAAGTTTCTTCTCCTTTCTTCGTTTTTATACGAGATATCAATTCACTTTTTCATAAATAAACTCGGCATTTGTATAAACAAAACGCATCTTTCAATTGTTTTTGTCGCGGAATTTGAAACTGTCAAGATGACCAGTCGCTGAACTTCAGAAGTCAGTACACTACAGAGACGAACAAAAAAATAACCTCAAGTAGTATCTAGCAACAAAAACTCGTTTGTATATTGTTAGACAAAAGCTAAAGTTTTGACTCATTGAATTGTATGAACGGAAATGCCGGCTTCCGTAAATAAGCCATTGTGCTCGTTTTTTCGACAATTAGCACGAATTAATGGAATTTGTTCCACGTTCGTTGGATCGTAGTAAACGTTTTTTTTTTGTCGTTTACTTTGGCACATCACTTTAATCTTTAGATAAAAGTATAATATTAACGGGATTAATGTAGTTTACTTTTTTTTTTTTTTTCATCTTTGCATGATAATCTTATGATTTTGTTTTATTTCACTAGGTTTACTTTCATGTATCTTATTGTTAAACATGTTTTTCTCTTTTATAGGTAAGTTGGTGTTTACAAACGCAGTTCAACATACATGAAAAACAATCCTAAAGCTCTAGCTTTAGTACCTCCAAGGTAAATTACTCGGACCTTACAAACCACAATTATTACTAACTCTTGAACTCAAAAGGAAAATAAACTTCAAAATGAAATATAACTTAAACGCGAAAGGCAATAAAATTAACAACTCGGAAAGCAATAAATAAAAAGTTGAAGAATATTTTCTCGGCGTTTACTCGCTGCGTCCATTTGCAAACAAACCTGACGAAAGATAGTTCCAAATGTTATTCTAAAACTACAGAATAGTATTCTTGTGTTAATAAAAGGTGCATAGTATTTAACGATGTGAATTTTCAGATAGGTATAATCATTGTCAATCACGTCTTATAAGGACGATTAATACAGTATCAGGTGCAGGCAACTTAATAACCCGAGTACTCGTTCCTCATACATTTAACCCTGTATATGCTCCGCATTCAATGTACAATGTACATTTCCTTAAGTATACAATAGAAAAGGCATCAAAAACACATTTAACTATAAATAGATACAATTTAGTTACTTGAATGTGTTTTATCTTACGTGAACAACGGGACGACTTTGGGTCATTGTCGTGATGACTCTCAACTCGGCCTAGGAGTTAGGACCTGCACTCAGCAGTATCAATATAGAACAGATCAGAAACTAGTGTACATTATTTTCTTGTGCTAATTTATTATTATTTAAACCTAAATAATATTTTTTATGTTTTGTTTTTTTGTAAAGAACTGCCGAAGTTATCCTCATGGAGGTTTTTACTGCTTTACCGGACTTAGTTGGCGAGACATTACTAATACGCCTCCAGCCAGAAGCTAAAAAATATAAGGGTTGTGGCAACGAAAGCTAAGGGCACCCCCTGCGGAGTGCAAATCTCGAGTTAGTTCGTTGCTCACGATCACGTTGAATACGAGAGCAATGGTGTGAAACACACATTTAACTAAGAATTTATATATAATTTAGTTACTCGAACGTGTTTTATCCTATCTGTCTACAACGGAAAGAGTTTGGGTCATTGTCGTGATGTCTCTCAACTCGGCCCAAGACCTGCACTCAGCACTATCAATATAGAACAGATCAGGCTCTACTGATTGGGCCCCGGAAATGCCATCGAATCGCATAAACTATTTAATTGTAATCAATGTAAGATAACAGCTGTAAATTGTTTTGATTACAACGCGGTAGGCATTGGTGTTTATTGGTGTAATTATTAGGTTTATTGTAAGATTTGGGGTGATAAATGCGTTACGTAGTTGAAATAAGCCTAAAAGATAACATTAATCGAATAAAAACTTTTCTCATTCAGTTTTGGCTTAAGGTTTAACTTAAAATAAAATGATTTTTCTCACGCCATTTATTTACATTTATACTTTTAGCAGACCAACCGTCCTTGACTTTTGACGTGAGGAAAGATTTACAAAAAAACAACCCTTATATGGTGGTAATTAAATAAAAGCTATAACTAATAAGACCGTATAAAACTTTAAGCAAAAACTTAATATCAAGGCTACAAACATAATAAAAAGTTTCCAACTTAATAAATTAATTGACTTGATATCAAATGCTGACGGCTTGCAAGTATCGAGAATGCGTCACATAGAATTTAAAAAAGTTTAATCTATAGAGTGCGAGTATCGCTAAAAGCCCATTGTGCCGAATGTAAGCACATTTTTGGCCGTATGTTGTACATTCGTTTACTGATTTAACTTATTTTTGATTAACAACAGACGTTTATGGGAAAATTTTGATAGTCCCGATATTATTAGGATAATATTAGGGTTTAAGATAGTTTTATTAAAACGGCTCTCTTTTGATACTATTTCTACGACGAAACTTGTTCACACAGTGCTCACAGTTCATACCCTGATATGCGCACTCTGTTCTTGCTCTTCTCTATGTTGCGTCGACATATTTATTGAATTTCGTTATAAATCTATGCAATGTGCATGTTAATGCTTTTGTTTAAAGGTGGGTGTATAACAAACTGTTAGGTTATGGATAGAGTACTAGATGGGAATAGACTAACGAAATATTATTACTGATCGTAAATTTGTTACAAAGTAATGGAATATTGAAAGCTTGGCTAATTGTGTCTGGCTGGTTTTGTTGCTTGAATGCTGTCGATCATAGTAGAAATATCTTTTTAAATTAGCATTCTCGATATTGGATACGTTTAATTAAAAGTTTGTTAATGAATTCAGTTTTCTTGGCATTATGTTACATCTTTTCGTTATTGTTCCACCAACACATTATTGATTAACTTACCTAAGTAAACTTCGCAGTATTAAAAAAAGGAAATGTTTTAGGATATCTTAAAACAGATAAGTGTTTATCCAACTTTTTCACTTATCGATCATCAAAACGAAATTACAAAGATTTTCCAATCTTCAAACAATTTGTTTCTATCAAATAGTCTGCCTCGAGCGGTCAATTAAAACTTTTTGAAGAAGTTGTATAGGTAGGTACATAGTTGTATTTGTATTATACTTGTTGGAGACACTCCGTGACATCCATGTAAGGCAAGTTAACTGTAGAATAAATATATAAGAATTAATCTTTAGTACGTGCTAAGGAGTGCCTGTGTGGGTGTATAGTTAGTTGGTTAGGTGACTTTTTGTATTTAGGAGGCATAATGACTCTTACATACAAAAAAAGTCGCCTACTATTATGATATTAATTACCTTTTATTATATATTGATAAAAGGTTTTTGTGCTGCTATACACTAATAAAATTTATTAGCTTTTTGTCTAAAGCTTACCTTTATCTTTTATATAAACTCGAGAAACAGGGCACACTCGTACAATTAAATATTAAGATCTCAAATGTTAGCTTTAATATTCATTGAATCTTGTATAAGTCAATAGAAGCTAAATTACGTTTCGAAGACATGTCTTCAATAAGTCCATGAAATCATGACTTATTTGCTATACTCACACTTCATTACTTTTTATATGATTTACAGAAACAATTTTCAACGCACAAGCATAAGGTTTATAATATTAAAGCCAGTAAATATTAATATTAAACGAAAAGGTATTATTAAAATATTTATTTATTGTTTAAAAGGCTGAATATATACCATTCACTAAGTACTACAAATAATTTACAAGTCTTACCTTTACAAATAACGATTTTTCAACTTCTCACCATTCTATCAAAATGCTGGATTCTAACAAAAATATTTGAACAGTTAAGATGACGTACATCAAAATAATGACGCTACAAGTATTAAACCGTGTACTTTCTAGAAATAATGATGTCATTTACACTGGAGAGAATCGTGACCAATCCATACATTTTCCGCTTCTCTCACATATTTTGAATTCTTCAAATATAATTTCGCAACACGGAAAGCGAACCTAGTAATTTGCGTGGACTCTGTAACCAAAGGCTAAGCTTTACACACCCACTAACCTCGGAATTGATTACACATAAAATAAGCATTACTCTGATCCCATACTATAAAGAAACAGGATTGTTCCTTGCGAAATTCCTTAATTTTGTTTGTTTGGAATAATGACTCAATATCCTTTTGAAATTAGATTTTTGTACTAACATACAGTCTGATAGTAAACACATAGGTAAGACTATTATCATTTGTGGTCTTATATTTACTTAAAAAAGAGGTAGTTATAGGTAATTTACTTAAAAAAGAGTGAATTTTCCAAATCTCACTCAAACGAAGTGATGACTCAATGAAGTAAAGGTAGTTTTTTTTACTTCGGAGAATGGCTTTACCCCGAGCTTGTTGGTAAATTTTTATCAATGTGTTACTAATATAAAAATGCCACGTGTAAGAAAAAAAATACACTAAATAATACAGATCATAATCATAAATAATCAACAAACCAAATTAAATTCGAATCACGATACAAATGTAAATTGAAACATCAAAGTTATCTGTATGTGACATCACACAAATAAGCTTCATTTAACGTACGTAAATTCCGCAATTTCCCAACATTTCGTTTAAAATCATAATCATGGATACACGTGTTCCTAAAATCTGCATTTTGTATTCCAAATCTCTTTGTTTTGTGGATTACACAGAGTATTAATTCTCTGGAAGCTTGTGTAACCGCACGCACGTGCTCCTAGCCTATTGTGTGTGGTTTTTCTACTCTGTAACTTAATAATTATGTAATTTATACGCACTTTACATCTGCTTTAGGGCATTGTGTTGATAGAGCTATTGATTGTTGCATGTTTATTGTTCTTACTAGTCAATTACTTCCGTATTCCATGTGCTTAATAAGGGCATTTATCTCTATATAAATCATTATAATGTGTGTGGTAATCATGGTCTTTAAATCGATGCTCTATTGTTTGTTTCTTCCTACTCGAAGTCATGTCGAAGTGCTACGAATAAACGTAACAAAAGTTTAAATCTGTAGTTTCTAGAACAACTAGTCCACACTAACAAGCAAATATCATTAACAAATATCTTACCTCAAGAACGATCTGCGAACCCGTTTCCAATTAGCTTAATTGCCGCTTTGATACCAAAACGTGCCTAAGTATCAAATAATACTCTAGATACATCTAAAGCGTAACTGACATAAAACGCCTTATGAGTATCAATCGTACTTACATACTAACCTACATAATTCAAATGTTTGAACTGACCAATCAGGGCTCAGCGATCGAGTTGGTAGCGGCGCAAGCGCTCTCACATTCACTGAGGTCCGATCGCACGCGATTCGTATACAACCCACCACACATTGGACACAACACTTAATCAAATAAAGCCTTAACTTAAAAGTCTTAAGGTTGAATTTCCAAGTTCGTTGTTAATATCACAAGTGGTAGACTGTACATAATCAATTAAGATCCTTCACGTTCGTACGATACTAATGGATTTGTTGCAGAGATTCGATCTTTTTAAAAACAAAAGCTGAGACAATGATATTCTTCATACCTTTAAGTTTGGTGTGACTTAGCGTAGGATGCTGTGGGAACTCGTAAAACTAGTTGAAGAAGTGTTTAACTGTCATGATTTTATTTGAATACTTTATTTCAGAGGGTAACCTCTATGGCTGATAAGTTATAAGAAACGTCGGTAGTAATAATAATAACTAAATTGTTCAAGCTGTAATGAGATGTGTCTGGGTTTTTATCCGATTACGCCGGAATTAGGGGTTTAGTATCAGCAATAGGAAGTTGACCATAATAATGCAAATCCCTATTCGAAAAAACCGCACAGACTCATCTCATATTATTATCATAATATATATTCCGCTTTTACAGACGTCATGAAGGTTAAGTAATAGTTTCTAGATATTTAATGTACGTAGGTCGTAGGTACTTGCGTAGATTTTATTACTTTCTATCCATGACGAAATAAAAAACACTACGTAGATTCCATGGTAATTTAATAGTGAAAGAATAACATTCTGCTATCGGATATTAATCTTCCCGCGCCAATAATATTCAATTCCAATTTAAAAAGTGCGTATAATATTTGTTGTTGATAAGAGAATTGTTACATGAATTTATATATTATATTATTGGAAATGTACTTATAATATTGCCAATAGCCTTTATCGTAAACTTCATTCTTCAGTTTCGTGATAATCCAGTAAATTACGGAATTAACCCCGGAGCCTCAACAGTGAAAAAACATAAAATGTCCAGACTGCTATTTAACACAAGTCATATTTACTTTTTTTTTACATATTCTACTAAGACACTACTGAAGCACTTCACTTTACAAATTTAAATGGCAATGCTTCAGTACATTACATTCTATCGAAAAAAGGTATCGTTGTACGCTCAAAACTGCCTACATCTTCGGAGAAAGCTGTCGCGATGATAAACAATACACGTACCTTTGAATCAAAGTGACCGTTATATAATGGTTTGCACGATTCTTTTGATTAGCTATGTAACGAATAGTTTCATTAATAGCACAACGTACTACAATATCTTGATGTTGCAGTGCACGTGTGGTCACAGCTCGCAGCTTTTTGTTCGCGACACATTCACCATTGGTACGCATTGCAATAATATAAAGGTACAACTAAACTACAAGCGAAGCTCTAATACTACAAAATAACATGAAAACGAGGTGTTCCCCAACTTTGCTATACATATTGAGTAGTTCGATACGAAAAACCTCGGCAATCCAACTAAAAGCTATCTATAGTCGTTAATACATTTTAAAATAAATCAAATTTAAAATATCAAATAATATCAAGATCACTTTAATCAACCATTGGAGATGAAAAAGAATCTTTCAGAAACAAGTCATATTTAAGAAAATAACATGACCTTTGCTCTTTACATGAATGAAAAGTACTATTCAGAGCACACAAGCACTGCTACTGTTTCCTCCAAAGGAATGTTAAAGTCAATTCAAAGCCTGAAACGACCTCCGTGGTCGAGTGGCGTACGCACCGGTTTTAAGGTGTCGCCAGCTCTGAGGTCCCGGGTTCGATCCCCGGACGGGTCAATGTGGAAACCAAAAATTTTCTACATTGCCTCGGGTCTGGGTGTTTGTGGTACCTTCGTTGTTTCTGAATTCCATAACACAAGTGCTTTAGCAACTTACTTTAGGTTCAGAACAATGTATGTGACGTTGTCCGCATTTATTTATTTATATATATACAATATCATAATGGCCTCGACCACAACTTTTAACGCTTAGCTTCCGCTGCCAGTGTGTCAAAAGCTCAGTCCCAGCCCACTGGTCACACGCCATATCTTCAACCTTACGCTTTACATAACGATATTAGTTTCGTATATCATTACGCAACTGATTGTCTGATAAACACTATTCACTTTCAATGTGCATACCGTTCAATTGGATGTAATTAAGCAATTCGATACAAAAAACGGCGATTACTTAATGAGGTTGGTTTCATAGAATGCCAGTGTCGGGCACTTTGTGCACAGGATTCGTCGTCGTATTTAAAATACTGTTTCTGCACATAGAAATGATTAAAAGAAAATACTAATTTCCAAAAAAAATACCTAACTATACAAATTAACATCTGTTGATCAAAATTACAATAAATCCATTTTTTTTATTTTATTGCTTATATACTGTTACTTTATGGAAAAAAAATAAAGACAGAATTAAGTTAATTCCTATCATTCCTATAGACAGAAGCAGTATTCCATTTTCGTAGCACCCTGTATACGTAGTTTTGTACTTACAGTCTTGTCTTAATGAGATTTTATTAACATGTATTTCTGTTATCGTTTCTTAACGCTAAGCTTTATGTCGTTTTCCTAGTTCTGCCTGGATTATCTTAGGAGTTAGGCGGTATAGATTAGACAGTATAACTAGTTAAGGGTTAGGTACTTTGTTTATTAGTCACTTATATCATGCCTTTGTAACTGATAATTAAACGTGTGCTGCCTACTTTTAGCAGAACTTTATTCATTTTTATATTGTGTTCATATTATGAATTTACGAAATTAAAAAGGTATATTGGTATATAATTGAAGTGACAAAAAAAAAACAATTTCAAAAGTTAGGTATCATATCGAGTTATCAAGACTTCGTCTTGTTGTCAAACAGTGAAATTTCACACAAAAATTAAAAAAAAAAAAAAAACAGTGGAAACGTGGCTTTGTCTACGATATGGTTTTAATTATTCATAGTACGCTGTAATTATAATAGAAGGCATAGTTTTCTTATCTGTACTCGGTTCTGTGAGAAATAGGTTACGGTTTCTCGTAGACGATGAGCTCGCAAAAACGTAGTTACGTCAACGACCGCAAGCCTGCTTCCGTTCTATGTGCCCGTTGTTTCGAGGTCCAAAAAAGGTGTTACAATTACCGTTTTATTTACGCACGATTTCAGAATAACACTACCTCACATTTCACACCGCTATAGTACATAATAAAACTATCACAACATAGTAGTACTTACAAAGAATAACAAAAAAACATTCACTTGATATTCTAGTGTTTTTTTGCCAATTTCATGAAATAATTATCCTAGCTTTTGTTATTCAAGGTTACTATCGAAAGAGCATTTCCTGACTTTCTGAATGATTAATTACATAGGTGAGTAGGAGTAGCCTGAGTACTTTTAAATTGTCTTGATAACCTTCTTAAACAGGTTATTTACTCTTTGTCAGACCATCTACATATAACCTAAAATTTTTGATAGTATTAAATTTTAAACTGGTGCAAGAACGATGCTTGTTGCTCGCGCGAGAGAAGTTAAACCAAATTCAAATTGGAATTTAGACATCAAACAAATGTTCGATTCAAAAGCTTTAATACTCTGACCTACTGCTGTATTCATAGTTGTATCAATAAGGCTACAATTCCTAATCAACATGCCACAGTACATGACAGGCATCCAGTTAATCAACAGCGGTACAACCAAAGCTATTTCCAAGCTCCAAACAATTTTGTTTCACTCACAAAAGCACGCAATATCTCAATTTGTCTTGATCTAGATAAATGTACGAAATCATCGGAACTCGAAGACCAGACAATTTCTAGAACCCCCGTATCAGATTTTGTAATTCCATTACAAAGATAATTTACTCCGGTGTAATTAATAAATGGAATTATCAAATGAATCATTATGAAATTACAACGCTTTGTTGTTGGCAACCGGTTGTATGGAGTGGCCACTGTCTGTGACCTATTTCAATAAGTTTAATTGGAAAGCATTGTACTTAATCAAATATTTAAATGCGATTGCAGCAATGCTGGGCGTAAAGAGATAATTGGTAGGACTCCCGGAAGGTCGCAAGCTTGACCTACCTTTAGCGTACTGATAATCAGAGCTGAGGATCTTGTTTGACACGTTTATTTATCACCGAAATAAAGTTTAAGTAACGAGCAATAAAAATATTCTTTTAAAACTTAACTTAATTATTTTACAGCAATAACATTTTGTATTCAAACAATATGAGTTATATAAGTAGTCTTAACAATTTTGTTTTGTATGTCTTGTACAGTATAATGCTAACCTACCTACATAAAGATAAAGCACAAAATATTTAAATTTGAACAATGAGACGAACAAAAACATAGTATTTTGTACAATATTTTCAACTCATTGTCAATTGCCTTGCGTCAAAGGAAAATTGTAAGCACTTTAATTTCCTTCTCATATAAGGTATGACTCCTATATACATTAGGAACCCTGTAGCATTGTTTGTAGCCTTGGTTGTTGAACCACAACAAAACTACGTAACCATACGTCATATCAAAGTAATTGGCAAAAAACATGGCGCTCTTCACCTTGTTATTATAATGATGTTTGTCTCTTCAGTTTCATACAGCAATATTACGACCTTGAAATATACAGAAGCACGTGTATATCATTTAATGTGATTACTATCCATGCATGTGAAACTGAATGATTTATGTCAATCGATTATTTTTGATGTAAAAATTAAATGAATTTTTGTACAAGCATTCGTTAAAAAATATTTATATTGATGCATATAATTTTAATTTTAATACCTACCTAAGCGTCAATACTGTATAGATAGAAACCAAATTGGTTCATAAGTAAGGATATTTAATAAGCAATCATTATTAGACGTACCAAAAAAGCTTAGAATGTACTTGAGAATTTCCGATGAAGGAAAAATCAAAAGTTATACAAGGGTTTTCCACAAAGAAGGTACATTATATCTTTGACTAACAATCGAAACAAGACTATAACTAATATTATCTTATCCCTGCTATATTCTGCAAAAGCCAGAATCTCACATAACTGAACAAATAGTATAAATACTGAGAATGGTGCGCGTGACAAGTGGTCAAGTGGTATGGAGCTCGGGTTCCGTCGTTAAGATAATATTACCATTAGTACGACACTTGGAGGAAATGAGAGGGATGGAGTGGTTGTCCTTTTTATGCTCAGATGTATCCAAACATATATTGTAAGTTATTATCACTTGTAACATTTTTTATTTAAGCAATAGTGCCTGAGAATGGACGTTTTCTTAGCAAGATTTGAGGAAATGTTTAGTACGAACACAACATTAAGGATAAGAAACTGGTTAACATATTTGCAAGAATTTGGAGTGTAGGATATTATCTATTTGGATCTAACACTGCCTCAAAGGAGGGCTAAGTGTTATATGACAACTTGAAAAAGTGCGATGTCCAATAGTATATCGGATCGGTACAGGCTGACTTGTTTAAAGGTCTAGCAAAGACCAAGCTGACACAAAAATCTGGTATTTTTGTGTTAGCTTGTTCTTTCCTGGACAATCAAAGTAGGTAAATACTGATAATAGTGTACTAATCAGAGATTAATGGTGTAAGTGTAAACAGGTTGTGTTTCCGTTCTAGATTTGCTTCACACCTTATTTGCGTTGACGCAATCTTTGAGCCTAATTGAAAGAAAGCCTCAATAGGTAATCTAGTACCTACTTTTAATACTTGCTCTGCCTAATGTAGACAACGGGTTCTTAGATTAACACGGATTATTTTCCGAAAGGCTTTTTCTATATCTTTTCCATATCAAGCAGAAAGACAACCAGACTTCGTCTTTGTATAAAAAATGGTGGTCATATTACATTTATATGTAATACCTGCCAAAGAACAATAATAATCTGTATCACGATTTTAATCTTTATCTAGATGAGAATTTATTTAATAAATTTGAATGCTTATGTTTAAGCCGGATTATCTTGTAAATCTAGGTCTTGTCTTGTCTTAATAAGACACTTCCAAGAATCCACTCATTTTAAGCTCCTTTTGAAATGAGATCTGGGCCTCGACATTGAAATTCCTTAATCCTAAATTAACTTAAGCCTATAAGTTAAAAAATAAAACTGTTGTAAACTCACGTAGTCAAGTATTTTTTATCAACACTAGCTATTGCGAAAGTAAAACGACAAAATTCATTATTCGCGAACAGAATTGGGTCGTTGTTGATACAATAACACCCAAACTAGTATTACTTGTTCACGGTGTCGGTACCGCTTTTAAAACAATTAAAATGTCACTTTGTACACAGCATTTTACTAATTCGCTAATGAATAGAATGCCAATAACCTAACAAACTTCAAAAACAACTATTCAAAATTATACTTAGATAAATACCTTTAAATGAGTAAGGCAAGGTTTAGTAAACCAAAAGATATCTGAAATTAGCTTTTATACATTTTCCGCCTTCCAATGATTCCAATGATTGCTAACTGATTGCCCTTTGAAGTTATAAAATGTCAAAATAAACCCATCATGATTATTCAATCCAGACAATCTCAAATGACAATAATATACCTACAATTAACTACAACAAACAAATCAATTGGCGAAACAATTTCAAATTAATAGATCATATAGAGGTGTAAATAACTTTATACTAAGAATCGAATACGGCTTGATCGTAATTTCGCAGAACTATTACCAAATAAATGCCTTCAACACAAAATCCCGGCAACCTTGACAGCTGACACATGTCATTCGCCATCTTGTAAATTGGGCTGTCAAAACACTTAACGTCAAACCTATTACATTAATGGCCCGTAATAGATGTTTCCTTATGTGATTTTCGAAACTTGTTGATTACTTGTATGTTGTTTAATCCAATAATTATTTAGTAAATTATAATTACTTGAATTAAGAGTAATTTGTATTCTTAATTGCTTTATTGAAGTCATAAAATCAAGAACAGTTTTTTATTTCGGCGTTTTAACTATGCCAGTTATTGCCTGTACTATTTATATTTTAATTAGCTAGTAAATGAGCACTACCCATTTAGTAACATCAAAAAACATTTACGTAATCAAAACAAGAACCTACTACTACTGATCTAAATTATTAAGTCCATTATGGATTACAAGAAATAAAAAACAAAATTATTAACTGCCAGAATTGACTGATTAAAATATAGAATACCTTTTTGATATCTCTGTCCTGCTTGTACGAGTATGTTACTTTTTAATAAAATGAACTTCAGTGTAAAATATATTTCTAAAATAAATAAAGTCCATTTCTCAATGTTACTGCCAAGTTTTTTGCTAAAGTTTTTTTGCCGATGTTATTACACGTTTTACGTATTTGTGTAAGTCTTGTTAAATTACTTTTTAATACTATGAATTATGTTTTAGAGAATAACGTCCACGGGAATTTCGACCTTATAACAATGGTGTTAAAATAATAAATGGTAACATGCTTTAATATAACAATGATAACTATTAATAACACACTTGTCGGCATACAGATCTGATAGCTATTGATCTGACATGTCTTTAATACATGATTGGATTTTTTTTTCTTATATTCTAAGTACAGGGTTATAAAAACCAAGAACCTACTTCGTTTTTATAACAAAGCTGACCCTATTAAAGGTTGCAAAAAAGTTGTTATCATAAAATGGTTTTTCTATACGGCTCACTTGTTTAGATATTCTTTGGCCGTCAATCAAAGTTTTTACTAAAGTTCTTTTACCATATCACCCTCAGATATGTTACGTCATAAATTACTTTCGTGACGCATGTAATAACCTTGTAAATTTATTATAACTTGAACAAATTAAATTATTGTATTTTTATTAAATTTTATTCTCAGATTTAATAGTAAACCAGAACTTTTAACATTCAAAGTAATTTATCATCATCATTCAGCCAATCATAGTCCACTGCTGGACATAGGCCTCTCCCAATTTGCGCCACAACACCCGGTCCTCCGCCCTCCGCATCCAGTCCCCTCCAGCGACCTTTTTCAGGTCGTCAGTCCACCTGGCGGGGGGGCGTCCTACCTTACGCTTGCCGAGTCGCGGTCTCCATTCTAGGACTCGTCTGCTCCAGCGGCTATCGGTCCTTCGACAGACATGGCCAGCCCATTGCCACTTCAGCGAGCTAATTTTACGAGCTATGTCGGTTACCTTGGTTCTTTGTCGGATGACCTCATTACGAATTTTATCCTTCAAAGAGACTCCGAGCATAGCTCGCTCCATAGCCCGCTGCGCGACTTTAAATTTGTGGACTAGTCCAACCGTTAATGTCCACGTTTCGGCACCGTAAGTCATAACAGGTAGGACGCACTGGTTATAAACTTTCGTCTTCAGGCATTGCGGTATAGGCGAAGTAATGTATAAAATATATGTATTCCATTTTTAAATGTAATTCAGTTCCTTATTTGAAAACGCTCTTCGGCCAGTTCTCTCTTCACACCGACATAATTTTTACCGCTCCATTTTCAAAATTCTTCCCCGACAACCGTTATGTCAAATCTCTTTCTACCCGCATAAACACTCTATCTCCTAAACTCCTTTATAAATGAACAGGCACGTGTCGTGTAATGGCGGGCGCGACGTGCACCTGTGCTAATGGACCGAAGCTCAGGGGTGCCTTAAAAAGTTTTAGTAGTGTCTCTGGGTATGCGTCGAATAATTAATGTATTTGTTTATGGTTGCTCGATATGGGTTTTAATTTTTAAATTGTGCTTTGGCATGTTCTATTATGTTGATAAGGCCAGTGTCACATGGGTGAGTTAATGAATTTTAATAATATATTTTTTCTTGAAAAAAAAAGATTTGTCATAAGCCTACCTGGTTAAAACTCCGCGTAGGTACATTCCCGACATAAAGCATTACATTTTTTATTCTGATTTTCAGACATACATATTATGCAAAAACAATTACCAAGAACCAACATGCTGACAAAACCACACATAAGTCATAACACATTAGTAACATAATGTATATGACTATATGTTTTACACGAGTATATTACAGGTTTATGTATATTTTATATTATACGAGAACATAGGTAAGAAATATGTTTATTTTCTAAACTTAATTGGAAGTGTTACATGTTATAATTCCTCATTAATTCACGACGCTGATTACTTTGGCGGAAACCACCGAACGTGCTCACAGGGTAACCAATGTATAGCTCACTGGATTTGAGAGCACCACACCCACCTATAATAGAATACTATGATGGTTTGAGAAACTGATAACTTTGTGAACAAGCGTGATGATTAATTCTTCATTCTCATTATTAAAGTAAATAACTAAGTAGCCTCGACTTCTATGTTTCACTTTTTTAGCGGTACCAAAATCTAATTTTAAAAAGACCAACAACGCAGTTTTAGAACCACAGTTCATTTTAAAAATTCTTCTTACAGGTTCATACACCTAAGATGACAGCACTACAAATGCATGATATAATATTTATTTTTTTTAAACTCGCAGAAAATAATATAAAATACCTTTTCCAGTTTAATGTACATGGCATCTAAGAAATAACAAAATTAAGATATATTCCCTTAGCTTCAGTAATTCCTTTTGTTGCAAACCGTACAATCATACGTAAAGCAAAGAATTCCGTACGTCAACGGCTGAGTAGAATTATATGCAAATTCCTTTCGGTACGGTTCGCAAAACAAACGAGCAACTTACGTGTACGACATAAGAATGTTTATACATGTGTAATATGTTTGTATATGTCACTGATGTCACACAATGGATGTTACGGTTGTGGGAACACTTGGATTAAGATTTATTCTTTGTAGCTTTCCTTTAAACTCTTGACAATCGGCGGTAAGGATTATGAAAGATTTGTGTTTTGAGTTTTACATGATGTTCCAATTTCCTGAGTTGTTACATATGATTTTTATTTAAGTTTGTTTATTTAGTGAAGAAAATATTTAGGTATTGTATTAAGAAAGTAACATTATATCCACAGCTTAAAGTCACGATGAATTCTACATTTATATTATTGAGTACGAAACTGAATAGGAAACCAATTAAAAAATTACTGACACTTAATTACAACTATAAACTAAAATATTATGAACCAATAGGAAGTATTTAACAATTACTCAGTTCATTACAGTATTTATAATAGAAATTAATACTATGGTATCCAACGATTAACAATTCATCATTTATTTGACGGGAACTTATCGCAATATTGGAACTATAATTAACAATTACCTGAATATGAAGACATAGGAAATAATGTAGGAAGTAAAAATGTGTGTTAGGTAAATTCAGGAGGCTTCAATTGCCCACGGATTGGCGGCAGTAGCGTAATACCAACGTTATATAATTTCTAATTTCGCAATAATCGCTAGCTAACCTTACTTTGTATTATAAAAGCTGTGTCCTCCTGTGCAAGCGTTATTCATGCATTTATAAAGATAAATATATATTTATTTGTATAAACATAATAATATGTAATATACATGGAGATGTAAATGTGGATGATTATCTTTATCTGTATAGGAATAGGATTGGGACTCTACACTCTAGAGACATATTTGACGTATAATTTAACTTTAACAAAGTCTTTCATGCATTATTTAGTTATATATTTAGTTTTTAGTTGATAGTAGATAATTTAGTTTGTCATTATTTTTATTTTATTTATTTTCGTAACATAAAACTTACATTCACAAACAATCTTATACATTTATCAGTATTATCAACAAATAAACAATTATTACTCTGATTCCGGTACTTTTCAAAAGAAATTACTATTTTGAATGTTACGTATCTGCTAAACCACTTGACACGAATTTTAAAACTTTACCGTAAAAACTCCCCATAAACCATAATTTGATTACCTCTGTAAACTTTAAACCGTTTACAGCGTAATTCAATTAATGAGTAAGTAAGGCGGTTAGCACTTAGTTCCCACTGCTTTACTGTTATTGCCTTATTATTGGATAATAACGAACATAACTACACTCAAATAGTATTATTAGTTGACCACGTGTTACCGACCTATATTCCTAAATATAGGCATTGGAATTAAAATGGACAGCTTCAATTTGTTATACAAGGAATCGATTAGCTAGGGACATTGTTTATATAGATAGTTGAATGTTTAAATAACTTTAATGTCGAAGCTATTGAGAATAGTGAGTTTCTACTATACGGAAAATCTTAACTAACCTTAATTAGGCGAGAAATAAGAGGTATTATCAAAGGAAAAATATATTGTAAAATTACGAATTTAAATACTAGAAACCGATTATTTAAGCAAGGATAAATTATTTAGCCTATAAATTCCAAAAAAAATCCTTCTTGAAAAACATAATTTCGTAAAAAAACACTTAAGAAGCTGTAGCTTACAATTCCACAATCATAACTAACCTTTTAACTAAACCTCGAATCATTAACTATAACAGAACAACACCACAATTAAGCAATTAACTTCCCATTAGCATTCCACAGTAACCTTCGTTTAAACATGTTAATATTTTGACACACATATTGAACTGCCAACGAATAACTAACGAATAATAACGGCTGCCTACACTGTCAGTTGCAGTAAAACTTAATTGAAACTTAACGTAAATGGTTATAATATCAATAAATTAAACCGCTACTTGTGTGTACAGAAACGATAAATTGGATATAATTTGTTTTACATTTGTGGTCCAAATTGAATCACCTTTGAACTGGCTTGTTCAATTGACCCTGTATATAATATACAGGGTCAATTTACTGTACTAAGTTTTAGCAGTACTGCATTTATTACCTACTTTTTCTATCATTCAGAAAAACATGAACATATATATATATACGTTAAATAATAATATACACCTTGGAGCAAATCGAGGTAGTTCTTTGCCCAACAGTGGGCAATGTCTTCACATATAGGTAGGACGTTTGCACCTATCTAAAATCCTAAATGCCTTCACATTGCTAAGTCGGTATCGTAATATTTTATTGATGCATCACCCGCTAACATTCCTGTACGCATGCCAAGTCAATGGAGTAACAACCACGATCTATTGATCTATACACAATAGGGAATATTAAGTAATTACTTGAATGTGTATTCAAGTAATTACTTGATATGATAGGTCCAAAAACCATTATGAAAAATTCAGATATATTTTTTGATTATTTTACAAGGGAAAAACTGTGACCCAAAAGAAGAACTAATAATTTGATAGCTATTTGTTTTCCCATAAATAAAACCATCAAATATTAAGAAACTTTTTGGCAATAGTAACAACATAGGAAACTCAACCTTACTCCATCGTAATAAAAGCGAGATCACAGTCGTACCCTATATGGTCGGTTCTCATATTGTTGGATAGCTATCGACTGTACACTAAGGTCGAAATCTTTCCTTTGCATCACAGAAATTCAATCCTATTTCATTTACTTCTGGGCAGACAATCTCACTTTCAAATCCAACTTATCGGACACTAAAATCGAAGCAAATGACCCGAGACGACCCAGTTCTACAAATTACGGATAATTTTTACAGTATTCCGATAATCTACCATCATTAGATGAAATTCTTAGTTATTATTGTTACATAAATCCCATTATTATAATATTATTATATATCTATGTTACACTGAAAACTAGTTTACTTGGTGAAAGCGCCTTCCTTGCACGATGATCCAACCAGTGTAATAGGTCATTGAGATTTAGACCTAGATTACAGAACTGTAGGTACCTAATTTTAAGTAAAGCCTTTTTTAAATTGTTGTATTTACTTTTTGAGACTGCTAATTTGCGAAGATGCCTTACCTGAAAATTAAAAAGTATCTATAGCTGGTTAAATCTTATATATAAAATTCTCGTGTATGTATAAAATACTCCTCCGAAACGGCTTGACCGATTTTTATGAAATTTTATATGCATATTCAGTGGGTCTGAGAATCGGCTACTATCTATTTTTCATAGCCCTAAGTTGTAGTAGGTAGGAAGTAGGCAGGTGCTAGGTAGAAAAAATTGCATTGCAAGTATTGCAACGCATGCCGGGTACAGCTAGTTATGTATTAAAAATCTCTTGACATTCGATCTCCATTTTATAGATTTAGGACACAGAGTTTTATGTAATGAATTTTAAAAGCTTAAAGGTATGTTAAAGAAACACAAATCGTCCAAAATTACTGCTACAAAAAACATTGCGTGACCACAACGTGTGTTATTCAACATTCCCTATGTAAAGTTATTTTATGGCAATTAGTAATTTTCTATAAAATTGGTGGATTGAAGAGAAACTCTGTGAGTATTAAAAAACGTCAGGTTAAGTTCAAGGGAATTAAAATCTTTCGTTCTTTGAGGAACATTAGAACCTTTTTATATAAGCGTTATTGGAAACTTTATAATCCGGTCTATTTTTGGGATTTTGGGCTAACAAAACTTAGGTCAAACTTGGGTCTTACTTTTAAAATATGGACGACCAGTTCGCTTTGTAAGTCCAAAAGTCTATAAAATAGCTTAGGTACAACGTTAAACTTTTCATAGTTTGGTAAGTTAAGAAGTTTTCGCGTCTTTTTACTTTGCCTTTACTATAGGACCATAATTTTCTTGGCTACGTCTTGCTTACATTGGCCGTTGATATTCTGGATAAAAAAAAACACTGAAAAAAAAAAAACCCAAAATTTTAACACTTAAAAAATTATTGAATGATGACTAGACAGGATTGTATCTACCCGGGCAAATTAGTAAGTTAATTCAAGTATGGCGTCAAATCTTTATTAAATAATGTCAAACTCAATACCTAGTAATGTGTAACTTAAGTATCTAAATAAATCTGATTGGCCTGTTGGTCTAGTGGTTAATGATCCTGACTGCTATACCGGAGGTCGTGGGTTCGATCCCCACCCAGGACAAATCTTTGTGTGATGAGCACGATCATTTGTTCTGAGTCTGGGTGTAATTTATCTATAATATGTATGTATTTAGAAATATATAAGTATGTTTATCAGTTGTCTGGTTACCATAACACAAGCTCTGCTTAGCTTGGGATCAGATAACCGTGTGTGAGTTGTCCGGGAATATTATATTATTATTAATATATTTATACAGCTTCTAGACACTATAGTACATACAGTCACTTGATTAACCTTTGAGCGAATCCCGAAGGACAGTAAAATATGAATCTCTTTTTACGGTGAACGAATCCGATTCTCAGAAAAATCAACGAGACGTCACCGTTGTATAACTTCGTAGAATTAAGATATTTCTTTTTCCCTTTTCTTATTTATTTAGTCTCTTATAGATAACTTATTCTCAGTCGCATATTTTATGCGCAAATTGGTAATTGATTATGTCGATATTGTAAAATATTTCAGTAGTAGGTAAGTCTACTGAAATATTATATTAAAGTGGAACAATTTCGATAATTAATTAATAATTATCTTATTTTACATAATTATCAGTATCATAATTTAATGTAGCTGCTCAATTCTCTTTATAATAAGTTATGTAATTAAAACAAGTTTTATTTCAATATTCAACCATCAAATATTTATTGCAGAATCCAATCATACTCTGAAGGTAAGTAATACGGTGTTCTGTGGTATATGACGAAGTTCATCCAACACCGAGCTAATATACGCAGAACTATATAACATAATCTTCTTATATATAAAATTCTCGTGTCACAATGTTAGTTACCATACTCCTCCGAGACGGCTTGACCGATTTTTATGAAATTTTATATGCATATTCAGTAGGTCTGAGAATCGGCTACTATCTATTTTTCATACCCCTAAGTGGTAGTAGGTAGGTAGTAGGCAGGTGCTAGGTAGAATAAATTGCATTGCAACGCAATTACAGCTAGTTATTCTATAAAAATACATCTATCGGATTCCTATAATACCCAAGAGTTTAACCCTTTACACGGAAGCTCAGTGAAACAAATTAATGTTTGCGGTTTTGACATTGTAATGATGTAGTTAACACACAATCACGCCTGCGGTACCTTTTGTACTAACCCTTGCCTCACCGCCTTTCTTTCACTTCAACCAGGAACAAAGGTGTAATTAATATCGAAACTAATTAGGTAACGAAAGTAAATGTTTTAGTTTAATAGACTAGACATAATTGGTATTGTAAAGCTTGGTAGCAGTGATTAATGGTCAGTCCTTCTTTGTTAAGTCTTTAGACCTGCAACAAATACTGGTTGGGAAATAATCTATACTTAATATATTAAAGCTAAAGAGTTTGTATGTTTGAAGTAGTTTGAACGCGCTAATCTCTGAAATCACTAGTCGGATAACAAAACTTCTTTCTTATTTGATAGCCCAATTTTCGAAGAAGTTTATAGGCTATTTAATATTATGGTTGCTTGCTTAAGAAGAAAAGCACGGCGAGTGAAACCGCAGAACACATCTAGTACATTGTGAAATAAATTTATTGGTTAAGCTTCCACGTTTCAAAGGAATGAATAGGACGATATAAGAAGGAATGAATGAATTCTTTTGAAGGGATTTTTCCTACATTACAACCAAAAACGTCCATACCTATTATGGAGGTTTCCATTAATATTTATGTCGAACGTTATTTTCGTGAAAAATCGATGGCGAGATGATTTTGACGATCTCACAGGGGCCCGAGTGTGCTATTTACACTCCGTGTTACTATGATCATAGTGGGATGATAGTGTCAACCCAATATGTGCCTAATTTTCGTATTCAGTTAAGCCAACAACAATCAGTGGCATACTGGCATGAGTGGGATGCGGTGTTGTCAATTTAAATTAAAAATAAAAGTATCAAACATTTTGTAATTATTAATAGGCAACACCGATTGGCACTAATTATTAATAATCGTTTCTTATGTTGCAAAAAATTGTATTAATTGTTTTTTTAATACTAATTAATTGTAAAAGCCCATACAATATGTAATTTCTATTAAAAACTTGTAAATAAGGATAATTATGTTTTAAAAAAGGAAAGTTTTCGTTGAAATTGACACATTGTCTATGAAAAATAAAAAATGTTTAGCCATAGATATGATGCAACTGCTGTCAAAAAATAGCGGAATACGAAATTGTACCGGCCATCGGTCATATTCACTCAACTCGCGGCTCAATCGTTCCAATGGCCAATTGTGACGTTTTGACAGTTAGTAGAATGCCAATTATCGTAAAATGGTCCCACTAACCCCACCCACTCAGACGATTCAAGCAAATGTAAATAGCAGACTCGGGCCCCAGCAGTGATACATTATTATGTAGAGTAGATGTATTCTTACATGAGACAAAAATAAGCAGTCTACATTTATTGTAGGTAATGTTATTATGTATATTGTATACTACATAATTACCCGTATTCTGTTTTTGTACATTAATTATTCCAGGGTCGATTCAACAAACCTTATCATTATTGAAAATGTAATTCGTGTGTTATTCAGAATGGTTTTTCAGTTCAATTAATTTTGTGTTATTATTTTGTCTACTTTATTTCGACTTTTGTACCTGCACAAAATGTTCCATAAGGAGATCCGCAAAATGTAGGGATGTTACGAAATAAAAAGTTTTCTGCATTTGCGATTTTACGTTAGTTTAAGCCCAATTAATCCTTTTAAATGCCTGTTTCTAAAATCTGCTTATTTAAACATCCAAAAAAAAAATTATAATTAAAAATTAAAAAACACGCCTGCCATGTAAAAAAAATTAAAAACAAGTCAAATATTTGCAGTCGGGGGACCTGTAATGAATTGTTTCAAGTAACCGACCCCGACTGCAAATATTTGACTTGTTTTTAATTTTTTTTACATGGCAGGCGTGTTTTTTAATTTTTAATTATAATTTTTTTATTTAATACCTTTTAGTGAACAACAAAAAAGCATGACACAACACAAAAAAAATTTCGTTCGGAACCCTTTGCAGGCGATTTCGACTCACACTTGACCATTTTTTAATGTCCACATAGCCTATGTCACTCGGGATAACTCAAAGCTTCTAATGATACCACAAACATTGAAATCGGTCAAGCCTTTTAGAAGTTATGGTGGAATAAAGAAACATACATACATACATACCTACATACATACATACATACATACATACATGAACCCTGAAAACATAACACTCCTTTTTGGGCAGTCGTGTAATAATTATAAAAACATGAGCAAATTGTGTTTGATAAACGACTATTTTAGGTAATTATCACTTAAAAACTAGTTATGAATTCAGGTTACAATGTAGAGGAAACCCAATGGTTATCTTAATTTACAGCTGTCTAATTACTTAAGTTTCTTCTAATGACACGAATAAATAACTTGAAATTGTAACGTTTTTATTGCACGAGTAATTATTTATAGTTGAAGTTGATAACCTTGTATTATTTAAAGAGTATATTGCGAAAAAAAACATTAATGTTGATGACGTCAGGGTAGTAGGTACCTAGTTAAGTGACATCGCTAACGCCTTTAACTCCATTCCCTGGTCCTGTATTCGAGAGGCGCTCGTGCACCACGGGGTGCCAGTGTACCTTAGGCAGATATTGGGCAACTATCTCTCGGACAGAGTTATTGTGTTTCCTAGTAAAGGGGGTCTAGGAACACATGAGGTGGCGCGCGGTGTTCCACAGGGATCGGTTCTGGGTCCGGTCTTGTGGAACATCGGCTACAACTGGGTTTTGCGCGGAGAGTTCTTACGGGGTGTCAACTGCATATGCTATGCTGACGACACCCTCGTCACTGCGCAGGCCAAAAATTACGAAAGTGCGGCAGTCTTGGCCACGGCAGGGGTCGCCCAGGTTGTGGAGAGGATTAGGAGGCTAGGGCTCCAAGTGGCCCTCCACAAATCCGAAGCCATTTGTTTCTACGGGCGACGGAACGCGCCACCTGAGAACGCTCATATTTTGGTTGGTGGAGTCCAAATTAGCATCAGGCCGACCCTGAAATATTTAGGGTTGGTCCTGGACAGCCGATGGAACTTTGGACCTCACCTCCAGCAGCTGACGCCCAAACTGATGAAGACCGCGGGGGCTCTTTCATCCCTGCTCCCCAACCTTGGAGGCCCTAATGCCGTCTGCAGGCGACTCTACGCCGGGATCGTGCGATCTATGGCCTTATACGGTGCCCCAATATGGGGGAATAGCCTGACGGTTCGCAAAGCGGCGCTGCTTAATAAGTCGCAGCGCGCAATAGCCGTCAGAGTAATAAGGGGTTATCGCACGATCTCCGGTGAAGCGGCGATGTTGCTCGCACAGACGCTGCCTTGGAAATTTGAAGCCAAAGTCCTGGCGCTATTGTACATCTGGCGCAACCAGGCACATAGTCAGGGCAGCGCTCTGTCGCTAAAAGAGAAAAGGGAGAACCTTCACGTGTCAGCTAAGGAGGAGTGGCGGTTAGAGTTACAAAATCCCTCTGCTGGGCACGACATCATAGCCGCAATCTGGCCTGTCTTCTGGGAATGGATGGAGAGGCGGCACGGAGACCTCACGTACCGACTGACACAGGTGCTTACCGGTCATGGCTGTTTCGGGACGTACCTGTGCCGGATCGGACGTGAAATCACGAAGGCGTGCCACCATTGTACGGCCCCAGAAGACAGTGCTCTGCACACTTTGCTGGCCTGCCCAGCTTGGGATTCGGAGAGGCGCGAGTTGATCACGCAAATAGGAGGGCAGACGCTCTCGCTCCGTGCTGTGATATCATCCATGGTCCAGAACGAGAGCGCCTGGCGGGCGGTGGTTGCTTTCTGTGACACCGTCATGACCGCCAAAGAGGCAGCAGAAAGAGTAAGGGAGGCGACGAGCCAGCTCCCTTCTCGCCGCAGACGCCATGGCCGCCGCAACACTGTGGTGCCGTTGGCACGCAACGACCTCAGACTACCTTGAGGTCGGGCCTGCAGGTGACCGGGAGGGCACCCCGTCACCTGATCAGCTGACAGGCCACGGAGGATACGGACGCCATGTCCCACGCGTCCGTCCTCGGAAGGAACGAGAGTTGGGCACCTTAGACCCACCCTCTGGAAGGGGTCCAGTTCAGGACCGAAGCCTGCCGGAGCCGCGCAGTGATTGCGTAAGCGAACCCGTGGCTCTGACTAAGGCTAAGACGGGACCGGGGTGTTTTTAGTCGGTGCAAGTCCGACATATCCCCACGCTGTGCCCTCAGTGTGGGTTGAAATCATTAGAGTTTCACCCCGAAAAAAAAAAAAAAAAAAAAAAAAAAAAAAGGGTACCTAGTTAAGTGTCTTCAGATCCTTTTCCTCACAGTTTTTTTTTTAACTTCCAATCATCCCAGTTTAAGTGTTATATGCAATACAAGTTACCTACAGTTACATTTGACACGGTGAAACAACAAAATTAATAAATAGATTAGATAAATACATAGCCAATATATTTTTTAAATGTTAGGTATATAGCATTTAGGAAAGGAATCTAGTGCCCCACAAAGAGAGTAGGAAACCTAAATAAAAGCCAATAAGTATGTATCATGTAGCAATTATATTTAGGAGTGGATATATTAGTTCAAAATATTTAAGACGAAAGTATTTACTACTGGTATATACTATTACGTAGTACTATAAAATGATTAAGAGCTGCAGATACCGCCGCATATGATTATGAGGTATTAACATAAAGCATTGTTCGGAGAAAGGCGGTGAAAGCGAAAGGGCTGTTTTCTATTTTATTACCAACTTGTGTATCACTCCATTTTGAGGTCCAAGACCCACATAGGGTGAACTTTGATGCAGAACAATACACGAAAATGATAAAGTTTGACTTAAAACTTAGTCTTATTCCTTAAGGTCTAAAATGTTAAAACAATATTAGTATTTGCATTAGTTAGAAAAAATCTGACTAATGCAAATTTTTTTTTTTTTTTTTGTAGCCTACTTCAGATCCCACTGCTGGGCAAAGGCCTCCCCCTCCGTCCTCCAAACCTGTCAATCTTTTGCGCTATCTGGCCACGTGCGTCCCGCATAACTGACTAGATCATCACACCACCACCATTTAAAATTTTACACCATCAAAATAGAAATATTTTTAGTTTGAATTGAAAAGCTCTTTTAAAACGTTTATTATTAATGACTCAAGTTGCAAGTTCCAAAATGTCATTCCTATGGAGAAGAACCGGCAAGAAACTCCATAACTGCGGTACATTGTCGTCTTTAGTTTTATTCGTAATTATTTAACTGCATACCGAAATTTGTGTTGATAATCAAAATACCCTAAAAGGAACAGCCTTTTTGGACTAACAGTAGTTTATTTCTGTCCGTCTTGATAAACCAGCTAGATCCTAGTCCTAACAGCTTATCTGTAGATTATCTTCCAGCGCAATCAAGAAGCCTTATTCTGTTCCCCAAATATGGTGAACTATACAGACTGCTTCATATTCTAGAGAGGTCACGACAGGTCATCGGCACACCTATGGTTTGGTCTTTATAGGTAGTTGTCTCCTAAATTCAGGACATCAGATCATAAGATAGGAGAGCTTCTTATGTGAAATTGTGGTCCATCAGATTGCAAGACAAGTGCTGGTCAGATTGCTTTAACTCAATAAAGTACAGTATGTACTTATTTAGGATAGGTGATTATTACGTCATGCTTAATAGCTTTATTTAATAATCATCTAGAATCGGTACAAAAGAAAGGACAACTATATGAGAAAAAAAAATACTGATTCAACACTCGACGAGACGTAACTACACTTTTCTGATATCCGTAACGAAATTCTGTTAGAAAGAACAGTATTCACAAATAGACATTTTATCTTTTGTGATATTCCATGTAATTCATACTACTTCCTCATAATTCGTATGAATTACAACCGATCGCTATCTGCCTTACAATAACATATCTATCCAATCAATTCAGCGGGGAGTGTGGCGCCAAACGTAAATATTACAACTTAATTGTGTTGTCTCTAAAGTAGAGGCGATATTGTAAGCGGGAGGCGATTATAACAGCGAGTCTTCTTCTTCTTCCTGCCCTTATCCCAAATTAATTGGGGTCGGCGCACCATGTTTTTTCCTTCCATTCCACTCTATTAGCTGTCATACTCTCATTCACTGCTTTTTCATTCATATTACCTCTCACGCAATCAAGCCACCTTTTTTTCGGCCTTCCTCTTCCTCTCCAGCCATCCACATTCAAATGCATCACTCTCTTATTCACATGCCTTTCATCCCTCCTCATTACATGCCCATACCAGGCTAGGCGATTCCCTTTCACTTTTTCAGTTACTGGCGCAACTTTCAAACTTCCTCTTATATACTCATTCCTAACCTTATCCATTCTCGTCACTCCACACATCCATCTCAGCATTCTCATTTCTGCTACATGTAATCGTCTTTCATCCGTCTTCTTTAGGGCCCAACATTCCGATCCATACATTACGACAGGTCTAATAACTGTTTTGTAGATTTTACCCTTCAACTTGAGGGGCATCCGTGGGTCACAAGTTGTTCCAGTGACCTGTCGCCATTTCATCCATCCTGAATTGATCCGCTGTGTAACGTCTCGGTCTACATCACCGTCGCCTTGTATTAGCGACCCTAGGTACCTAAAATCGGAGCAAACCGGTAAAGGTACTCCGGCAAGAGTTATGGGTACAGGGCTGGAGAGACCGCTGAAGTCGCAGAACATATATTGAGTTTTGGTTCTGCTTATCCTCAGGCCAACATTCTCCAGTCTCTGACACCACATATCCAATCTGCTCTGGACCTCTAGGCCACTTTCGGCAACCAGCACAATGTCGTCGGCGAACAGCATACACCAGGGTGCCTCCTCCTGAATGTCCGACGTCAGAGCATCCATTATCACCAGGAAGAGATAAGGGCTGAGAGCCGAACCCTGGTGCAAGCCTACCGCCACATCAAAACTGGTTGTGTCACCCACAGTAGACCGGACTTGGCTACTACATCTACTATACATAGCTCGGATCAATTCTACATACTTCCCAGGCACTCCTTTCATCTTAAGGGCCCACCACAATACTTCACGTGGTATCCGGTCGTATGCCTTTTCGAGGTCAACGAATACCATGTGCAAGTTCTTGTGCGCACTTCTATATTTTTCGCATAATTGGCGGATAGCAAATATGGCATCCGTTGTTCCTCGACCAGGCATAAAACCAAATTGGTTTTGTGAAACCTCACTCTCTTCTCTCAGTCGTCGCTCTATAACTTTCTCCCAAACTTTCATACTATGTGACATTAGCTTTATTCCTCTATAGCGATTATAACAGCGAGTGATTAAGCTATTTTATGTTTTACAAAATATGTTGTTGCATTTAAAGAAAAGTTAATTTAGCAAAAGTTGGATTTTGAAAAAATCTTGTTAAAATATTTCCATTTAAATTGATAAGTACGTTGACATTACAGTCGCTAGTCTGATTTCTAGTAGTAAACAGCAAGTGTAATGAATTTGTAAAGAGACAAGCACTGAAAATAATTTACAACGTATTAGGTAAAATCAACTCTTTAGACATTTAATCTAAATGAAGACAGACAGGTAACAACGCCATTACATACATTATTCAGGATCGATTAATAAGTATTTGAAGTGAACATCGCGAATACTCCGAGTAAACCCATATTTAGTGAAAATAAATATGTATCTGCCGCACATTTTCCTTTCTCGGTAGGCAAGACTCCAGGTGGTATTTTATAAATGCATTGCCGGCAAGACGTCATGTTTAAACATAGAATCATAATAAAAAACCTTGCCTCATTTATAAGCAAAACATTAATTACAGACTATACCTAGGTGTTGAATTTAAAACGTGATTTTAATAATAAACCTCATTTACAGTGGTCTGTACGATACCTACGAGACATAATATTATTATACCGCATAAAAAATGCAATCGATTAATCGCTCAACGTCTGACCTTGACCTTATCCTAAATATTTGTACCATTTAAACTTTGTTCAAAAGTAAACTTTATGGCTATGTGGTTAAGGAATACTTTAGCTTGTTTTCGGGCATGGTAATAAGTAAATTAGAGTAATACTGGAATTGTATAAATTGGTGGCAACTGGCAAGTGAGTTGTATTGTGGCGTCAAACCGGTACAAATATAAATTATAGTTTAATAGATATCGTAATGAGTTTTCAGTAAATTGCAATAAATTATTTTGTAGCTTAATTCGCTTATAAATTCTAGGAATCGGAACAGTAAATTACATTGTTACTTATAGAGTAATTATATAACAAAATGCTTTTTAAAGCAGTTTGAAATTATGTTTTAATAGTTAAGTCAATAAAATTCATTATGAATAGATAAAGTTCGATTATACTTTAACTACTTTTAAACACCTATAGATATTGAGTATCTACAAAGACAACCAAACTATCTCTCAACCACAAAACTACTAAATGAAGAAATTTAAATCGTAAACATCCTGTTTATGAATTGTACACTTTTTTACTTACACAGCGGGAAAACATTTTTCTTTAATTCCTTTAAGAAATATTTTGTCGACCCTTCAAAAAGGTGTCGAAATATTAGTTTAATTAGTGCATCAAGTGGCACTACATCAAGTAAAATGTATCCAATACGTCGGCGATTACAAGTGCTTATGATAAACGGGTCCAGATTACTCAACAGAAGTTTCGTACTGAGCCGAGCACCTACCTACCATTATGCAATCTAGCCTCTCCGAGTATTGGTACAAAGTTTGCATCGAAAGTTTGATCAAATGTTGGTCGCATTACTTTGATTAAAGACTACGATAGTAGTTATTGCATTAATTGCATAAAAATTTATGCTATGATTTATCTTAATCTTAATTAGAAAATCTGAATGTTAAAATTTGACTATTTGGCCCATATTTTATTTATACAAAGTCTTATCCTTTTCACGGATTTCACCAAGGGCAAAAAAATAATCATCTTAGTTTAATGGTACTTGTAACTTGCAATTGTCAATTTTCATCTTACGACATGAATTGTATGCAATATGATGCATTGGTGAACGTTGGAATGTTGGCCCAACATAATAAAGACATGATTCTCCAGCATTGTGACAAGCATATGATTATCAACTTCGCAACATACCGGCCAGAGTAATGAGAGGTGATCTATTGATCAAACATATTGTGATTTCAGAATCAGACAAACTAGCATTCACAAACATTCGAATTTGAACTTTATTATTACAGCAATAGAGGTAATTTATATTTGATGGTGTTAATTTAAATATTTTTATTTTAAAATAACATGGTGTAAAGGTCATTGGAGTTCAAGAGATCATAATTTGCAATAATAACGTGAGAACAAGTAGATATTGTTGGTTACTTATAATGTTAGAGAGTTGTCTAGTTATTTTAGGTATAACATGCACGCAAACATACACATACAGTGGCTTGGCTTTTATCAAGTTTAGTAGGTAGCTTTACATGTTCTTTTTCTTATCAGTATGTAGATAACTGTTTGTGACTTCAAAGCTGTGATAAAATTATAATACAAATGCATTTATCACTACATGTCAAATTCATAAAAATTGCTTGAATATGTAAATATTCATAAATCCACGTATTTATGCGTAGGTTTATACGGCATACATATTAATGTAGGTATGCCGTCAGTTTCTCATTAACAGAGTATTAATTAACAACCGCCAAATAGCCAGAACCTTTTAAAACGAAACGCAGTAAATAAAATTTAATTCATTCCAGCAACAATGGAACGAAAATAAATCATTTCATATCAGAGTATTTTCAAATACGAGCCATTCAATTATGTTTTCATTCCAATTCGATGTGTTCGTTCGCGTATGAATGTTACCGAATAACTTCGATTTTATGTAGGACGACTGTACGTCAGATGGGGTAGACTGTACTCTTTTGCACACTCCAAAGTTAGTTATGTATTGAAAGTAGCAAGTTTGTGAGTGTTCTGTAGTTTAATTCGGCCGAATAAATAAAACAAAATATTTTACCGCCAGTGCAAAATACAAGAAAATATTATAACATCTTATAAACAACCATTGCAGTTAACCCTGTTGCTTGGTTCCTTCATATGAAACCTACAAAAGAACCAAAAAAATCTTACTAAGATTTTTTTGGTTCTTTTTAGTAAAGTTTATTATTTCTAGTACCTAAACAATATGCCAAAACAATAATTCCTAATAAGTAAACCATATAGTCCTGAAATACCTAGTTATCTAAAATACGAAAGGTGAGTCCGATAGCACCCTTTCAAAATCAGTAGACTCTAAGTTTAACGTAATCTTTATCGATGTAAATAACGCAGACATCGAACTTACAGTACTCGATCCTTGTTTATGTACAACGATTGTTCGTACCTAATGGAAAGACGCACTCGGTAAGACTCACGATACCCGCTAGATGCCGCCACTCCGATCCCGGCAATCGATAAGATTCCACCGATACCCCGACGCCAAATAAAACTTTATTTCAAATCGAGCACTCGGTTAGAATATCGATTGTTATTCGAGTAAGCGATTTAAATGGACCTTGGCAATACGCCGGGAAGACACTCGGGGAAATGGAGGTTTAGCTGGCATTTTTATGCGCACGATGTTTGTAAGTGACACCTTTTGAGCAAAAAAACTACTATTATAATATAAAACCGTATTACCTTGATAAGATAGTGTGAAAATATGAAATAGCTTCCTACTCAGTTTCTATTTTATTACACGCATGTTACGCATTTGGAGATAAAGCGAAACTAATTTATAGTAGCTAATCAACTTTATAAAATAATAGGTAGGTATGCTAGCGAAACAGTATAATAATAAATAACATTACACATCCTGTTATAAATTAACATTTGTATGTTTTACACAATTTATAATCATAGAACAAACGAACCGCCTTAATACCTGCTGTCATTGCCAGATTAAATAATATTATCTATGTATTAATAATTATATGTTTAACAAAACTAGATATAAAAATATATCCTTGACTTTTTGTTTTCGTTGTAAAAACCTTTCACTTTTATTACAGAAATATCTAGTAACTAAAAGTAATAAAAATATATTAATTACAGTTGCTAAGAACTAGCTTTTTGAGAACAAATTATAATTTACACAAGTATTTAAATCTAAAGATAGTAAAAACTTATGTACTGAGTTGGGAACTTTCATACCAATAGGTAATAACAATAACACTCGTGTACAAGTCAATAGTTTAATTAGTCACCCAACAATCATAAGTTTCTCGTTCAAATCTGTAACAAGGAAACCCGAAACCTTACATTAACAAAACATTTACACAACGCGAAACGTTTATCAAATAAACAAAACACTATCTACCTCCTGTAATGTACTTTATCACCGACGACCTCACAAATTGTCCAAATTATCTTATCTAAACATTTTGACACATAATTTGTACAGCACGGTTCCCGAATAGGGGGGCAAGTGAGACTGGTCGCTTCCGTAGGGTAACCCTGTCACACGTAGTGTAACGCGGCCGAATTAAATAGGATGTCCCACTCATTAGTTGATCGCATATCATTATAAAGTGAATATGTAATGGGAATGTTGCGGCCTTGTAGCTATTTAGTGGGTGTTCGTGTGAAGTGAAATTAGTGTTGAATTAGCAATGATATTATTACCGTAATACTAGCTTATAGAATAATATCGTGCCTGTCTCAAATAGCCTATTGGAGGAGTAAACATAATAGCATTTTTCATACACTTTACAGTGTCGGGAAACAACACATAATTAATAATAATAATATTCCGGGACAACTCACACACGGTTATCTGATCCCAAGCTAAGCAGAGCTTGTGTTATGGTCACCAGACAACTGATAAACATACTTATATATTTCTAAATACATACATATTATAGATAAGTTACACCCAGACACAAAACAAATGATCGTGTTCATCACACAAAGATTTGTCCTGGGTGGGAATCAAACCCACGACCTCCGGTATAGCAGTCAGGGTCACTAACCACTAGACCAACAGGCCCGTCGATAATTGCTAACAATTAGATAAATAATACCATGGTAGAATAACAATATTCTACCTCGTATTCCACAGTAATTTCCCTGTTTCATATGATACCGTCGGCATTTCCCACTAAAAGTTGAACCGCAACCGAGTCAGGTGAACTAGTTGCTTGTTTTAATATTTCTCGTTTTAAATGCGCTTCAGAACTAGTAAAAAGCTTTGTTCGCGATTGTTTTAAAATGGAAAGTATGTTGGAGTTATGAGAAATAGTGGGAAGCTGTTTCATTGTTGTTTCTATTATGATATTAAATGTACGCACCAAATACATTAACAATTAGTAGAAAAATTTAACATTTTATTTTTATGTATTAAGATTCCTTGAAAAATATTTTACAAACCAGTCATAAAATTTAAAATGGTATACCTTTCAGGAATTACCTTCAGAACCTATTTAGGACCTTTATAATGAAATAAAGAAAATCAATTACATACAGGCTACAACAACAAAAAATATACATACATAAACATAGAACCTTCTCCTTTTTAGAAGTCGGTTAAAAAGGATCCATGCATGTAATGCCATCATGGTCATAATTCGGGCAGTTTCCCATACCAAAAAAGGGGAAAACAATAACGATGTTCGACATTACCCTAACAACGATTTCAGGACATCCAATTACATTTTGATTTACAACATAATGTTTAATATAGTACGCGAACATCTTAGAGTGCGAATCTCACTTCTTGGCGGCTACCCTTAGCGCAGTACTTCGCCCCGCACCCCCGCTGGCGCATGAGTTTGTGGCTGCGGCTCGCCTCGTGTTTGGAGCCGCCAACAAGTTCAAATCCCACTATGTTTATGTAGACGCACAATAAACACATAAATCGCTTGTTGACAGCGCCATTAACTGCTCTCACCAAGACTTCAGATACGGCAACAGGCTAGTTGTGCTAACAATTCTAGGTCTAACGCCTTTGATACAGTTTCTAGTGTTTTTACTATTGTTTTATTACGATACTATCTGTAAGTTAACAGTTTGTTTCAGAAAATGCGTGTTTCCGTGTCTGCTTGTTAAGATATGAATTGATTCAATGAAAGTTGAAAAAAAAACATCTTGACATTTCCTACTTTTTGTATAAATTAAATATAAAGCACTTTTTCTAACATACGGAAACTGTAACAGCCCTACAAAGCCGTTTAAATTCAGGATTAAAATAAAAGATAATAATTAGAATTACTGAAATAGGCAAAAACTCTTTTTGTGTCTCCGACGTTCTTTCGTCGGAGACACAAAAATCAGAACAATTCGATTAGTACATCTAATACGCTAGATTTATCACACCAATTCACTAAAGTAACCCAACAAAACTCCAAGAACCATAAAAGGAAAAAACTTGCGAACATAGTATTGCTGATATTACAATATCTATTTATATGTGACAGACTTGCAGATATGTCCGCAATCTCCTCGTATTCGTTATTTGGCGACAGGCCAGCTTGCCACGAATGGACGATGTTTGTTTCTCTTTATACCCTCATTATTTTCTTGGACCATCTCTAGGTGTAGGCCTGCTACAGCTTGGGTTTGTAGGGAATATTACTGTGTAAATTGGCAATATAAACATGTTTTTTGTTTTTATTATTTGTAAGGATATTGGAATGCTAATACTAATTCCTATACCTAGCAAGCTCTATATTTTCAGTACGGAAAATGAGATCTGTACCTGTACCTGTTATAATAACGGATATAAATCTTAGAAAAAGAAATACTATCAATAAAAGTTATCAGTCAGTGCACTAGATTAACAAGACAAGTCTTGAATATTGCCTCATTTAAAAAGCTTATTTCTATAATATGACAAAATGGTTTACAATAATAACGGCAGTTATGACCACGACAAAAAAATAAAAGATATTTAACACATTCACTTAACATAAATCCCATTCGGCTCACATAACTCCAAAATATTTTCGAGATGAATACCACACTCCTGGGAACCAAAACAAACTCCACAAGAGAAAGTTATTCATAATAATTTAGTTAATTACAGCACCGGGCGTCCAGTGATGAAGCGTAATTAAATAATTGGAGTATCCGCTGATCGGCTGACATCCTGGTAGACTTAGTTACGCGATGGTATCGCCCTAACTATGTTGTTGCACTAAAACTACGTTAAATTGAAAATAATGTGATTACTGTTATAAGGTTGTTAGGTAAACTCCGCAGCTATAAAAAACTGTTCTACTTCGTTGGAGTTGTCCATTATAGGGGTCACTTGTATGGGGTTATCATTGTTAGTAATCAAAATAGTTTAATATGGGTTCTACACAACAAAAACAATTGACAACGATACAATTAACAAGACTGTATCGACTTGCGGCGATTTAAGGTAGTAGGTTCCTACAGTGATCCCTTGCAAGCAACCTTTGAACCTAGTGAAACTAGTGCTCCAATTAAACGTAATATAGCATTTTTAGCCAATCCTAATGAGTAAGCTTGATGATAACTGCTCGTTCCTCTTCTCTGAATTCTGTAAGCTGCAATTACAAGTTGGTATTACGATCAGCTAGTATACATGATTCGAAAGCTTTACCCTGTCCTGGAATAGGTCTCAATTAAACCATATTTGGTATAAGTAGGTATTTAATGTGTAATTATCGTTTCGGTTAGATACCAACCTAAACATAGGTATTAAGTTAATTAACTCAACCCATCCAATTAGTAAGTAACAACATTCGTAGTAATTAAGTATGTTTGTGCCTATGTTGGATTACTTAATACCTTGTTTGTCAATCTTTAGTACAATTGAGAACCTAAAGACTTCACTTGACTTAATTTAAGTCAATCTAGGTTTTACCCTTTAACCTTTACTTAGATGAAATTAAATGAAGCCTGGAATATAGTTTTACCTATGGCAAAACTTACGATTAGTTATATATGTTGAATGTATATGAAATCGACTGCAACACTAGGTTTGGTCCCCACTGCGTGAATAATAAAACTAACGCAAACGAAATGCTTTGCCACAAAGTTATAGATCGCTTGCAAACGCCAAACAAAATACGTTGACAAGTGACAAATGACAAGGAAATTATGGAGACAGTAGTTACGCCACTATTGAGAACTAGATCCCAACGCATACAACGTATACAGATGGAAAAACAATAGAAATCAGTTGTTGCGCTGTTCTAGTTAGTAACGCAACCATCGGCTAAAGATTTCCCAAGCACTCGTGAAGATATAGGCCTGACTCTATGAGTGATGAATTCAAATGATTACATACAACTTTTATTTAAAACCGACTTACGTCACTTGGAAAGCTGTAAAAGGTAGTGTAGTAATTTTTTTGGACTTTAAGGAAATCTTATGTCTGTTCTTTTTTCTTTCATAAGCAGACAAATAATATCATATTCTTCTGCCTAGCCTTTTACCAAGTACGTTGGCGTCGGCTTCCAGTCTAACTGAATTCTGTATTATAACATGGAGCGACTGAATATCTCACCTTTACAGCCTATTTTACTGGGTAACACAGTATCAGATTCAAGATATTGTACAATAATTTGTTTATGTAAAAGCTAAAACATCTAAAACAGCTTATGTTAATAAATGCGGTTGATTTCAAACAGTGATATAAGCTGTGTACACAATATTAATTACGATAATCCCATACTAATGTTTATGTGGTTGTGTTTGACTGGTAGCATGGGCCGAGAAAATTAACCTTTTAAATTTTTACGTCGCTGACATTTGTAGCGAAAAACAATCTTTTCTAGAATAATATAGTATCAAAATTACAGATTCGACAAATGCGACGTCTCCAACTGATTTCCATTCGTGATACTGGAAGCAGACCTATATATTTTTACATAATGGACATCTGAAGTTTAGTCGGGCCCAGTGGATACCGCACACAAATCACGACTAATCTAAAGACGTATCACGAACACCACATCACTATTTATATCATCTCACTCGATTCTTGATTCTCAATCGATAAAAATAAATGGGGATCAGAAAGATAACGAATAGAATCTTTAGAAATAAAACTACTTTTTACGGATTTTTTCGCGGTTTATATTTAGATTTTAGGTCCCGACGTTTCGACACCTTTGCAGGTATCATGGTCACGGGCAGACTGAGATGGCGTTCGTCTTGACAGTAGATGTTGCTCGTTCTACCTTCATATTTTAACTAATTATTTGAGTTCCGACCTACGCAATATGAGCTCACTGTGTCTTGATGTCTTGCAGCGCTGCTCTTGGGTTTGGCCTTGAGTTTATGTATTATTGGGTCCCAAGTAGGTGATATCTTCCAGCCATCTTCTCTATTGAAATTAGGGTGTTTTTTAATTTCAATAGCCTCGCGAAACATCCTAGGTAGGAATTTGGGTTCTTTAGCGAGGATCTGTGGTTGGTCAAATCTAATATAATGGCTGGAGCCTTCAGCATGTTCGGCGACTGCAGACTTCGTTGAGCGGCGGTGTTTCACGTCAGCTATGTGTTCTTTAACGCGGGTCCCTATGCTTCGTTTTGTTTGACCGATGTAAGAGAGGCCGCAGTCACAATCTAGTTTATAAAACGCGCCCGTCAAACGTCAACCAATCACGCGCAGTTATAAATCTGTCACAACAAACATTAGATACACCGACCGTGCAGGTTCTACAAAAAGGTTTAAATTTCGCCATAACACCGCGTAGGATACCGTACGAAGATATTATTTGCAATGTTGAGACTTGCCTGTTCAATAACAACGTGAGGAAGGAAGATTTGGAGGCGATACGCCAAGATATATCATCTGTCTTACGTCGAAGTGTAGTGCCCAAACCAAACCTCCCTAAAGCCCAATATCTCGCTTTAAAGAACCTCAAGAACAGACAAGATGTAACTATACTCCGTGCAGATAAAGGAAACGCTACGGTTATCATGGATACATCGGACTACAATGCTAAAATACAAGATCTATTGTCGGACGCAAGTACATATAAATCAGTGAAAACTGATCCTACCAAAAAGGTGTTAACAACCACCACCACCTTGGTTAAGAAACACTCCGAAGCATTAAGTCTAGATGTCACGTACTTAATACCTACATGCGCGAAACCACCTAAACTGTATGGGTTACCCAAGATACACAAACCAAACGCCCCGCTACGTCCTATTGTAAGCCAAATCGACACACCAACCTACAGATTGGCTCAACACGTTGCGAAAATACTCTCACCACTCAGAGGCAAGACGACAGCGTTTGTGAAGGATTCATACCACTTTGTCAATGAGATTAAACATCTACGTCTACATGACAATGAAGTAATGGTTAGTTTCGATGTACAATCCTTGTTTACATGCCTACCAGTTAAGGATTGTACTGAAATTGTTTCCAAGAAGCTAGCAGAGAATAACTTACCTTTAGAATATGCAGAACTCCTTGAACACTGCCTCACATCTGGCTACCTGCTGTGGAACAACAATTTCTATGTACAAATAGATGGTGTAGCGATGGGCTCGCCTGTTTCCCCTGTAGTTGCCGATATATTCATGGAAGATTTCGAGGAGACAGCCTTAAAAACAGCTCCTTTCACTCCCAGGTTTTATAAACGGTACGTAGATGACACTTTCACAATTTTACCATCTAATCAAGTAAATGCATTCTTAAAACATCTTAACTCCATCAATAACAAAATTCAATTCACTATGGAGTTGGAGGATAATAAATCTCTTGCCTTCTTAGACATATTAGTCAAACGTAATCCTGATCAGACAATAAGTCACACTGTGTATCGCAAAAAGACCCATACAGATAGGTACCTAAACGGTGAATCTCACCACCACCCTAAACAGTTAGCTACCGTGGGAAAATCCTTGTTTCAGAGAGCACACGGACTCTGTGATGACAGACACCTTGCCGCTGAGCTTCAACATGTCAAGCAAGTACTGCGAGACAACAAGCTCCAAATTCCACGGCCCCGTCACAGAAACCGAGTGAAGCCAGCCACAGTTGATCGTTTACCTGCTGTACTACCATACGTCAGAGGTGTCACAGACAAGATTGGCTACATCCTGAAGCGAGCTTCAATTAAAACATACTTCAAGCCGCCCAAGAAGATTAGTCAGTCCTTACCATCCGTCAAGTGTCACATACCTCTACAAGATGCAGGAGTTTATAAACTAGATTGTGACTGCGGCCTCTCTTACATCGGTCAAACAAAACGAAGCATAGGGACCCGCGTTAAAGAACACATAGCTGACGTGAAACACCGCCGCTCAACGAAGTCTGCAGTCGCCGAACATGCTGAAGGCTCCAGCCATTATATTAGATTTGACCAACCACAGATCCTCGCTAAAGAACCCAAATTCCTACCTAGGATGTTTCGCGAGGCTATTGAAATTAAAAAACACCCTAATTTCAATAGAGAAGATGGCTGGAAGATATCACCTACTTGGGACCCAATAATACATAAACTCAAGGCCAAACCCAAGAGCAGCGCTGCAAGACATCAAGACACAGTGAGCTCATATTGCGTAGGTCGGAACTCAAATAATTAGTTAAAATATGAAGGTAGAACGAGCAACATCTACTGTCAAGACGAACGCCATCTCAGTCTGCCCGTGACCATGATACCTGCAAAGGTGTCGAAACGTCGGGACCTAAAATCTAAATATAAACCGCGAAAAAATCCGTAAAAAGTAGTTTTATTTCAATGTCTAACATTCGCGTAAACCTAAGAAACCAATAGAATCTTTAGTTAAATTTACGTATTTTAGTAAAAAAATTTTTTCATAATATTTCTTAATATACGCTATAACTACACTAATGAAAAGGATTATTTAAAACCTTTATACCTGAATTATTTAAAAGCTTCATACCTGACTTAATTATTAGTTCTCAAATAATCTTCGTATCGAATGACATTTGTCCATTTCACTTCGACATTTAAAGCAACGTTCCCTTTCGTGACTACAACCATCTCATTGTGACTAGTGTAAAGCAATCAAATAAATCTTCAGCAACATCGATACCATAAGCGGTGACCAATAAAACATCGGAGCGAGTAACCAATGGTAGTGCAGCTATGCATTGTGCGCTCGCGGCGCTACCAGCCCTCGTTTGTTTCTGAGAGACGCGCCCGCGCATCTTCCAGTGAAATTGTCCTCTTGTCACGACGGTACTTCCTGGTGTGGATTTGTTGGACTCGTGCCTTTTATTTTGATCTTTTCCTGTTCCGAGAAGAAATACGGCGGCCATTTCTAAACTAGTGTACTGCGGTGTACTGCGAAATGTGATTGCGAGGCAGTAAATTGTGAAGGAGCAAGGTGACTTTTATCTGAGGCCGTTTGTTTCTTTGCAGAACAGATAGACTTTAATATGCTTTGTTTATGACTGATGACTGAGGCCCATAACAATTGTTTACACTTATACTTTTTACTGTATATAACGAGTTATGATTTCTCAATTAATTTATGAATGCTTGTTGCCCACCTACAGTGCCGTATAAGGTGAGGCAGATGACACAATCTGATACCTGAATAAATGATGCTGACCATTACGTTATGATAATTTGTAGCCATTAACTTAAAGGGTATCGATCTGAAGAGGCCTTTTCGTGTTTACCACTAGAATATAGAAACTTATAAGTGTGCTAGAGAAATAATATTAGGAAAAGAACGTTGCCGGTATTTACTGGAGGAATTCATGTTTTTTTGGTAATTGCCTAAATCAGTTAGCCTCCAGGGAGGTTTTGCTACATCGGACGGTTTTACAAATATGATTTCTTTATAGAAAATAATGTTACTTTTGACAAAGAAGACCAATCCCAGATTGAAACTTTATTTACAGAGCTTTTAATTAATTTGTTTTTAATTATTGTGCTATTATAGCTTACGATAAAAGCAAAGGTCATTACCGCTTGATTTTGTTCAATGGTTAGGTAGTGCTCGGCTACAAATACATGCAAATAATGTATTCATAGAACTGGATCATATATATAGTAGAGGAAACAAAGAGTGCGCACTGCCTAAGAGTACGCATTGCTTCTATTTAAAAGAATATTATTTCGATTGGAAACATTGGGTTACCAGTCAGTTGTCTGTGAAGTAACAATGTAGTGGACACAATATTCGAATCGCTCCGGTAAGTATTATCATTTTTATTGCAATTTATATGTTTTTGACATGTTTGATGTTATTTTCATGAATCTTTGATTATCTACTGTAGGGGTTGTGGGAATTCGCAGTGAATAAAGGTTGGTTATTCATAAAATTTGCAAACGGAACTTTGCTTTATGTGAGAGTTTATGTCGGTATTTTAAGCTGTTTTTTTGCAATCGAGACACAAATTCAAAATGGCATGTTTGGTAAGAGTACGCACCCAAAGAGTGCGCACGCACGTATACTCTTAGCTTGTATGGAGCTTGGATTGGCTTCACTAAGGATTGATGTTTTTAATTCAGAATACTTAAATATTACCTACAATATGGGGAGATATAAAAGAAAAACCGATAGGAAGCTAGTTTTTAGTGAAGATATGCTGAGAGATGCAAGAGAAAATATATTTACTCCAGAGTTAGATACAAGCTTGGCAGACCATTGCCGAAAATTGGATACATACTACGAAAATTTTCTACGGCCTCACGAAAAAGGAATTGGGAAGAATGGCCTACGAATTAGCAGAAGTGAATACATGCGCACTCTTAACTCGTATAAAGGGTCATGAATGCGCGCTCTTTGCAATAATGCATCCTAAGAGTACGCATGGGACAAGTCCTAGTTTTTAGGTATTTTAAAATGTTTTTAATATGTTGATTAATTACAAAAAATTATAACATGTTCCTAATAAACCAAAGTCTAATTATAAATTAAGCCGAAGGTTGTAATTTAAAAGTTGATTTAAAAACAAATAAATGTTTAAAAAGTGCGCACTCTTTGTTTCCTCTACCCTAATCATGCCCCCAGATTGCAGAGGTAATAGATTGCAAATGCAATCGTCTACGTTACTATTAAGTAATCAGTTTCCCTCAATTATCTCTCGCGTGGGAAGCTACTCGATTCGCTGAAGTTTTTCCAGATCGGCCCGATAATGTGGAAATATTAATGGCATAAATAGTATAAGATTACATACATAAATGGAAGTTGGAAATAATATTTTAGTCCTTACAACTAACTGTTAAAGATAAAACATTTATTATTTCTCACTATGTTTTTTTTTTAATGTCTTTCTTATGAAATCAATGTAAATTGCAAAATGATTTCTAAAATCCAGTTTTAACTAGCTGACCCGACAGTCGTTGTCCTGTCTAAACTATGAATATTGAATCTTGACAATTTTATGCCAAACGTCATAAGGTTACATTAAAAAACTTTAGGTTATTTCAGGAATAATTTTATATGGTGGTTAAGTATTCTTAAATTTTCTAATTTTCCGCGCAATTTTTCAATTTTATTCCTTTATAAGAACCTTCTCCTGACTTTAACAAACGCAATAAAAAAAGAATTGGTGAAATCGGTCCAGCCGTTTACGCTTGATGCCGTGACCAAGGGAAATAGGGATTAATTTTTATATTTTTAGTAAACTAAATATTTTCTCACAGCTGGAAATAACCAACTTACAGCAGACCATTTTATTCTTGCATGATAGTTTTTCCATCATCTATTCTTTGGGCAAATTTGTTATAATGTTAAAAGTAGAAAAGATACATGCCCTTTAGATATCATGTGGTGTCTATTTCGCCATCTTTCTCTTAACGCTCTACTTCTTTACACTACATACTGCAACGCTGCACTGCTTGCAAAATCATAGTTAGTATCGGAATACGAACAAAATGTGAACGTAAACTACGTAGATTTAATTTTATCATGTGTACAAAAAAACTTTTATACCTAGGTGTTTGAAATAGGTAAAGCAAATCTTAGGTACACATATTCTCATCGTTGAATTTCATTAACAGCATAAACTATGAAACATAATATCTAACTTTAAATTAAAAACAATTTTACCAACGCATCATCTTAACAAAATATCACGATAAAATCTAGACGTTCCAGGTTCTAGACACTTATAATAATGTAACATATCCTACGGGATAATCTTCGAATAAATTCATACATTTTATCCCGATTCTCAAACAGCATAGTATTGTTATTTAATTATATGTGCATAAATTAACATTCCATTCAAAGTTAATTCTGTTATGCGATTAGCTACACATAGATGGCGTGTGGTGTAAAGTACGAAAAACTGCAACGGTTTAATTCCTTGCAAGAAAGGTCTTTAGCTAAACGAGCTAAAAAGTTTCTAAAAACTATTTAAAAAGAGATAACAGTTTGCAAAAAAAAATACTAATAGAGTATATAAAGAAATATCTATTATACGAAGTTTCAACCCTTCCATAAACAGAACAGATAATACAGTCTTCAGTTCTCCCTTAAGTTACTTATATAAGTGTGGGATATTTTCCGCACTAATGTGATCTATTTACTTGCCTATCTACACACCATGGACTTTTCTCTACCGAAGAAAGCATTACTTCCCCGCTACCGCTCATCGCTTGCTCCACACGTAAATGCACGCGGGAACATTAGTCGGTTTCAGCGCAATTTATTATTAACATTCGCTGTCTGACCGTCCTCGTGTATGCGCGTTCATTTGTCATACCGTACAGGCAGCACATCAGTGCTAACTTTGACAGCTTTATTACAAAGCAGTAAGGGTTACTTTCGGGCTTCGTTTCGTTTGACGTGTGGTAGATTGTATCTCTGAGTCTACTTATTCTATACTAATCACCGTTTGACGCTATTATTAGATTCGGTGTGTAAGGAGAAATTATTTGTATAGAGCTTATTACTTTTGTGTTATATTTTTATTGGCTACCAATTTAGGAAGTTGAGTCAATAAGTGGATGATAGAATTTGGTAAGTATTAGCAATAATGGATCTCCAACATCAATTTATTTACTTCCGTTGAGCAAATAAAAGGGTTTAGGAAAAGCACAAGTCAATACTTTATCTGGTTTATTTTTATAACCGCAGCAACTATATAGGTTATTTTGGTCTGAAAGTTATTTGCTGACGAATTACTTGCAACAAATACAGCCTCCTTTTTGGCAGTGGTTTGAGCTACGTCGCTCTTCTGAAGTATCGAATAGTACTGCCAAATCGATCACTTGATAAAGCCTGATATAACATGCTGAGGCTTCATTGCACGTAGGCATCATGTCAAGTCGCGAAAATGCTTTTAAAATTGCGCCAAATTTGGATATGTTTTAATATTTACAATAATACGCATACGCAAACTTAACGTGTATAATGTGTATATAGTATAAACACATAAAATACGCACACAATACACATATAAATCCTAACACTTAAAATATGGCATTAAAATCTGTGGTAAAAGTAGTGCCCAAAAGAAACCTAATTGAATCGGTAGGCACCTAATGTTTAAGTGATGTTAAGGATAACATAACAAATACTATTGTATCAACATCTAGGTACTCGTAGGTACGGTAAGAATAGCTCTATGCACTGAGTCGGTGGTCGGCCGTAATGGCCTAATAGTGGGAGCGCCCGAGGTGCGGACGGCGAGTGTCCATCTCTGCAATCTTCTGGGCTGACATGGGCGCGTGACAACAGAGGACGAGGATGTAAAGTGGATGTGCTGGATGAGGCTGGAAAGTTAGAATAAAGGTACTACCAAATTGAGAGACGGAAATGTGATATCGATATAATTCAACTTTCAGTTTGAGATTAGGTACCTATATCGAAATCGATCTAAGGTATTCCTCAGTTCGATTTGTAAGCTAACTCTTAGAATCTAAGTCTCTGAGTGCAGCAGTTCTTACATCGTAATCGCAACTTTTAATTGAAATGAACTATGGTTAAACAGTGGAGTCTAAATTAGGATAGATAATCCGTATCGATAATCGTATATCGCTTCTTTGTTTAATGTTTCAGCCACATCTAGTAACTTAACATAGCTGGTCAATGTTCGCCGACGTCCCCAGGGCCCGATTATCGTTTATTACCCATGCATCATGTCATTACTGCCCCGTGCCGATGTACTGTGAATTATTCTTTTCGTGCTATTCACATTCCGACACCATAATTGATATTCGCGTAAAATTCTCATTTTTCTGCTAGCTCGTCTCGCTTTTTGACGTAGTGATTACAGCATGTACCTACTGAGCTTTTAAATGACTGCGGTGATACGTAACCGTAAAGCAAAGTACAAGTTTACTTTACATACATAAAAATAATGATAAAATAAAAAGTTTTTAAGTTGTATTTTCTCGGTGACAGATTATTTTTAGAGAAATTATTTTAAACATTCTAACAAAAAAACCGACTTCAAAATAACTCTTTTATTTATTTCTTATGGATCCCACTGTCAAAACGCCAAAATACCACACGGAAAGCACCAGCTTTCAAATAAAAAAAGAATCATCAAAAGCGGTTAACCCAGTCAAAAGTTCTGTGGGAACAATAATTAAAAAAAAAATGCAGTCTAAGTGAGTTTTTTTCCTCCTCCTTTTTTGAAGTCGGCTAAAAACGTTTCAAAACTACTTGTAAGTAAATAATTTCCATAATACAATCCAACAGTGCGTTAAATAGATATTTGTCAATGCACATAAGTAAAAATCCACGAAACCCCATAGAACTTCATTAAGCAGAATAAAAAAATATCACGAAATTCGCTTTCTGATCGTAGAGGTCACGGCGCGGCTGTAATAAAACTTTCAAGCAATTACACAGGTAGGTACATTCGCCTACTTATTGCCCAATGGTCAGACATGCTTTATTATACCACGGCGGTTCTTGACACTCAAATTAGATCATATTGTTTTAAGTTTCAAAAGCTGTTTTGCATAAAATGCTCTGTCGTCAAAGTTTTTTTTAAGAGGTCTTTATTCAGCATTTGGCTTTGACTGCTTCACCGCACTTTGATAAATTAATTATATTCACATGCAAGCTAGGTAATTTTTAACATACACTTATTCTAGTCGCGCTTTCATTTCCGAATAGGCATTACCGCGCCATAGGACTTTACGGGCGGATAATAATGACTTCATTCTCCCAAATGGTAGACAAAGGTACATGCCGTAAAGGTACCTACTATTGCATTAGTTATTATACCAAAGCCATTCTCATTACCTCGCAAACGTCGTAACATCAAGCAGATTTATACGCATGACATCTTCAACTAATGAGTTTCTGCTTAGAACTTAACAGCTATCGGTAAGACCTAAATAGACACATCGAAACTATTACAAGCTGTATCAAAGACGCCGCTGAGAAATCTAAATTGAAAACTTTATTACTAGGATTTACGGTATCAACGACAAAGTTGCAAGAAATCAGACCAATCGATACTTGTCATTGAATTTATAGTTATACCAAGAAATATCTACTTTGCTTTATTGTTAAAAGAGATCAAGGTCCTTTTACGATTATCCAATAGGATCGAATCTCTTTTCGGAACATCATAAACATCGCAACATTTTATAGCCCTTTAGTTGCAGGAAATTAAAAATAAAATTGTTTGAGTTTAACATTATTTCCATGTAGCCTCTTTCAAGAACTCCTTTTCCGACCTAACCTATTCTACTCAGCGCAATGGACAAAAACCGGTTTCTCTTGCAATACAAGGCATCTTATCCAATGAGCTCCGACACTTTAATACGATCCGTTTGTAAAGTGTCGAATTGTTGCCAGCCGAGGTATCAATCATCAGGTAAATTTCGCCAAGATATTACGTAAGATTAATCGACCACACGCAGATTCGTTTTGTATTAAACCGATGAGTAATCGAGACTGTTATACGCTGATCAAGGCAAATTAGGCGCTATTGTCAAGTTATGATTGCCTGGTACTTGTTATAAAGTTATTGAATTCAAGGAACAATCTTTTCATATTGTTTTTCCGAGCTATGAGAAATTTGCTGTCGTATTCATATAGGTGGTACTTTTTGTATGTATGTAATTTAATATAACAATTTCTAGAATACAACTCTATTCCAATTTCACTGTATGTACTCGAATATTCAATTTAACTTTTTCAGTGCTCTAGTTTATATTTTCAATTTGACATCGCAAAATAACATTCCTGAAACATTGAATTTACCCTATTTTGAATGGACGTTCGATATTTCGTAGAAAATTAATTATACTTGGTTCAGAACGGATATGTAGGTGATGGCTATCAATTACATAAGCGAAACATAACCGGTCAAATTTCATCCCTGAATTTTAATGAAAGAGCATAAATTGTAGGGTTGACACATGATTTATATCTCTGAAATCATGTGTGATTTCCGAAGCCTATTTTTATTACGGTATACATTGACCTTATTACCTGTATCATGTTTTGTCAATGTAAAAATTGAATTATTACTCAAACATAAATAACGCGTTTTTTTGTTCTTATAAACCAGTATACTTTATACTCTATCTATCTATAAATAAACTCCACTGCATCAAATACCTTGTACAGTGTTCGGTTTTCTTCCGTTCATTCGCTTGTAGGGCAAGGTATATCAAATTACTGGAAGCCTCACCCCATTCGTATTGAATGTCCGGTCCTGTATTATTCAACATTTTTCCATTCAGTAGGTAAAAAGCAATCAACCGTTTTTATTTTGGTCCCACAAAGGACCCTTAGGATACCCGCATTTGGAGTACAAAACCTCAAAGTAGAATTAAAAATGTAAGTTCTAGTTCGATTTCCCGCAGTAATGTTTATGACTCTTCTTCTAAGTCGTAACACTCTTGTCAGAGTGGTCGTGGTTGCGCAGATGAGGTACACGGAGGGATGTGCGTTGGGTCGTTGATTTCCCCGAGGACTGCTCTTTCAGCGATATGCTTCCATTTTTGCCGATTGGAGACGTTGCGAGTACACTGGACCATGGTAGACTCAGTAGCTTCTTTTATTAGGTCAGACCAACGAGTTGGTGCTCGGCCGCGCAGCCTTTTGCCCTCCACTTGGCCCTGAACCACCAGTCTTTCCATCGAATTCTCATTCCTACAGATGTGACCAAAGAACTTCAATATTCGTAGTTGCACAGTAGACGAAAGCCGGTTTTTAATATGAAGCTCTTTGAGGATGGATATATTCGTGCGGAACGCTGTCCACGGGATCTTTAGGAGGCGTCTCCAGCACCACATCTCCAATGCGTCGATTTTACGGCGGTCTTGTATACGCAGAGACCAAGTTTCGGCACCATAGAGGAAAATCGGAAAGACAAGGCATTTCATTAATCGGACTTTTGTCCCCTTGGTAATCCTCCTGTCCCCCCAAATCTTTGTTTGTTGTCCCAAATGTTTATGACAGCAGCTGTCAAAATATTAGAATGTCCCTGAATGTCCATAAATGAATTTCAGACGTACAATTTAGATCGAATGGTTTGTTCCTTTTAGTTCATTCATAATTCCGAAGCAATTCAATTTTTTCTCCTTTCCATGCCATTTCCTAGCTATATCTAGGATGTTCTCCTACGTTTTTATTCGGTTTGTCTGTATCCTGTACGTCGCTTTGCCATCTTTTTTTTGCTCAATGTCTTACCCGAGTATTATGTGTTAAACAAGTAGGTAAGTACATATGGTTTTATTTTTGTTTTCTTTTGTAACATGGAAAGCTCCTTTTATGGATTTTGATACTACAACTTTGTTTAAAACCCGTCGGTCGGTATGCCTTTGGGACCTAACGCAGAAATTCTCCGAATACCAATACAAATACATTTCTCTATGAAGCTAGTTAAAAGTTTCCGATCCCTGGAGCCAGCCATAGAGTTAATTAGCTATCCTGTTGCCTTATGGACTTGCAGTTCCTTGTGATAATTCAATGCATTTTAAAGCCTGTTCTTTTGTATTGTACCTTAGTTAAATGATGGTTAATAAGTATTGAACATTGTGGGTACACTAAAAACATGACATGTTAATTTAGTTAGTAATTTTAAAAGGACAAGAGGGTGACACTTACACAGACCCACACTGTCTTTACAAAGTTGATACTTTAGTTTTATCATTATTAGCTCTATTGATTACGGGCGATTAGTTATAAACGCAATTTCATACAAACCTTAGACGGGGAGAAAAAAAATCTATAATATTTTCTTAGTCTTAAGTAATCTTAAACTCAATAATCCTTCCTACAAATAGTTTCGAATTGGAACCTGCTCTCTGGGAACTACCAATCAATTATAACTTTAATACTAACTGCTGATAGAGATTGCTCTCCGAGGATTTTGTACATAATACTATAATCCTTGACAGTATGATGCATTTAAGACCTGTTCCAGATTATCTGTAGAGCGCTAATTGATTACACTATATAATAATATGCGAATATCATCATAAAATACCTCACCGAATTTAGCTGATATAGTTACAAAAAAATCGCTGTTTATTTATGAACATTATTTATCTGTTTCATAAAGCAGCTCATTCTATAACATACATAATAGGATATGTTTTACGCCAATTATTTATTATATAAAATGTTACCTTATTTTTCTGCGATAAATAAACTAAGGTAAAAATTAAAATGAAACAGACTAAGGTTCAAAAATAATAATTAAAACGAAACCAGTAAATGGTAAAACAATGAATTAACGAACTCGACCCACCCTAAGATTATCACAAATCAGAGGTTTACATAAATAAGTGTATATATACCCTCGTGCAAATCGGGACACGATGCTTATCAGTGCACTTCGATGGCAACAAACCGTTATTGTTATTATTTGCCTCGGCCAGCAATTACCAGACGTGATCCAGACAAACGGACAAGACGTGAAGTAGGGCAGTGACAGATAAATATATTATGTTCCGAAGACCAAGTAACAGTTACCTTAAGATTGTTTACATTGAAAAGGTATGGTGATAAGTAAAATATTATAAAAAACTGATTTTTGTCTCAAGTAGCAGTTACCTCATATACCTACGTTATTTAGTGTATGTAAAAGGTGAATATGGTGAAAAATAATCGCCCATCTTTTTCTTTTTATAGCCACTTTATTTCATAAAGTGTTTTCTTCTTAAATTATCTCTGTTTCCGATTTTGTAAATGTGTTTGTGGAGGTGTCATTTTCAATTCACCGTAGCTTATCTAGATCTACAAGCTATTAGCAAAATCATATCTTTACTTGAAATTTTTGCCAATCATAAATTCGAATTGTCAATCTTTTTGTTAATAAATAAAGATGAAAATAAATGAAGTGTGTGGTTGACATTCTTGATCGAAAATATCGAAAATAATATATCGTTCAATAAAGTTTCAGTACACATAACTTATTTTGCTGAACAGTCAGGTTCGAGCGAATGACCAGCTATTTCACACACGCGTTTTCGAGAGTAGACACATAAATTGGACACATTCAATATCTAAGATTAGTTTAGCAAAGTCATGTAGAGGTTACAAGTTTAGTAACATTAACGTCTATACTATAATGTGGAGTAATGTATTGATATCAACCGCAAAATTTTCTAAAGCATTTATGAGAGATTGATGAGCTATCTATACTTGTTCTTACACATTAATGCGCAAATCTGCCAAAAATATTTTGTGTTTTAATTATGTTCAAAAATATTTATATAGCTACCTACATTGAGCAAAATAATTAAATAAATTACAGGAATTAAACCACTAGGCATACGAATATTAATATTAATGATCTGATAAAAATCTGGTAATTTAATATGCAGTTAATACTCAGTATACCTGAACAATATTATGTTCGTTTAAATTTACTTCCGCAAACAATAATTTAATTCAAACCGACCAATTCATAAATTTAAAATTAACCAAATTAAGTTTTTCAGTAAAACAAATTAGGAACTCTCAAAAAAAATAACAAGGATTTTATTTCTGCTATTTCTTATAAACATAATTTATATCAACAGAATGAAATAATACTATCATAAGATAGCGTACCTAAACTAAAACTTAAATTTAAATTAAGAGATTTCGAAGTTTTACTCTAGGACCAGTCAGTACATAACATACAATTACAAACAATTTTCATTTGTTGTTTATGATTTACATGAGAATCACTTCAAGCTTTGTATTACCCTACCCTACATTACAACATTTATATCATACAACATTGTACATATGTAGGGCAGTCTCACAATCTCATATCGCAGGTCTGTTGGCGCATGCGTGCCTCTCACGCATAACTTACTACGTCTGATTCACCACGACTTTCTCTATCTACGCGGATCTCCATTCATAGTTTTATTATTTACCAATTTAATGCAAGATTTTAGAGAAAAGGTAAACATGTAATCGGAATTAAAGAGTATTAAAGCGGTAAATATTTAGGTACCTACATGATTTTTAATAATAGGGAAAGTATATAAATGATTTTGCAATAACAACAATATTGAATGGTTTTTTTTATGTTGATCTACTTCGGTTATTCTAAGGTAATAAGGACGTACACAAAGCTGGCATAAATTCCTTCTCAAAAGTGTGACGTCTTACTTAAGTCATCCTCAATTACTCAACTTACCTAGCCTAGAAGCCGCAGCCCAGTGCGTGGTACAAATTGACCTATAATCACTCTGTGGCTTTACTAACACCGCACAGTATCTAAGGCTCGCGCCGATGTGACAAAACACATCTATCAGCTGGCCAATGATCCACTTAGGTCGTGCTGGTGCTGCGTTTACTCTGAGACAGTTGCTTGCGCGAGTTGACCTCTCATTCCAGTAGACAAAACGGATATCATATTAAAGACAAATATAATTATGTGTATGTTAACAAGGTTATCAGGAGTAAACTAATCTTTATCTGCTTCAGTTGTTTTCGTTGTATCTAGATTATTAATAAGGGATTAATTTGTGTGTATATAAATGTTTACATTTAATGCACCCAAATCTTTTGACTGTCCTATCTCCTATCTATCCATATTTTTTACCACTCTCTTATATCTTATTTAATTTAAAAGGACTTAATAAAGATTTACACACTGTAATTAATAGAGTTCGCTAATTAAATCTCATGTTACTGTACAGGATCTTCCTATACCAGACGACAAAAGCCCAAAACGGCGCTGTTGTGAAACAAAAGGCTCGTTTCCGGCGAGACTTATCATGAAGTGTGGTCTCACCCTCATGCGTGAACCGTGGGAATACGTGAATATAGCCATGATGTTATCTTTGCTTTGTAAGATAACAAGCATGTAGAGTATAAGTGTAAGTTGGTAGATACACTTTGTACAAGTATCTACAACTTTGCCAGTTAAAAAAGCAACTACATGCATTGTTCGATATATATTAACATAGCTTTGATGGCAATCAAAATAAAGGCACAACAAAAATAGTACTTCATAATTTTATATCTCATATTTTTTTATTATAACCTAACTTGTGTACGAATATTGACCGCACCCCTCAACCACCAATCCTGCCCTTACAATTAGTTATCGTATTATTGTACATTAACTTTCACTTAAAGTGACATTTTCACTACATACAAAAGAAGCTAGCTACTGGCTCCAGACGCTCCAATGGTCATCGCGTCTAAACGCAGCACGGTCCGTTCGGGCGGTCCGTCAACTCGGCATAGACCGCACATCAATTACTTCGCGCCGCGGACCGCTATAAATTGATTGCTTCCCCGCACTTCAAATGGCCCCATTTGCGCTTTGAAACTTTAATAAACGCCCCATGTCACTCTTACATCGCAGGTACTAACGCTATAACGTATGAAAGTATTCAACTGTCTTTACAGGATATAGATTATTTTAGAATGGTTCTTTGTTTGTCATTGTGCGGCGGAGAAATGCAAAAAATATTTTATATCATGTTATTTTTGCCTCACCATCTGTCTTTTGTTTTATTATTTAGTTATCTTCTGCTAAACATAACCAGCTTCGCTAAATGTACCTAACTAGAATTTTAGATAGGTTAAAACACAATAGCAAGACAATATAAATCGTATTACATAGATACAAGAGCTACATCTAACACTGGTCTACACAATGAATTCTATTAAGCAGCTAATACACATACTAATTATAGTAGCAGTCACGTTTTTCTGTAACAAAGGCGCATGTTGAATAGATGAATACAATTCTTCGAGACAGGTATAAAAGCTAAAACGAAGAGTCTTTAATTCTTACAATAGTATTTTTTTTTTCCTTATGAGGGAAACTATTTTTTTTCACCGTGCCTCATTTACAACAATAACGCGAAAATAGAGTTAGTCAATTTACCTTCGATAATTATACGAGTATTTTTATTAGATTTTTGAACGGTATAATGATAAACCACGCTCACGGTATGTTTGTACAACAAAAACTACCAAACCGTTACCATTCAAGAAATAACCACCAATCAAATCTCTCATTCATCGGATTCGCACAATCTGTAGTTAATGAATTGAACACTTTAACAGACCACACGCATCCGTCCATTGATACTGCCCGTAACCGACAGATGCCTCAGAGACTCTACAAACCTCACTTTACTGTCAATAAATACTGATAGCACAACTACAACGGGTAACAAGCAATCAATCCACTGACCCACAATCAAACGAGTGTAGACAAGACTGTTCTATTCTATTGTATGCTAAGCAAAACTGTTTAATTGTCGTATGTGCCCAACAGGGTTGTCAAACGCTGTCAAATTGCGAGACTGCGATACGGGGGCGTTATTGTTTGAATTTTATAGCAATGCGCCCTACTTGGTGCATCGAGTAATGTGCAAGTAGGGTAGGAGGCCTTTGAGACACCGTTCTCAGTTAATTATAGTTTAATACGTTGAAGAAGTTAATAACTAAGGTAGGAGAAATGCATCAGTAGCCTCAATCCAGGACTTACGTTTAAGAGGTTATGAGTTCATTCAATCAAGAAATCAATTTTATTTTTTGTTATCTCTCATCTGTCCTTAAGAAACGCTTATCATATGAAAGTAATTTACTCATTTAGGTTATACCATGCATAACACAAATTAACTATTTTACTGCTTGCCTTACAACTGACTAATACTCAAAAACTTGGTCAAGTAAGCCTCCAAAATTACAATCAGAAATAAAAAAAGGTGACAATTCTCATCTAATGAATACGGACATTGCAGATGACTACAAAGCTTCATCATCACTTCCTGACCGGACAAGCTAACACTTAATATTACGCAATGGCCAACCCTAAAGAATTAATAACAAGACGTACGAAGGCGTACACTGTGGGTGTAGGCAGTAAACCTACTCTAAATGAATGGTAAATGTATTGTCCGACAGCGACATTACCATACTGACTTACCTATTCTATGCACTTTTGTTTGTACCGGAACATGACACATATTGAGGGGTGAGATACTGCTAGAACTGTTAAAAAGCTTAGTAAAGTAAGGTATTTAATGAAAAGGTAGGTTCAGTGTAAAACTTTACAATCGGCTTTTCAGCACCTAAGTCTTGTGGTAACTTATAGGTCATTTTCAAAGATTATGTTGTTAGGAAAAATATAAAAAATGTTGTAATGGTGGATATTGTAAACCCACATACCATATAAATATTAATTACTTAAATTGCCCAGAGAGCTAATTATAGTAATTATTTATTCAAAATTACATAAATATCAGTAATGTTTTCGATGAATAAACAAGCTCAAAGGATTACAATATCCACAATTACACGCACTAACCATGGTCGTGTTAAAACCCATGGATTATAACTTTTTACTATCTTATCTTTCTAAATCCTATACTTGTTTAATCTTCGCTTAATCTGAGTACGATATGACGTTAATACTGACCAACAGTCGGTGTTAATGTACACATTGTAATCTTATTTACTGATAAAATGTACAGTGAAGAAAAATAACGCTTATTTATGGAGATGATACAACTATCTACTCAAGTACGATTAAAATGTTATTTGCTGTTATTTCTATATACATGGTGGTCATTGTTAAACATACCAATTATAACAATAAAAACATCTCAACGCTTGTATGTTTGCAAATCTATACGAAGCTAATAGATATCTTAAGACCGACAGAATATTAAAGCTCGCTACGAGAATAAACCTTCCACAAGCAGAAATACTAACCACCGTTCCATAAATAAACCTATCAATAATGCAATATCGCAGTTTCAAGACTCAAATATTAAAACATCATTTTTAATCTTAGATATTGCGGCTCCCACAAGAAGATTGTAAGCTGAACCGTACATCGGTGACGTCATCACGACTTTCTTCCGATATTTCTATCGCGTTGAGCTAATATTACTTGAACGGTGTCGCTTGATATTACGAGGTATAGTAAGAAAAACATAGGAAAATCAACCTTATTTCTTTGGAATAAGGGTGCTCTTAATGTCACTGTTACAATTTATGTGCCTGAACCTCTGAATTCTTCTTTTATATATTGTGAAATGAAAATTAGGTAAGATTTATTTTCAGAGAATTTCAAGTTGAAATTTTATTATTTGCATTTCTTGCTGGTAATTGACTTGCATAAAGAGAAACTACTTTCGTTCTGTTTATTATCCTTTATTTCCATCTTCTCTTATAGGTAAAGCGTCTTATATATGCACATAAAATACGAGCCTTATATGCCTGTGGGATGCAGATTTTATATTAGAGGTAATCAAGCTTCGGTTAAATCAAAGTTGCAGACCAAATTCAGTTGCACACTAAAAATGTTGGTTCTGTGCTAGAAAGAACATTGTATGAATTCTTTATCGTCACGTTCAGGTTATAAAACTTAAAGAAATCAGGCTTCCTAACTGTTAACCGATAATATCGAAGTTGGTTCTTACAATCTTGCAATACATATACAAAAATACTTCGTCTACAAAGTACCTATTACATAAATCTTTTGCACCTTTGACGAAGTTGCCTTCGTCTGTATTTGCATTTATTTTCAACGTAAACCATTCCCTTTCATATATCTAGCTATTTGTCAGTGACTTTTTCTGAAACGAATTTGTAAGTTCAATAAATGGCAAAATTATTAACATAGTTACAGTACTTAGCAGTTTATAATTTTAGTTTACAACAGCCGGCGGCGTAAATTGGAACGCATACAAAATATTAAATGTCATAATGACAGATTTAAATCCGTTGACAGCTATGTCGTCATCTGCATGCATAAGTTTGTAACATTAGCGCCGTGGGCTTCGATACCCACGTACTTCTAAGTAGATTCCACTTTCGCAACCATGTTCTAGGCACCTCTACCTTTTGTTTAATGACGCATAATTGTAATACTGAGACACTGACCATCATAATATACATGAATTGATAGGAAGAGTCAAATGTCTTTGAGTCGGAACAAAAGTAAAAAAGTAAAAAAAATGCTTTTGGTTAAGTAAGACGAAACATGATAAAAATGAGCAGAATTACATTACATACATATAACATTAAAATATAGATGAGTCGAAAGAGCATCTATAATTTAAACATGTTCATATTGTTCATGTAAGAACAATTTCTTCAGTTAACGCTGTGTGAATTCAACGGCGCAATAACTTATCCTAGTCTTGTTACGTTAGACGCTCCAGCGATATATCATGCCAGTTAATCTGCACTGCATTGTATTCCAAACAGTGGCTCAACTTGTTTTGTGTGCACTGTCTGCCAGAAAAAGTACAATCCGTCAGAAAACTGTTCCGTTTTGTGCTGCACAACAAATAAATAAGTTCTGTGAGAAAAACTACGGAATGATTTCAGGCGTATTCTTTGATGCAATCTTATATTGATTACTTGAAGTAAATGGATATTTGATTTAATTTAACGGCAACGATTACCTAAGAAATAGATTTCCACATTCCAATCAACTTTTTCTATCAGAATAACTAAGTTGAGAAATCCAATCAGAGATGCAGAATCTACATAAAATCGACATCTACTGGTATATGCTATCATTCAAAATGTAGAAACCTATTTCTCAAATGGAACATCCTAATTAAAAGTAGCATTAGGAAGGCAGCGTCCTAGGGCGCGCGGTCCTTCCATCCATAAATTACGTGAAGTCGGTTCATTTATCGTTGGTATCAGAGTGACCTGCAGTTCTGCAGCAATCTGTTCTGGTGAACGTCGATCAATCCTGGCGTCGCTGCTAATATGTCTGGCTTCGTTAGGAGTAGCAACACTACGAACTAAGCTCGTTATAAGTTTTACCAAAAATAGTGTGGCGCTCGTCCGTTGTTTTGGAGCGTTGATTTGATTCCCGAAAGTTCTCATTTTGGAGTGGAAAAATATGTTTGCTAAAGTTTTTAACTACTGTTTTCATTGTAGAACCTGCATGAAACCCTTAAACAACTGACTCGAATTTCCATTCTCTGTACAAAAAAGTTTACCATTAATTTCTAACCCTCGTTCATCATACATCTGAGCTTCAAATAAATTAATCATCTTCACAGTATTTTTTTGCACAGTTAGACGAACAATCCTTTTGATCTACATCGCGTGCCGCAAGCAGAGATCATTAAACACACAGCTTACTAACGCGGCTATATGGGTATATGGCCAGTTATGACGCCATAAAACCCACATAGAAGGAATTGAGTCGAGACATTAGCCTTTGTAATTAACTCGGACTGTGATTGAGTGCACCCGTCATAAACCCTTTGAAAACTTTGAGCGTTTTAACGTACTTAATTATTTTAACTGTCAGTTTTGTAAAAAACATATTTTCATAAAATCCAAAATATAATTAACGCTTCGCTCGTGCAGAATTTAAGCGGGAATTAATTCTGATTCCCTAGAGCAACCGTCAATATTATTTCCAAATTAAACGCAGTCAGAATTCGCTTAAAATTCTCATTTATTTCTGACGGTAAAATCTCTTGAAGTTTCCAGTACTTTAACATTGTAATTAATTTTCCGTTTCATATTTGCAGTTCAAAAAACTTAATAATTAAATGCACCATTTAATATTTCGTATTTTTAAGGTTGCAGATTACGCATTTAGCTCCCGGCATAACTTTTAATTACCGTACAAGATTTACAACTTAACTAGGATATTAAGTTGTTTACATTGTAATTAAGTGATTGATACTACTCTACGGTAACTATTAGTCTGATAAATCGCAAAGCAATTGATGCAACCGCGGCCATTTATCTCTTCGCCCTATGCACTATTAATTTTGCGAAGATAATTTAAGAATATAATTAATGTATTGAGGATAGGACAGGTGATTTATAGTTGGAGAGTATTGTAATGGAATTCGCTTCGAGTTTATTGCCTTGCACGTTATGAGTTATTGTATAATAAGGACGTAACGTGTAAGGAATTTAATGTTTAAAATACACTGATTTATGACAACGCGAACAATATTTGTAGTTTGCGAAATATAATGAAGGCTATGTGTTTAACGACATACGAAATCATAAAACTATCTGAACACAATGAGATGGTCTTTTGGCATTTACATGCAATATGATCCCAATAAAATGTTTGTAACATTTGCGAACCGTACGTTGACATGGCTAGTTAAGATTTTCCTTAAACGCTTACTCCACTATTGTTTAATTTAAAAATAAAGATATCTATTCTGTGAATTCTGAAGCAGAGGTACCGGCGAAGACTATTTTCTTTTACTTTTTGTTTAATGTAATTCCTTTCTAATATATAAACCTTCTCTTTGTTTGCAGGAGTTGAAGGAGAGCTTCAACTATGGTCTGTTCTGCCCGCCTGTCAACGGCAAGGCCGGCAAGTTCCTGGACGAGGAGCGCCGACTCGGAGACTACCCTTTCAATGGCCCTGTTGGATACCTCGAGGTAATTCATTAGATGAATAAATTAACTAGGTACCTATATTATCTAAATCTGCGAAGTAGATTCGAATGGACAAAAAAATCGACACTTGTGTACATTGGATGAGAAGATTTGTAAAGTGCCGACGATCAGATTAGACTAAATTGTAAAGTAATTGAATAGAAACCTAAATCTCAACCATAAAATATGTTACAGATACGCACTGTTTGAATATTTGATTTGTAATAAGTTTTATTGCAGGTGATTTCGCTTACTAAATAGGCTATCTTGAACTTTTTACGATATTTTTAAAGTATAGCAAATAATTTTTAATAATTTCAATGAAAACATAAATGAAATGCTTTTATATCAATTTCCAGTTAAAATACAAACGTCGGGTATACAAAATGCTGAAGCTAGACGAGAAAACATTGAAGGCGTTGCACTCGCGCGCAAACCTGCGGCGCTTTCTGGAGCATGTGACGCATGCGCAGATCGACAAGATTACCAAAGCCTGCGCCAAAGGACTCGACCCTAACTTCCACTGTCAGGAAACTGGAGGTAAGAAATACCTTTAGTTGAGTAGTTAAGCATAAAATTATTGTTATGTAAACTTTATCTGAGGAAAATGTCTTTGAGATGAAATCTTTATAATTTTTTAGGGATTTCATTCTTCGTTTTACTTCAATAGATAGTGTATTGAACCCCTGCTCCCAACTCCAAAGCATCTCTCTTTTGTCTCTTTTGCCAAAGCCCTGGTGGCAGAAGTTAAGTCGAGCCTGTTTTCTCGCCTTTACCTAAGGCCGAAGAAAAATATTTATAGTTAAAGTTTAATTAGGACTAAAGTGGTAATCTTCAAACTGCACTAGACAGTTTTGACGGATATCATAACACCAGTAATTAAACAAAAATCCCTGAAATAATTTCCACATTGTTTCCGTTCCGCTCATAACACCTTAAACAAAACTATCGTATACTACTCTTAAGATTCATCTTCGCAGCAACAATAAGCGTTTTAAATAACATCCGTGATCTGATATTGATTCCACTTAGGATCTGCCGAGAATGGAAAACTCTGCCAAGTTTGCCAACAACCTCTGACTTACGACCGAACTCATTTACATACTGATTCTTATCTGCTATTGTTGCAAGAATACCTAAAATAGCAATAAGGGTCCATAAACAGTATAACAAACTCTAGACTAAAATAAGAACAATTAGTAATATACGTCAGTCTAGCCAGGATACAAGCCATCATTAGACAGATAACTCTTTAACAAAAGATCTTCAAGAATATCAAAGCGCCAATTTTGTATAACCATCAATAAATTTACATCCAGCCCATTAGACAATTCATCATACTGTAACAATATCTCCTAAATACAGCAAACCATTCATCTCAAGGCTGATACATCTGAACACGCCTTACCTATTGTAAGACCCGTATCAACCGAGCCGTGGATAATCTGCGATGAACGTCACCACGAGTCCTTGAACATAAAATTATTTGTTCCTGTCGAATGCCTAATATTTTATTTGTGATTTACATACCATTCTTCACTTCAATGGCAAATAAGGCTCGGTCATTGTTATTCAAATGTTCTTTACAATTTAAAGGTGTACGAAATTGTAAAGATGTTTTCCGTCTCCTAAATAGCCGTGGCAATTGATTTTTCTTTTGCTATTCCCGTGTAAGAAATACGTACTGTGTCATGTGCTTAGTTAAGCAGATTACGAGTAACGTGATTTGAATATTTTAGTATTTATTCAGATGATCATTTTTTATCTACGAACAGATCTTTATAGTAAATGAAAATATCAAAACAACCTGTTTTCTTTACAGAGACACCATTAACAATCGCAGCCGGCTTAAAATCACCCGGCAAGGTTTTAATAACCCTCGTCAACGGCGGGGCTCTACTCGACTACCGGACGAAAGATGGCAGCACTGCTATGCACAGAGCTATCGAAAAGAACTCTCTGGAAGCTGTCAAAACTTTACTCGAGCTTGGAGCTTCACCGAATTATAAGGATGGGAAGGGATTGACGCCGCTGTACCTGTCTGTAACGAATAAAACTGACCCGCTGCTGTGTGAGACTCTTCTACATGATCATGCGACTATCGGGGCCACTGATCTGCAAGGATGGCAGGAGGTGCATCAGGTGAGGAACACATATTTTAAATACAAAACATTACAAACTTAAAAAAAAAGAAAGCAGCAACCATTTTTTTTCAATTGTTAAGGTGGAACAGTTTGTCAGATATATGAAGCTCTGCTTCCTAGAGAAATAATAATTAAAAAAAAAAACTATCCAAATTCAAACATGCTGGAATTACTTTCGGCACATCAAGACCAAAAGACTACATTTGGCAAATATAAATACTTATATTTCCTCTCATTTCTGAAGGCTTGTGATTCGAAATATAGTACTTACGTGAATCCATTACACCACAGGCCTGCCGCAACGGTCTGGTCCAGCACCTAGACCACCTGCTGTTCTACGGCGCGGACATGAACAGCCGCAACGCGTCCGGCAACACGCCGCTGCACGTGTGCGCGGTTAATGCTCAAGACTCCTGCACTCGGCAGCTACTGTTCAGGGGATGCGATAAAGAAGCGCTTAACTTCGCTAACCAGACGCCTTACCAGGTATGGAGGTTGCTGTTAACATAAGTGAATAACATGTTACCGTTTACCATGTTACTGCAACGTGATACCATGTTATTCTATTCTATTTATTCATAGACCACGGCAAAATTTTAAATTCGCTGGCCAAACCCATTTGAAGGCTAGCCCGCTTGCTAGCTGTTCTATTTAAGTTAAAGTTTACATTGTTCTTGATCGCTTTTTAACCGTTATATGTACCTGCAGAATACTCAACACCACAGAAAGTGTTTTTGGTCTTTTCCTAGCCGTAATGGACCAATAACACTCTAGTAAAAATCTGCAGCACAAAGTGCAGTTTGCATTTACTATGTGTAAATGCAAAAAAACTTTTTTTTGTATTGTCAAATTGATATCAAGAAAATCTTTGTACAAAATAAATATAGAGTATGTGTGGACATTGTAATGCTTATTTTATTCCCAGGTGGCAGTAATAGCTGGTAACTTAGACCTGGCGGAGGTGATAAAGAACTACAAAGCGGAGGAAGTTGGTGAGTCTCGTCCCACGGTACTGCATGGCTTTGATTGGCGCTTTATATACACTCTAAGATCATCGGTGGTAATACTAATATAGCCCTTATGTTCTTAGCAGTAAGGGTGATTGTCGTTAGTGTTATCGCTGGTGTGATTGTTCTTAAGTAGATTCATAAATCACATGATACCTGAAAATGGCCTTTATGTTTATAAAAATTGTAGAATTTATGAATCCACTTTATTGTATCCACTATTAATTTTATGTGCAACGCCTTAGTATCTAACAGCATATTTATATTTATTTACGAAATGACACACCATACTATTTATATTAAGTAGTATCTGTGTAAATACTAATTATATTATAACTGCATGCGTCATCCCTCTATCTACATATTTCTATTCCATTGCTTAATATCATAATGGTGATGGTTGTATATTGAAAACGCAGATTTATTAAAATATAACACTAACCGAACTTAGATAATATACACTAATATGTAAAGGGTTCTAAATATTTATTATATAACCTACGAATATTTAACACTTTAATGTATTATAATTATTATTGTTATTGGAATATTTTATTGCACTTTATTTTCTTTATATATTGATTTGGGGTTATTAATTTGTATTATTATTAAGTTTGGATATTGGGTATGGGGTATTTGTTTGTCGCACGGTTCCTTATGATTTGTTCGGTCGGTAACGCGTACGGCAGTGGGGTTCCGCGGGCCGCCGCGCTACAACCCGCGGCGGCGCTCGGCGGCGTGGGGCTGGTGGGCGGGCGACCGCTCGTCGCTGGCGTCGTCCACGCGCATCCCGGCCGAGCTGGACGCGCTGCTGCGCCGCCCGCCGCCCGACCTCGAGCGCCCCTTCTCCTCCGCCTCCTCCAGCATCAGCGACGCCAGCCACACCTCGCATCCCAGCCATGAAGACAACGCCAGCATCCTTACAGGTACAATCCCAAACGGACATAACCACACCAATCCTAGATACGATTACTACGCCCTAAAATCAATTCATTACACCTATTAGTTCAGTGAAACCTAGTAAAGGACAACAAAATCATATGTTCAAGTTATCACGCACTTAATGGCTTTGATATGAAGGTGATTTAGGGCGTAAAGTCGTATCTAGAGTCTAACATTCCGCGGATCCAAGGTTGCGGGTCATGGCACTCTGCCACCACGCGACAACCATCACCATGCACCGACATCGCCCGACCACGAATGCATGTTCTATGTGCCTATGTCATGTAGTTACCCATCGAACGCTTCTTCGCTTCCTTCTGTTAATACAAATTTAATTTTTCGAGTTTTACCCCTTTAGATTTAGGAATTTAATGTTAAATTAATTGGTTTTTTAGAATACTCTAGATGGTTGTTTTAATTATAAGAGCAACTTAACCTTTTTTGTATTGTCAATAATTTTGTTAACACTTGTCCAAATTTAAGTCACAGTTTTAAGAAAATAAAACACGCTTTGTTATCCGTTGTCCAAAAAATCCAGTGCCCTTCAAATCAAATTTTGGCACCTTACCAACACTTTACCCACACCGTAAACCTGTAAAGAAAGCTACTCAAATTGTACCGTTTTGTCCCTCCACCATAAAAGCATAAACAATGTTTCCTTACATTGTCCGGCATTGTTGGCCATTTATTAAGTTGTCAAGCGTGTCCCAACCTGCACACGCGAGGACCTGTACAAGTCAAAACAAGAACATTGGTCTGAAAAAAAAATTACTCTCAAAGAAGCAGTTCCGAGTAGTAACTGACCGTTGAGCGACCTAACTCCTGCAGATAAGAGCGCTGGCGACACCAGCGACATCATATCGGACTCTAGCGGCGTCGGCACCAGCAACTCGGACACCACGTGCTCGCTGCACGGCGGCGCCACTGTCGTGTGCCTGCAGCCGTACGATCCCACCGCGCCGGGCCATCTGCGTCTCAACCAGGGCGATATCATTGAAGGTACGAGGGTGATACTGCACTACTGTCACTCTTACAGGGAAAACCTCGTGAAATCAGAACATTAACGTCCTTCAAGGTTATCAAGCTTCAACTAGCACATCTTCAAAGGTACAGTACCAAACTTTGTCATGACATTTATGACATATGGATAAAATATGGACCCCATGCTTTGCATACAATATCGAGTACCTTTATCAGCTTGGAACATCGAAATAGAATTAATACCTCAGTATCGTTAAAGGTGAGTTCCATAAGAGTGAAAGTTGACTTTATTTTATTGCAGGGAGTGTTTACAGGATATTTTAAATATTGTTTACTTTAGTTTACTGAATGACTCTCTAAAAACGAAAAACAAAATTTACTTCCCATAACTTACAACAGCATTAATATTACCATTTGTCCACATACTAAAACCTAATAAAATCATCGGTTGCACCACCACAAAATCTGTGAGTAACTTTACATAGACCATTAGGAACATAAAATTAATATCCATAAACCTTCACTACCAAACCAAAAACATCTCCTTAACTGCAATTGATGAGGAAAAAAAGCTCACCTAAACCATTTTTCTCTAAATGCTGACCATATTGACCATGACTGTACAGTTTTTGCGTCTTTACCCCGAAATGTGATTCTATATCGCGATATAAGACTTGAACAATTTCAAGCAGTTTTAGGAACAATTTTGTCTGTCACAGTAACGGCGGCCACAGACGATGGTCTACTGGAAGGCACGGTGCGCGGCTCCGGCGCCACCGGCCTGTTCCCCATGCAGTGCGTGCAGGAAGTGCGCCTGCGACAGAACACGCAACATCTACATCAGGTATGTAATCGTTATTCTATTTAAGAGCAAATCATGATATTTTGTATGCCTTATTAATAAGGGCAGGGGGTGAATGGAATGAGGATGACCACATCTCGTATGGTAGAATTACGCCCTCATTGCCTTGTGAATTGGTGTATTCACGAAATCTGAAGAGACTTTCTGCCCAGTCCATTTTATGGTGTCTTGTATGGCTCGTCGATGTCTTCCACCCTGGGGAAAAAGGAGACGAAATCCATTTTGCTTTACAGATTACTTTACTGTTTGCTATATTCGTTTCTAGCAGTCTGTTTTTCATGTGACTTAAAATATATTTTTTGGTTTTACATAACTTGTGTGTACTTTTCAGGTGTTAGCATCCGGACCAATTCACCATTCCCGAGTAACAGGAAGAAGAGAGATGGCCCTTAGTAAGACATACAGTGCCACCGCACCTCGAATTAAGAAATCGTAAGTACATGTATTTATAATGTTAGGTAATATATTATTTTCGGTTGTTAAAAATGACGCAATTTTGTTCAAATGTAAATAAATTGCTTTAAAATATTGCCATTCAATTATGCTCTCTTCAAAAATAAGTTATTGCGATTTCTGGCATAGAGTTAGTCAATACAAAGTAACTGCAAAACAAAAGAACGTCGCAGAGTATTTATTTATTTATAAGACGAATCTCTAGGACATAGTTTACGGAAACCTACTACACCGTAGTGACAGGTTCGAGATGATTGTTGAAACAAACTCCAAAGTTCCTTATGATGTATCAAAACAGTCGGTTGCTGCCGAAACAGTTGACATCACACTACGTGAACTTGTAAACAGAGCAACAATGAACAATGTTAACAAACATAATAATATGTCGGGTCGTTTCATCTTGATTTGATTCTAGTCGAGTGATCGCTCGCTATGTGTTGTGATTAATTTAATTAAGTCCGTGTGATTCGATATTTTTTCAAGAAATAGAATCAAGATTAGTTAATTGTGTGGTTGAGTTAAACGTATGTAGGGACCTACCCTACATACGTTATTTATGACTTGTTGTGATTAAACAATTCGATAGTGATTTAGCATAATATTAAAGTGAGTCATGAGCAATTCTTGCTCACATTTGATATTGTGTATCCAATTGTATTTCTAATAATATTTATCCTAGTCGTAGAGAAAATATTATTTATCTTAAATAGAGACTACTCGTTTTAGCTTAACCCCAATAGTTTGAAGCAAATACATGCATGCAATGCATTTAAGCCGACTTCAAGCGACCCCCCTTCTCTATTTGTCGGAAACTTTATTCATGTGTTTCCTGATTAATCGAAGCCCAAGACCATTAAGGATTTTTTTTTTATTTGAAAGGGTACACTTCTCAGGTCCAGAGTCATGAGGTCAGGTTCTGATGATGGGATCCTAAAGTTACGAGTTTCTCTGAATTTTATGTAAAGACGCTGTTTTTATCTTCTTTTTTGTGATCTGTACCTCACCTTACTTGATTAAGAAATATATGTGTGGGATAGTATACCTGATAGAGACATGTGTTGTGGCATAGATACGGCACAATGGAGACCCGCACGGTGGTGCTGCACCGCGCGCGGCGGGGCTTCGGCTTCGTGCTGCGCGGCGCCAAGGCTTCCTCCCCGCTGATGGAGCTGCGCCCCTCCGAGCGCTGCCCCGCGCTGCAGTACCTCGACGATGTCGATGCAGGTGGCGTAGCTGATCGCGCTGGCTTGAGGAAGGGAGACTTTCTTGTGGCGGTTAGTATGCTTGCTCATTATGTTGCCCTAAGAAACGAAAGGGAAATTTGATTTATGTCTGCTACCAGGAGAATGAACCTGTTGAAAATAATATAAATTCACAATTTACACATTTCTACACTGATTATATTAAAAACTAAGTTCTGTATAATTAACGTTTGTTTGATTCATAACCATTGAGATATGATGAATCACCCGCAACATCATTATGATGATTCAGATTTCCGAAAAGTAAATAGTTATTATGACATTAGAACTAATAACATAGACTAAAGTAAGATTACTTACTATTCTTTATATTTCTAATCAATTACTTTTTCATTAATTTTTAAGACTGATACATTTGACACTCTTCTTCAACACACTGAAATCACTAAACTAGTAACAACTAGAACAAACAGCAATAAACACTTGCTAAACAAACAAACACAAAAATATGTTGTTTTCCAAAACATGTATAGAATGCATTCAAATCACAAACATTAGTTTCCGCCGCCAAAGTTTTATTCCACCGCTGTCGTCGGAGTAAATGGCAGTGCTCCTCAGTTACAGAAAAGTTGCGTGAATATGTGAGACTATTTGTATTGTAAAATAACATTTTTGTATTTATTTAAAATCACTGTTTTTTGTCGCACTGTATACTGCTAACTACAAATGTAACAATAGCATGTTTATAAATAAAATGTTCACATTTTATAAAATTGAAACTACGAGTCTTCTATACGTACGTAGTTAGTTTAATGGCCTAAAAAATATCAAATTTTAAGGAAATTCGCATACCTAAATTTTTTACTTCTTAAAATCCTTTCCTTGTGTCTAGCTTATTGTTATAAACTAACTTTCTGTTCTCACTATAATTTAGTTTTAATTCAACTTACACGCGACACAAAAAATATTTGTTTTAATCACATACTCCATGACCCATGTTTCTAATTTCACGTAACAGAAATCTTTAAAAAAAAAACCTGTATTTTTATGTCTAAATGTGCACAACAAATATAGTCCATCCCTCTCTCACATACACCTCTCTCCCTCAGATAAACGGCGAGGACGTATCGTGCGCGTCGCACGAGCACGTGGTGGAGTTGATCCGCAGCTCTGGCGCTCTCGTCTCCATGACTGTTGTCTCGTTGAATAATCATAATGGTAAGAAACCATATTAACCTGTTGTACTAGTAGGTTAGTAGCGGCTTGGAAATAATGGTGCAATGGTATGAGGCTTGGTCGTTAGCCCATAAATGTTAAATTATGTGTTGGTTTATTACGATGCCGGCCAATAGTACCAATTAATTTAAGTTCTTTTTTTGATACAAAGGAAGAGGTCTGTGTCCAGCAGTGAGACGTTTATAGACTGGTATTATTATTGCTTTTAATTTTTCTTTGGGTTAGTATAGTTTGTTTTTTGTTTAAGTTTTTCTTTTTGTTTAAGTTTTTTTTAGTTTAGACAATTTATTAAAGTAGAACTTCCAGTGGTCTTTTAAATAACTGTGCAGAAAGTAGATTTATCGTATAAATATGCAACGTACATGATATTAACATGAGTATATGGCTAGGTAACAACGAGAACAACACGTGTACGGTACCCACGAGCAAGTCTCAGAACCAGCTGTCGAGCTCCGGCCGGCCTTACGCCGCTACCCTGCCGAGGAAAGCCGCCGGAGGTAACCTTAGATCTTTTATCTAAGTAGTGGATATGATATATGTGTAGTTAAAACATATATTTTTAGTTGCCAGAAGGTTTACTAGTTTAATCTAATGGTGTTTTATTTAAAACTACGACCCAATAGCTATGACTTTGCACGGGCTACAAAAGAAAAATGTCAATGTTACTCAGTGATAAATAGAGCATTCTAGCACTGAAAGAATTTTTGAAATCGGTCAAGTAGTTTTTGAGTTTTTTCTTTAAAAACATGGAAACAAACAAACATTCAAATCTTTCCTCTTTGTAAGATTAGCATAACGTACCCATAAGTAGCTAAGTCCATTGATAGGTGAGAACCCCTCAGGACAGAAATCCCTGAAATGATTGAAGTAAAATAGTAAAATATTTCTTAGCCATTATTTACCGACAGATTTTACTATGTTTTTAAAAGTTTTACCTTCCCCAGCAGGCGGTCGCGCCCCCGCGCCCGCAGTGCCGCGTCGCGACCCGCGCACCACGCTCAGTGTGGGCCGGGCGCGAGCCAAGTCCATGGTGGCTGGCCTTGGTACGTATATTCAAGAAAATATATACATAATTCATTATTTAAGATCACTAGATTGATTTTTGAGTTTTTGAAACATGAATCTGGCTTTCAGGCAAAAGATTTTGGTTCAAGTTCAGAACGTTTTTATTTAAGTAGACCTTTTCAGGGTCTTTTAAAATGTTAAATTACCTTAAATGCGGCTTCTAAAATGGCTTACTTATGGAGAAGAAACTCCATTAAATAAAGGCTTGTCAATATGATCCCAAAAGGTAAAGACAAGATAACAGATAGCATATGACTCAATAGAATACGAGGGTTGTAAAGCGGACTCCCTATGTAAAATGTTGGTATTTAACTATAGTAGTTATTAAAATGTTTTTTCGATAAATTCGCAGAGAACGGCGGTGAAAAGGAGGAGAGTTGTGAACCGCTCAGCGTAGCCGGCAAGTCGTCATCGGCCGAGTCCGTGCAACTGCCTGGAAGTAGTAATAGTCAGTATTGAACATATTTATCGCTAACTCGTATTTTAGGCTTTATTCTTGAGAGCTGGAAGAAATAAAAAGCAACATTTACGTTCCTCATTACATAGTTTTGTACCAAAAAATCTTTTTCTGCGAACTGTTACTGTAAAAGCTTGAACTACGGTAAATCCTAAGATTTTCCAGTAAAACCTAAGATTTACCAATTCTTAATGGTAAATGTCCAAAAAGGTTTGCGATTCGTACTTTTACCACCATTAACTTGGTAAATCTTAGGATTTACATTAAAGGCATGGTAAATGTTAAAAAAAAACATGTCATGAAGGCCGACAACTTGTTGTCGGGCGCGAATCAAACCCTCGACAACATACATATTATGTTCTGAAGTAAAGACGAAAGGGGCTTTGAAAGGTTCGGGGAAAGACTTCTAACCAGCCGTTGAACGTTACTAAATATATAAAAATATGCTTTAAAAAAGGTGTAACTACAGGTTATGTAAAACGATTAAGTTTCACTCACTATATATAACCGCTAACCTCCCTAGTATCCTAGTACCACACTATACCGTATGTTATACCTACAGGTAACACGCCAGTATCGGGCACGCCCGTAGCGCCGCGCACCGCGTCCATCCGCGCGAGGCCCGCGTCCTCACGCATCACGGCCGCCGAGCTCGAGGAGCTGTTCCAGAGGCAGGCGGACGCTGACACCATGTAAGTATGCAAGTCATAGTATAAGAGAAGAAAGGAGAAGACGTATTAGGAAGTAGTGACTTACTGGATACACAGGACAGCTACAATACGGAAATAAAGTAGTGAGGGTAGTGTAGAAACTCTATTGTCGGTCGGTCACCGGTGACCGATGCCGCTTTCAAAGGCGAAAATCAAGAATATTTTCATTTCTTCAGTTTACGTTCGCATGGAAAAGCAATTGTCCCTTTATAACATTCTCGTTTCCGAAAAAAAAATGTAATAGAAAATATACCTATTTAAAAAAATATATAAAAACAAAGCATAACTAGATGCGTGTTGACTGTTGATCTTATCCGCAACTGAATTTTGTATGTATAATTTTAATCTGATTTCTACGAGTTATTGATATGCATTTTATAATACTTACATAGTTGTTCTGATTTCAGCCTGGGCAACAACGCTATGATGACGCGCTCGGCGTTCCAGGGCGGGTCCAACTCCCCGCCGTACTCGCCTGCGCGTGCGCCTACTAGGGTGTATGCTTCCGTAGCTGAGATGAAGAGGTCGCGTGGAAAGGTAAATAACATAATACCTAAATAGTTTAAAAAAAAGTAATTAAGTATTTCGTATGGTTTTAAAGTAATAGGATTGTTGGCATGTTACTTGACTAATGTTCTCGCGAAATTTATGGGTGTACTAATGTAGAATGAGACACGGAATGTGACTTTAACAAAACGCGCGAATTCTCGTTAACGGAAATCCTTTTAACCCTCTAGATTTTAGAAAAATGTAGACGAATTTGATTTCAATTTATTTGAAGTATTTTAAATGTAGAAATTATCCGTAGTTATGGAGCAAGACAGCGTGCAGTACGTTGCGGCGCGACTTCCACTCGACGCCCGACCTGGCCACCGAGCACGCCGCGCACCCGCCCCGCACGCGCTCTAGTGAAGACGTGCACGGTATGTATTGTTACATACCTACTTATATACATTTTTACAGACGAGAGATTATTACAGATTAAAGATTAAGTACAAAAAAAAATACCTAACACTTCTTGTTCTTTTCTCAGCTAAGTGACTTCCATTATATAGTTTATGTTTATTATATATGCCTCCGAAGACGTAATATGTGAGGTGTGTAAGAAAACCGTTGCAGTTGCATTTTTAAAATTAGTGCGTTTATAGGAAATTGTGTATAATACAGAAAAGAAACGTAAAGCCGTTTTCTTAGGTAAGCTTAGCTAAAGTCGGAGTTGAGGCGTGACACTCAAAGTAAACTTCTGCTGCGGCACAACATGTCCCTACTCAATGCTGGTTTCTTGGCTATAGTGACTAGTTTCTATCACTTCATAGCTCCACAACCATTCACCAAATCTGCAAACCTATAAACCATCTTTATATCTAGGAGCGGGTTCAGCCCCCGGCCGCATGGCGCCCCCAGCCGGGCCCCCGCCGCCGCCGCCGCGCGGGCCGGCGCCGGCCTCCACGTTCCGGCCCGCAGACATCGCCAAGCTGTACGCCTCGCCGCGAGACTTGGAGGCTGTGGCTTACCGCGCTAATAATAATAATAATGCTGCGCACGTATGTATTACATTACTACTACAATCTACTAGATACAAATTCTGTACTGTGTTCGCTATTTATATGCCAAGCATGTAAACAAATACGAGTTTTTGGGAAAAAGAACTCTAATTATATCAAAATAAGCTTTAGTTTGCGCTCCAAATTTGCTTAAATTTTTATGAATTTTAACAGTGTAGGTAATCTAAAATGGACTTTATATAAAGGGATATAAAGTCGATCTTTGTTCAAGAAGAAATAACATCAATTGGCACAATAACTTTTATAAACTACATCTAATACAATCCAAATGTTATTTTTACACAATATCAAGATCAAATAAAAAACGATTTACCAGCACACATGATTTAAATACAATAAAATCCAAAGATTTTTACTAGCGTAAAATAAAACATGGTCGAATAAATTGTAGGGCCGCAAGACAGCGTCGCTGCGGTCGTGGGCGGGTCCTAACCGGCCGCAGTCAGCGGACGAGCCCGCCAACCAATACGCACAGCCCTTCAACACTCATAAGGGCTTTATTAGACAGGTAATAACCATGTACTTGGAAATAAAACATAATATATCTTTAAGACCGACCCTAGATTTTCGAGTCTTATGTAAGAATTTTGATTGCATTGAAATAAAAGTCCAGTCAGAGCCCTTGAATTGAGATTTGACAGATTGATTAACTGATTTTGATGTTAATTGGTTTAAAGTAACAGAGATATCATGAGAATAACGGCAACCTAAAGTTGAGTTTCATTTCTGTGTTGTAGAATTCAACTCCTGCGCCGCCAATACCTGAACCAGATTACAGTATGTCAGAATCAGATGAGGAAGGTGATGCCAAACCCAAGGAGCCGGCCGCTGTTGTGGAAACCAGCGCGAATAGTAACGCAAGGTGAGTCTTATAACTTTGCGCTTAAGATTCAGTTTTGTTTGAATAATTTTCGTATAATTTCGTGGTGTACGTGTCAGTTATGCGATTTTTGTATAAAGAATTACTCTTGACTGTTATTTAAAGGTATTACATGTTTTGTACGTTATGAAATCGCGAGTTTGTTATGTATTTGTGTTACCACGAAACTTCAATTTCCTAATAAAACTTAACGTTTTCAGGATACCAATATACGCAACAATATTTGAGCACGATGCAGAATATATTTAATTTTGAACTTTACTTACTTACAAATAAGGTATAGTTAAATTGTCAATGAAGTTACGTGTCGCTGGGAAAGTGCTTTTGTGTTTGTGGAACGGTCACCATCACGTGGTCACATATATGTCTCGACACCGATCACATGTCCTACTTGTATTCATATTGTTATCATGACATTTTGTCCACCATTGCGACGAATACTACTACAAACTCAAACATTATACATTTGAACAACTACAATTTACATATTTTTAACGGAAAACGTAGGGGTGACTGGCGGATGGGTTTTGAAATATGTTCAGTTGAACAAATAATTTAAAATGTTCATATTGCACAGAATGGAAGGCTTAGTTACGAACAAAACATTATTCACAGGGCTAAACGTGATTAACTTTCTTATCATCACCATGTTACGAATATGTGTTACCCATTTGTTTTATTAAATATATTTATATAAATATGAGGGGTAGTGTTGGTTTAAAATTAAATTGATTAAGGTTGTAATATTATTTGAAATTCAATGTTAGAATACGGGTGAATTTTTAAGTAAAAGTAATTTGTTGATATAGCGGGATGATAATGGTAAATGCAGGATATAGTAATGCAAAGGATACATGTACGTTTCCAGCGGCAGCAGCTCGGGCTCGAGTTCGATGCAGCACTCGTTCTCGGTGGACGAGATCCAGAAGATCCGCACGCGGCTGAAGTCGTCCAAGTCGTGCGGCGACGAGCTGGGCGCGGAGCGGGACGACGGCGACAACTCGTCGTCCGGCGTGTCGTCCGACCAGGAGGCGGCCGGCCGGCCCGCGCCGCGCCGCGACAAGGTGTCGTTCTGCGCCTCCGTCACCGTCAAGTCCAGCAACGACGTGATCAGCACGGAGCCCGTGCACTCGTCCAGCGAGAGCCTGGCGCCGGCCGCCATGGCGCGCCACAACTCGCTGACGCGCGCGCGGCTGCGGGCGGGCGCGGGGGCGGGGCGCGCGCGCGGGCGCTCGGCGGCGGAGCGGCTGGGCGTGGACCCGGCCAAGGCGCCGGGCGCGGGGCGCGCGCGCGGGCTGCTGGCGCTGCCGCCGCCGCCCGAGGAGCCGGCGGCGGGCGCGGCGGCGGCTCCGCTGCTGGCCCCGCCGCCGCAGTTCAGCGACCGCGTGCGCGTCGTGGCCGCGCTGCCCAAGCGCCTGGCGCACCTGCAGTAGCCGCCGCGAACAGAGCCCCGCACTACGTGTTTTGTAATCGAGCGACTAAATGAAACCAAAGATTTATAGTATTTATTGTTGAGGAGTTAACATTGATATAGTTGAAAATAATTTTTATACATTCCCTTATTAAGCTAGTATTTACCTGCGTTTCGCGAATCGATATTATTTGTATTACTTTCCCGTTGAATTCCCGACGTGTCGATCTATTCTTTACGTTGTAGCAAATTTATTTAATTCTAATCTTATGTTATAATTTCAACCCTTTTACAACGCAACCAAGTGCCATCGTGTCTATGATTTAATATATTTTTATAATATATATCTGTAAATATTTTACAAGAGCTATTTTCTAGTTAAAAGAGTGGACCAGAGACGATATTACAAATATATCCGGCCAACATATTATATATTTAAAAAGCAGATTATATATTAAACACTGGTATTTATGAATGTTGATATACGTGTTTACACGGATGATATTGTGATGTGTTATGATCGTATGTTATAATTTTATTAATTTCATTATTCGTCCATTGGTACGTCGAGATGGTCCACTCTTTTGACCACATACTTATTGAATTATTATGTTTACAATGGCCACAAGGGCAACTTTTAAATTGAATGTGTTCTCATAGAAGACTAGCGCTTGAACCGATATCACTAGCGTTTCATCCGTTCCATGATATTGTAAAAATTTTATACTTATCGAAATACATCCGTGCGTCATTTAGATATAGTTTATATCGCAAAGAGAGTGTAACACCAATTTTTGTATTTCATTAATCGATTTTGTATCTCATTCTATTGTACTTTAGATATCATTTTTGCAAAAAAATAATATTACTCTTCAAAATTATCTAAAATAAATGAAACATTCGACTCTCACTTATGTTTAAATTTAAAATCACTTACCCTTTTGCTTTTATGAAAAGGGAAGCGAGATTTACTAACTAAACTATAACCCCAATATGAGGAGTAACGAAATCTTACCTGATATTAGTATACCTAGGACCTACCGATTTACGACAAACTAAGCTGAGAAGCATTACATTAAAATTCTCATCATGTTTGAATATCGCAACTTGCGAACACTACCTTTGAAACGATCAGCCTAATGCGAGAAGCAATTTTGGATCTTATGTTCATTGACGTTAAGTTTTATATTGTTTGTTAGTAGCAATAGAATTTTTACTGAAAGTTAAACCCCCCTGTTTCACTAACCGCCTAAACATTTTTAAAGTATTTACCAGATAAAAAATGATAGTTTTATCTTTAATAAGGGGTAGAGGAACAGGAGGCGATCAATGTTAAAATTAGCTGAATTTTAGCTGAATTCTATAATAGGAAGTCGCGTATAGCCGACTATAGCCTTCACATGTATTATTAGCACAATCAATTAATTTGTTTAATGTTTGTATTATTTCGTTATAATCGTCTTGTCATTATTTTAAGTTGTATAAATGTATTGTCTACTTAAGGCATAGATAGGTAGTGGTAATTATTAGGGCAATACTTGATTGTAGAATAACGGAGGGTGAGATGGTCGGCCGGTGGGGCGTGTCGCTCATTCGTCTTGGTTAACCCTCATAGCTTGGTCACATTTGTTTGAGTAATGCATTTGTTAAGCTCCCACCAACACTTTGTACATACATATTCTCTTAACTTTCACATTAATCATGACCAAAGCTCACTATAGGAATGGGATATTAGCGCCGGTGCGGCTCGCGACTGCTTGTGTTTTAATTGAAGTTATTATAGTTATAATTGCCTGTGGGTCAGGTAGAATGAGCGGCAACCTCCCCGAGCTGTGGTTTTGTATAATACAATTGTGTTTCGCGTTTCATTTGAATCTCAGTATCGAACGTGTAACTACAACTTGGTATACTTTCAAATGAAAAATTAAATGTTTCATCACTTATGTGAAGTTTTATTTATTTTACCATTTTCTTTTTCTAAATTTTTATTTTATTACCTATCATTTAAAACAAAATGTCATAAGAATAGGTTTATTGTAGAAACAATAAGTTATATTGTACTCATTGTAAGAGTAATGGAAATAACAAAACAAATTTAAATCCTACATACATATTTATATAATAAAATAAAAGCAAAAATATATATCTTAATTTTTATCATAATACAATTTTATTGTTGCTATAATTTAGCACTTAAATCTAATTGTGCCACAATAAATACAACAATATTCTTTCCTTAAAGGATAATAAATAAACAATACTACATTTTGTTGTTTTATATAGATAAGAAACAATTTCAAAATATTTCAATGCAATTACTACACACAACTTCTTTAATACACTTACAAGAATTTCTAACAATAAACCTAAAACAGATCTAAAATTATAAATAGGACGGATTGGATTACTTACATTATTACATACAAAAATACAATAAATGTCACAACTCTTATCTCAAGGTGTTTACGAACAATATCAAATTAACCAACCTTGCAGATAACGACGAATCTTAAAAGCTTATCTAGACGAGTGCAAACGACTTTGAACCTTATGCCGATAACATTAAGACTTTTTAAATTACCTTGGTCCGTCGAGGCCAAGATTACTTAATACAAACGTGATAACAATGTACACGTGTTAAAGGATTATTAAAACGTTATGAATCATTTTGTTTATATTAAAGTATCTAATTTCAGCATGTATAAATAAACAATTGAATATCAGTCTCGGTGATTTAAACTTGTAGAAAAGGAGCGGGTTTTTATTTCCTTCTCTGTTTGGGAAACTTTTCAGTTATCAATACTCTACGAATCAAAATTATCACTAGGAAATGTTTTAATACAAGACAGTCATATAGAAAACTTAAGTACAATCGGTGGAAATCCATCAGACCTTTCATTAAGTCTATGTGCGCGTTGACAAAATCATAATACAAATATGTATTAAGAACATCTACTCCTTGCTACAACAAATACTACATAATATAATTCAACACTTACAGTTACACCATTTTGAACCTTACTGTGTCGTGTTAAGGTCCATGTATGCAGCCACGTCGTCAATCTTGACGAGTCGACGGTAGTCCACGTTTTCACCGCACATTGGACACTTACCTTCCTCTTGAAGGATCCTGTAGCAACATAGATATTTTAGAATATTATTTTGGATCATCTATGATAAAAAACCTAAAACGATTACTGATGAAGTTAGAAGAAATTAATATATTTTTTTACAAAAAATTAAGAAATGTTTTAGAGTGATGTATGTTATAAATTCCCTATACTTACTCAACGAATTCTGTAAGTATAGCTGGGAAATCACATTCTGGGCATGCAGTGAGATCATCCTTCACTATATGGAGTCCCTGCGGAATAATAAAGGGTATAAATGCGATTTTCTAAATTAAATTCTATTGATATTTATGTACATGCAACCTCACAATTTGTGCTAAAAATAGATAGACTGAAATTAAAAGTAACTGTGACCAAAAACTATTTATTTTGTTATTTATTTCTGAATTATTTTATGTGATGTTCAGATTGAAAATTGGAAATTTATTTAGAGGTCCAGGAGGGTAGCTAATGAGTCTTTAAGGGGCAAAGCGCATTTTAGGAACGCGGCTCCGGCAAAGAGTCTCACGGGACCAGGGTGTTCTTAGACGGTGCAATACCGTCATAACCCCATATCACACTCGGCCTGGGTGATGAGATAAGTAATTAACCCCGCAAACAAAACAAAGTTGACGATGAGCGGTAAACGCTCGTAAAGACGACACCGCGTCGGTGCGGATACATCCTGTAAGCCCCACACGTTTGCGGGACAGCGGCGGTGCGGCGGCGGCGGCGGCGTATGCAGGAACACTAAAGGGGAAGCAATCGCTATCCGGTGTTACCAGCGTGTAGTGTCGCGCAACTCACCATAAGTGGCTCTACCACGCTCTCTATCTGCTTCACGTATGTAGGGTATATACTCACAGTAGCCAGACAGAAGGGCAGGTCGGCCTCGCACGTGGCGCACGTGAGGTCGGCCACAGGCAGTGCGGCGGCGCAGTGCGGGCAGGGCGTGGAAGGCGACGGTGCTGGGGCCCCGCGGGCCCCGTGACGGACCACACTCTCTATTTTCTTTACGTATTTAGGGTCAATCTAAGAAAAAATAAAAAAGTTTAAATAAGGCTCCTATACCCTATGCCAGTGGCCTGGCCCGCTGGTATGACGTTAACAAGCCCGATGGCATTCTTAGCAGGCATTTGAGCAACCGGCGTTGCCGCATTAAAAAGGCTGACGCGGTATACTCTCGAGCTTAGCGTTAAGTCGGGGGTGGCTTACCCCAAATTGGGCGCGCGCACTCGAGCGTATGAGCGCGCGAGAATAGCACCGCGAAGTCGCGAGGCAGTTGCTACGCTTACACACTCGAGGAACGCACAAGCTCCCCCTCCTGATTATGCGCGTGGCCCGGCCGCATTGCAATACCCGCCGGTTTATATTTTTACGGGGTAGGAGGATAGACCCCACGACCATGAGGGAATAACGCTCAAAAACTTATCAAGGCTACATTTTTCTGAAAAGAATTTAATAATATGATAAATTGGTATAATAATTAAAATAACCTGTGATCTGTATTCAGGCTGCATCAGCACTCTGGCCCAATGGTACGCCTGATGCTTTAAGCCGGCGCGACTGCACTCGATGACCGTCGACGTCAGTATCGACACTTGGTCTACAAACGAAGAATATAGTAAAATTCAAATACCACATCAATTATTTATTTTATATAATATATAGGTATATAGTTATGTAAGTGGAGTTATTTACGTTGTGGAGTTGGAAAGAATGTGACGTCAGCGGCAGTGCGGAGTAGCAGCCTTGCAGCTATGTCGTGACGGCCACGCTTTACGTGCGTGCGGACCTTTGAAACAAATGCAAAATTCTAGTTACTGGATTAAATAAGATACAATTTTGGTTTCTTGAAATTTGGTGCTAATTAGCATTAAAAATGATATGAAATAATTTGAAAAAGTATTAAGTTTTATTTTGAAAATCAAATACATAATTAGATATACAGCCAAATGTGGTAAATAAATGGAAAAGGAGAGAGGCAAGATTTTTAATTTGACAAGCACATAATTATTTTTTCACACGGAACCATACGGTCCAGTGATCGACGAATAGATTTTCAATGCCTTCGTACCTCATTTTGGCAAGTTACTCTGCGATACAAAGGAACTATTATTTTCCCCTTACAGCAATTTTAACAGGTTTACCAGTATATAGGAGTGCAGCAGCGCGATCGCGTGTCGCATGTCTCTGGGCACGGGCATGCGCGAGGCCCGCAGCGACACGCACATCGCGCGCACCACGTCGCGCGCCTCGCGGTACTTGCCCGCGCGACACTCCGCGCCCGCTATTATCACCTGCCAATATAAAAATAGGTATAAGTGAACCCCACATAATATCAAAAGACATGACAGACCTAAAACAGATGATAGAGAGTTTTTTTTTTTACTCGATGACTAAGGAGATGGTACGGAGATGAGTTTAACTCATCAGAGCTTTGACGTTAGAAGCTCATGGAAGCGTATACCAGATGGAAGGAGACCCTTTGGCTCGTGGGACGAAAATAGGTAAACAGAGTTTAGCGTTCAAGATAAATCATTAGTATTGTTTGTTTTTAAAAAACTTACCGCAGTTTTAGCAGCCTCAGCAAACTGTCTCTTGGCCATATACAACCTGAATAAGTGTCGAGGCTCACGTGGTGTTCCATCAGTCTCTCCCAAAAGGAATTCTATTAACCTAAAACCAAAAAAAAGAGTCAACTCCTATCGGAATACTAGTCTAACAAAACATTACGTTACTAATCCTATAATAATAAGACCATATATTTAAGACTATAAGAGGATATATAATGTCCACCTTTAGTTTTCATATTTTTGATCTCTTTTAAAACTTTGTATATTAAAAAAAGCGAAGTAACAAATTAGTATCTTACCTTCTAGTCAGCCGTTCATCATCACTAGCAGCAGCCGCATCAATAGCAATACTAATCGCCTCACTCTCCTCCTCCTCCGACCCCCCACTCCTCAACAAATGCGACATCGCCTTACTATACTCCCCCGCATGGAAATAAAACTTCCCCGCCAACAAATGATTCTTCTCCCCGTCAAAATGTAACGCCAAACTCTTAAAATCTTCTGGCCTCGCTTGAGAAGTCTGTATCAATATCTCCCCGTATAAGTGGAGTTTACCATTCTTCCGGGCTAATTGAAACGCTTCGTCATAACATAGAGACATGACAAGGAATTTTATAGCTGCAGTAGGATCATCACTATTTTGGAAGTAGTTTGCGACCATTTTCGCTCCTTGAATGGACTTTGTTTCTTGAACTAGGTTTACAGCCTCGTCAATGTCGTCCAGTTTGTCTAGATTTAAGCGTATAGCTGCTTCGTAGTCTTGCGCTTTTAAGTAAGATTTGAGGGCGTCATGGTATCTGCCTTCAGCTTCCTTAGCTTTAGCGTACTGTATGTGAATGCTTGGGGAGTTGATTTTTGGTAGCAAAGCTTCTACTTTGAGCCAGGATTTCAGTTTTATGTATAGGGAAGCGGCTTTTTCAGTATTCCCTGCGTGATCATATAGAGCTGCCGCGTGACTGTATTGTTTCTCTTCTTCGAGTAACTGAGCGCATTCTTTGACAAGCATGATGTCGTGTGAATGCTTCATGGCGGTTGTCAACCCTCGCATGACGTCACCGCATCGTATCGCCATGCGAGCGATGCCTGCTTCGCATTTTTCATTATGCTCTTTAACTTTGATATCGTCCGTGTCTTCTGTTTTAAGACTTTTCTCGTAATTTGTTAACGCTTCGTGGTAATCTGCCCTGTGAAGTGCAAGATAGAAAGTAAATAACGGTTTTAATGTTTGTTCTTATCGGGAGTATATTCAGAAAGAGTTTTATTTTTAATAAAATGACAATTAATAGTTCTTTGACAATATTTTTTCATTAACATTAAAAGCTAAATGTAAAACCCATAGATAAAAGGGACGTGTTAATAAAACTTTACGTTTGAAGATAAAAGACTGTAACCATTATGCCGTTCTCTATGCAGCGTTAAGATCAGGCGCCTTGAGCCGCGTCATCACAGCAGTTCTATCGCGTGTAAGGCACTGGCATGGAAGACTCTAGCGTATTTTAAATGGCCTTTACAGTTTCCATCATACTTAACAGGTTAACTGTCCCGCTAGTAGACACAATAGTTAAACAATGGAAATGTTCATATGTGACTCACGGGACAGGGAAAGGGTTAATTCACCGTCCAGTAATATTTTAAATATTAAGTTTAAACATATATTATTACGTGAGCTCCAAATGCTGCGCCCTATGCAGCGTGATGTCGGGCGCCTTGGCGGGGCACGAGACGGCGGCGATGTCCGCGGCGCGCGCCCAGTCGCCCTGCGCCGCGTGCAGCTCCAGCGCGTGCAGCGCGCCCGCGCCGGACGACTCCAGCCAGCGCGCCGCCGCCGAGCCCTTGCCCAGGCATGCGCACAGCATGCCGCTGTACACACGATACACTGTTTATATAAGGTGTTAAAAAATTTACGAGGATGCTCGGTGTCCATAAACAGACATAACTAAAAAAAAAAAATTTTTTGAGCGGTTTTATTTTTTTAATAAATTAAAGTAATTTTTAAAACTATTTTTATGCACACTGTACGCGGGGCTGCGTTTCGGTGGTGGAGCCGACTCGGATCTCTCCCCAGCGCTACCCTTTACCGATCGTCAGTCGTTTGATATCTGCCGCGCGGGAAGGGTTTTAGGTACGGTGCGCATATTAGGTTATTTACGCGTAATGCAAATAATTGCGTATCTTTTGGATGGTAGCTTTTTTTTTAAATATTTCTTCGTGATTATTTATTGAATATAATTTTCAACAACTCCTTCAATTTCTTAAAGTTAATTTTTTAACATCTTATAATATATAAAATTTAATATACTGGCAGATAGTCATTTACATAATTGTTATTTTTAAAACGACATAACTTGCACCAAATTAAAATAACGCTTATGAAACGACAGCGATGTATGAGAAAAAATGATGAAAACTAAGAAAATTTGATTGCACAAAAAAATTACAAAGAAAATATATAACAAAAAAGTAAAAGAAGACGTCAAGATAGTCTAAAAATCATTGTTGAGGCAACATCCCTTAAATTGGTTGCCACTAAAATATGAATAAGAAAACAATAACTTAATGAAATTAATCATGTATTTAAAGACTTACCACAGAATAGATAAATCTTCAATATGCGAAGCGTCTTCTAAAGCCCAAACCATTGCAACATCACTGAGTCTTGTGTAAACTCGAATTGCTATTAAACATAAAAAGATCAATTTAAAATTTATATAAATGTAACGAATATTAAACCTAAAAATTATTTTGTAAGTAAGAACAAAAAATCTTTCTCCTTTATGTTTCACTTACCAAACTCCACATTAAGTTCGGCGATAGCAGCCTCTCCCATCTTCCTCCACAGCTCGGGTTCGTCGACCGCGTCACAGAACAACCACGCCTCGCTGAAGCGCCTCAAAGCCAGTAGCTTCTCTATATGTCGCCGCTGGTTGGCTAGACGCTTTTCAGTGTCAGCGTCGGCCAAGCCACTAGTGTTGTGCGAGTCTAAGGCTAGTTTAAGAACTCTGTGGACAAAGACTGTGATTAAATTTAAGCGTACAACTAAATATATTTTTCAACCGACTTCAAAAGAGACGATTCTCAATTCGTCTGTATTTTTTCGTATGAATCTAAACATATGTATAAAAAAAGAGAACGTGTAAAAAAAAGGTGAAAAAATATTTTTTTTACTTTAGAGGTGCTCCCATAAAATTTCATCAAAACCGATTCAGCAGTTTTCTTTCAAATCGAAGTCTATTTTTTACATTTATGTGCAATCGTTTTTTAAATCATTCATGCTCTTTTAAATGTTTGTTCTTCGTACAAAAGTATGTTAAATGTCTGATTACTTACGTCCCCCCACTAGCGTAACAGTAAACATCACCAGAGAACAGTATCAGCGGTATTTGTCCCACCAACAGCGGCGTGGTCCCGACCAAATCCACATAAGATCCGTTGATGGAGTTCGCCGCATAGTAGTACGTCTCTATCGCTTCGTCCGTGAATATAATGAACACGTTGCGGTCGGAAAGGCAGATGTCCCAAATTATACCCCTGAAAATATAAGTTTATAAGATGCAATAATAGAAGAAAAATAAATGGAGTTTTAGTAATTTTTTGCCTTCTTGCGGCCCTCATAATTGCTCAATCGGGGTTCCTACTCTAAAAGGCAAAGGTCCTAATTCCCAGGCCATTTAGCATCCTATGTCATAGAACTAGAGAGATAAGTGCGTAAAAGCGATATCTAGAAGTAGTATGAAAAGGCTGTGGATGATTATGATGAAAGATTCTACTATCCTTAGTTGCTTTTTAAAAATCCGACGAATAGCTAATTTTTAAGTATCTAAAGGGCGGTTTACACTGCCGATATAGCAGTATGCCGTACCTAACTTCCGCGGCAGCAGAACGGTTTAAAGCACAGCAGTCATCAGCAGCAGGACAGTATACATGCACGCGGCGACGCTCGTCTGTCAGACAAGCTCTCGCGCCACCGATATCGCAGTACACACCGCGAACGCCACACACATGCTTATACCGCACTGCAGTGCGCCATTCCTCCACGCCAAAGTACTCGACATGTCCTTGCTAAAACACACAACAATCATATGACGAAACATGCAAATAATATAAGCGATCCGGAAATTATGAGGTCCCAACTTACTTCAGTAACAAAAATGAAGAAGTCGCTTGTAAGGTGTATGTCGACAATCTTAGCTCCTTGCATGTGCGGCTCTGGAAACAACATGGCTTCCTTCTCCGGCTGCGATGGGTCTACTTGATCGATCTATAAATATAGGTATTTTACGAATTTTAGTAAGCATTATTTAACTTTATTCTAAAGACCTTAAAATCCATTGATAGTAGTCATTTTGGTTAATTGTTAAATTGCAAGGTCCCAAGATAAGATCCCTGTGGAACACCTTGAATCAGTCACAGTTCCACAAATTTTATTTCAGCAAACACAGGTTGTTTAGATACAAATTATGAAATACAATAATAATAACAATAATAACGTGCTACTACTAACAATAATACTGTATCAAACGCTACATCAAAGTCATACCGCATGCAGCATAGCCCGTCCCTGGAACAGAGCAGCGGCGTAGTCCCCGGCCAGCGTGAGCTTGTCCGGCGGCGCGGGGTACTGTCGCCGCGCCGCCGCCCCGCCCGCCAGCGGGTAGAACCACGCCAGGGGCCCGCGGGCACAACACACGTGAGCCCCGCCGAGTGCTATGATGTGCGGCTCGGTTGGTAGTGTGTATGTCGCCAGGGCTGTTGGTTCCGCTGCAAAGGGAATATTAACAAATCACTCAATAACAGTCTACCGACTTGCCACAGCCACTTGTGGCCAGCGACATCTATTTACCGGCTACACGTGTGTGGTACTCCTATACAAAATATATGAAAATTGTGTTAACTAACTGTCCTTGGCCAACGGTAGCATTAGTGGTTGGTCAACATGGGTGTTTGAGTATTTTTACACATTTTACACAGTTACTATTACACAACACTATAATTTCAGAGTTTAGTGCTATAAGGGCCCAAATAAAAATTAAGACCACAATGTGTGCAAAGATTAAAAAAAAATTCTATTATGTATCTACTCACATTTATTCACTGGTTCGGGTTCATCTCCAACAGCGATACACTGGTACACGGTAGCTTCAGACAAACTAGTCAGAGTGATGACCCTGGTTCCGTAAGCCGCATGTAACGGCGGCAGGGCTGTCACATACACGTTAAGGTACGCTCGCCCGGCTGTCGCCAGCAGGCGCCCGTCAGAACTCCACGAGCAACGCTCTGCGCCACCCGCCGGCATTACCGACCCGGATACCTCGCCGTTGTTCCAAATTGATATCAATTTCAACCTGTAATAAGAAAAAAGATCATATTGGGGTTTTTAGGCCAAAGGGAAGAGAGATTGATTGTTTAGTAAAATCTATTAGTAAATGTGCCGCTGCTTCCTTGCAGTACATTATGAATAATTAAGGTACGATATTTAATTAACACATAATTATTAACCTAAGCATCCGAATAGTACAGTTTAGATTCTAATGAGTCTAATGGCTCTTTAGAATCTAAGTTGATAAGTTAACTAATTATAATTATGTAATAGGTAATTAGTTACAATCATTATTAAGTATTTACTTACTGTCCATCTCCACAAGACGCTGCCAATCCATTACACACAGCCACATCAGTCAAACTATCCTTATGATTCTTCAACTGAAATAACTCTTCCCCAACCTCCTTAATATGAGTAGATATGGCTATTATGAAGCCAGCACTAAATCCAATAAGTATGTAGCCGTCTCCGTACCATTTGTACGAGACTATGGAACCGTAGCGCTGCTGAAAGGCTAACTCTATTGGATTCTCTGGATTTAAGAGGTTGTAGAGGTATAGCGTTCTTTTGCCAACTACAAGGCTTATCTGAAAGAACAAAAGGGAATCATTATGAATGGTCTAGAATTTTCAAAGAGGATAAGGTAATTTAAGGTGATTTCTCAGAAATTATTAGGTATGCCATATGCGGACATTTGTTCTGATTTTGGGTGCTTGATATCTCAGTATTCGTAAACACATCCACAACACCCATAGCATTAATATAAATAGGGATTTATAACTATACCAAAGAGCCACAACTCACTGTATTTTCTCCAGAAACTCTTTCATCAGTCTTCATCTCAGAGAACTGCAAATCATTTGGCGCATCCCTCAAAGATATCATCCGCAATGTGTCTCCGTCAGAGTTATTGATGGACAAGCTCTTATCTTCGGAAGCCAACACCAGAATACTGTCCTTATTCCATGCCGCACATGTTATCTTTTTCGTGTGTTTACCTATTATTGGTATACGCCTAAAATATAAAGGTTTTATTTACAATTAGAAAACTATATAATAAGTTTGTTTTTTTTTGTATGCAGTATTTAGCAAGATTGTAAGACAGACTAGGTAGGACTATTATTTAATTAATCTTAACATGCTAATCAGCTAATTATAATTGGATCATTAACTAATTTTTAAATTTTAAACCAAACAGATAATGATTACTAAAAAAAAATTTTTTTTTTTTTAGTTTATTAGCTAATTATAACTACTACTTTTATATGATGGACAAACCCAGTGTATGTTTGAGTTCACCATATACACTATACAATACTTTACGAATATTCAAAATACTTCTTTGATAGCCCTTTACAAAATTTTGTATTGGAAGTATACATACTTAGTTGTATGATGATTATACAGCGCCAGATTTCCTTTCTGCGTGCCGACAGCCAGCAGCGGCTCTCCATAAGCCCAAGCAATACAAGATGGTGGTTCACGTAACCCTGTCTCAATGTTGATGCGCTTGTTAGCATGACACTCCCAAAGCAGGACCGTGTTGCTGTTAGGTGTTATTATTGCTAAGTAGTCACCGTCATGGTCCCATTCCATTCCAGCGCAGAGCCTGGAAAATAATAATATTTTCTATTTATTTTAGTACTATACAGTGATTTATATTATTTGTTTAAATATTTTACATTTATATTATTTGTTTAGATATCTTCCTAAAATTTACTTTAAGATTTAGAAAAACTTTTTTTATTTAATTGCAGGTTTAGTTATATTTTTGTCTTTATCTTGACCAATATAATATTTATTGTATAAATACATGCTATGCTGTGGCTATTGGAGAAATAATTATTACACTCAAACACATACAGGAGGATATGTAAAATTCTTAAGTTCACTTGTCTGTATTGGTCTTTTGCAACTTTAATAAAAGTTTTCTTTATGTTACTTATTTACTTCGTCTAGCTTCAAATAGCTAGTACCTAAATAAAATCCTTAAATATTTTACCCCTGCAGCTTCATCCTCTCCAGAAGCTGTCCAGCTCTATCATGTATGGCTACTGTTGCATCAGTCCCAGTGGTGGCTAGCAGTGAGTGGGATTCTCCCTTCTGCCATAGGAAATATAGCTCACCGAGCCCATGCGGCTGCTCAATGGTGTAAAGTAACTGGAATCATTAGGAGAAAATACTTCAATAAATTACTCTGTAGAATAATAATTGGTTTTATAGTAAAAATATGATACGCAAGAAAATATTCTTTCGGCAAAATAGACATTATATTATACAATAAAAAGGTAGGACGATTCATTTAAATATATTTTGTCTTTCAATCTTCACATAAATAATTATTGAAGACATGCATAGTTATAATAGGTAGTATTTAAAGAATATTTTGTTATATTGATAAAATGGGTTTGTACTACAAACCGATAATCCTGCAAGGAAACTGTTTAAAGTTTTAAAAACAATGAGATTCAACTTACTTTAGGAGCCGTCATTTTGTAAATTATTACATGTCCTTGGTAAAAATCCAATAGAACACAGTATCGTGTGAGTTTTTATGTGGATTTTGTATTAGAAATTGTCAAAAATACATTGTTGATGTTATTAATTCGTTGCCAATGGTTGCTTAGCAACTAGTAGTGCAATGCAATGCACACTCTTCATAAGAATTCTTTACTACAACTAACTAAAGATAGACGTGAGTTATATTTGTGAAAATTTTATATCATTGAATATTCCATTTTTATTTAAATTTTGTGAGCTCGATATATCTGGAAATTGTAAACAAAAATGCATCACATAGTAAGACATAGTTCAATTTTTCAGTTCAATAGTTATTTTCTAATTTCTAATTTTCTATTATTTTTAGTAATTTTCACCTAAAGGGTTGCCAGCTAACATCATGACCGATGGACAAACAGTCTGACGATTTTAGTAGACTAGACTTTAGTGCTAGATAACTTCAAATAATAAAATTTAAAAAGAAAAAATATACTAAGTAGGTACATAAGAATAGCCATTGTATCATTAATCCATACTTACTTGTGCACACGAGTCAAATGAATCCAAATTAAAACACGATATGATTGTTTCCTATGGCCTCCTTCTGTTTTCAATAGAGTAGATGACTAGGCATGAAAAGTAAAAATTTATTTAGTCCGCCATTTAGATAATCAAAATATAATTGACACGTATTTTTTCTTTTATCAAATCAATGAAAAAAATACAAAGATAAACCGATTTGATGTTCCGGAGTGGGGGCTTGTGGCCTCACGGGTAGGTACATTTTTGCTTAGACGTGACGTCACGCAAGAATAGGGTAAATGACTAGGTATGAAAAGTCAAAATTTATTTAGTCCGCCATTTAGAAATCAAAATATAATAGACACGTATTTTTTCTTTTATCAAATCAATGAAAAAAATACAAAGATAAACCGATTTGATGTTCCGGAGTGGGGGCTTGTGGCCTCACGGGTAGGTACATTTTTGCTTAGACGTGACGTCACGCAAGAATAGGGTAAATGACTAGGTATGAAAAGTCAAAATTTATTTAGTCCGCCATTTAGAAATCAAAATATAATAGACACATATTTTTTCTTTTCTCAAATAAATTACAAAATATGAAGATAAACCGCTGTAAAGTTCAGGAGTGGGGGCTTGTGACAGCTAGTTTCATCATCACATGTCATCAGCTCGAAAGTATCATAGTACCTACTTAAACCAACCTTATGTGAGTTTGCAAGTTTTATCATAATCGGATGTCAATGTTTAATAAAAGTTAAATATTCACTTCACTTAGACGCGGCAATGGTGGTTTATGTATTGATAATTTAATCTTCTTGTGGATTGGCTGCAATTCTGACGATTTCACCAAACACACTTGAAAATGCTTTAATTAGACTGTACATGAATAATAAAACCCAATAATAATTTCCTTTTACCACACCTGGTATGTCTTACCGAGCAATAATAAAAATTCATAAAAAAAAATGAGGACATGGCGAAAATTTGTTTTGTGTATGTGATGAATTTTAGACATCAACATATTATTATTACAATTTTCTAGTGTTTGTGTTCCGATTTTTTAACAAGCGCAGGGCCTGTCTTCATAAAAAAAAAATATACACATATACAATAAATAAATATAACACTTAAGTGAAGTCACGAGCAAAAGGAAGTCTAGTAATTAGAAAAGAATTAGAATAGATTCATCATTTAAATCCCTTTCATTGGCAACACAGAAGTAAATGTCATTGTAATGTCAACCTCCTGTAAGACAAGACAATTAGACAAGACAACACTTATGTTACAGCAGGTTGTTCTGTTCAACTTTCTAAAATAAAATAAATTGAAACAACAACTTTCTATTACACAGCGCTATAATTACTTACCTCATAGCGTCAAGTAATATAAAAACACGAATAATGTTGATCGACAAGGTTTGTCTGTTGTTCTAGAACCAAAGTTTTTATCATTTTTGATTAAAAATATTCTTACACAAATTTGTATTGTTACAGATACTTCCTCATACTGTAGATAGAAGTAATATACTTAGAAACTTGAAAAATTTTAACATTCTTTATAGACACAATGAATGTAAATTCACAGTTCAAATTGTAAATAAAATAGGTCCAAGTTGTGATGCAGATGCAGGCATAAATAAGGATTTATCATTTAATGTGGAAAGAGATACATTTATTCAGAGTGTATTAAAAAGTATTATGACACCTAAAAACAGACAGCAAGTCAAACCAAAGAGAATAGTTATGGACTTCAGTTCACCAAACATCGCCAAACCTTTTCATGCTGGTCATTTAAGATCAACAATTATAGGAAACTTTATTGCAAATATTAATACATACTTTGACAACAAAGTAACCAGAATAAATTATTTAGGAGACTGGGGAACACAGTTTGGGTTATTACAGTATGGTCTGAAATCAAAGAACATTGATGTAAAAGATTTAAAGAATGATCCTATTAGAACTTTGTATGATGTTTATGTATATGCTAACAAACTAGCTTCAACTAATGATGACGTACAACAAGAAGCACGAAAGTATTTTGCAGATATAGAGCAAGGCAGAATGAATTTAGATAACTGGAAAAATATCAGAGAAATAACTGTACGGGAATTAGAAAAAGTATATCAAAGACTTGGCATAAAATTTGATGCCTACCATTGGGAGTCAGACTATAATGGTGGAGCCATAAAAGGTGTCATGGATATGTTGGAAAAAGAAAAGATAATTGAAAGTGATGAATCTGGAAAGAAAATTGCCAAAATAAATAACAGAGATGTAACTATTTTAAAAAGTGATAATTCAACTTTGTATATTTCTAGAGATATTGCAGCCTTGCTAGACAGATATGATAAGTATGAATTTGATAAAATGCTGTATGTAGTAGACAATGCTCAAACAGATCACTTTGCTGCATTGTTTGAAGTTGTTAGCAACATTAACAAGAAATGTTCAGAAGGCTGTGAACATATTAAGTTTGGCAGACTAAAAGGCATGAGCACTAGAACTGGAAATGTAGTGTTTCTGAATGATATTCTAGATGAGGCTAAACGGAAAATGCATGAAAAGCAGTTACTATCAAAAAGTAATGTTACAATTTTATATGTTTAATTAGACAAGAAACTATTTTTATATGCTTTGAAAATTTGCTAAATTACAAATGTAAAACTACTCAGGACTTTTGCCCTGCAGAATGACAATATTAGCTTCTTTGAAATTATTAAAATGCAAAACTATATAAACTAATTGATTGTAATTTAACATAATTTTGCAGATACACGGAGCACAGCTATGAATGAAGAGACATGTGACATATTGGGGACTTCAGCAGTTCTCATCAATGATTTAAAGCAAAAGAGGCTGAAAGACTACACTTTCAATTGGGATAAAGCTCTTCAAAGTGAAGGTGACAGTGCCATCAAACTACAGTATCTACACTGCAGGCTTTGGAGTTTAGAACAAAACTGCGGTGTAACACTACCAACACATTGTGAAACTAAAGATTTAACTGAGGAAATAATTGGTGAAGTTGTAGCAGAACTAGCTAGGTTTGAAAATGTATTAAATAAGTCATTAGAAGAATATGAAGCTTGTATTTTAGTTAACTATTTATTTCGTCTAGCAAAATATGTAAATAGAATGTTCAATGAAGTGAAAGTAAAAAATGTAAACTCTGATTTAGCAGCTCAAAGACTACTGATATTCCACTGTGCAAGACAAACTGTAAAAACTGGATTAGAGATTTTAGGTGTAAGACCCCTCAAAGAAATGTAGATTCATTTTTGATACACTTTGTTATGTACAGAATGTTTAGAAATATAATAATCTGTTTATCCCTGGTTTTTCTTTCAGTCTATCATTTCAAATACAATACAAACATAATTATTACTACGTAGGATTGGCGCTATTTGTTGTATATCAATAAAATAAATAAAATATTAGACTTTATTTTAGCACTAAAAAAACTTGTAGTTTTTTACATACATTTTATTACATTTTTTAAGTAACATGCTTTCTTGTATCTTGTATTTCATATATCTTTTCCCTCCAACATTTAATTGCAGACGCATCCGTTTCCTTTCACTATTAAAAATTACACAGATAAAAAAAACGAAATGCGTAGAGATGGTTTTGTAAAATTACATTCTTAACATAAATAATAAAAAAAGAAACAAACATAACAATGAAATACTATACTAATTCAAAATCTTATTATGCGATTGACATTTTTAAGAAAAAATATTTTTAAATCATCACGCTTGATCCCGAAAGCTAGTGAAGAAAAATCGCAATATGAAATTATGAATTGAGACTTGGTTACTTGTTAGTAACTTTTTTACTTTAAATGTTCTACTTGTAGTGGAAATCGTAATAATATTTATACATTTAATTTTCAATTTTCAGGCCAAGCGACTCAAAGAGTAAAATAATGTTTTTATTTCTTTCATTTTATAATTTGTTCCTACATTTAACGCTAAATAAAACCTCGAGCATTGGCAATAAATTGGCCTTTGATATAGAGCCATTATATTTTAATAATATAATGGCTCTATAAAAAGGCAACTAAGCCTAGACAGAAAAGTTAAAAACAAATTGTCCTTGATTATGGTTCTCTCTATATCATAGACACTCTAGAGACACGTCGTATTGATGATGGCCACTCCCGATTTGGAGGGAATATTCAAAAATAAATTGGTAAAATATTTTTTACTGTTCTATTTTTACAGTTATATGTTTTAGTATTGTATCAATCTAGTACTAGCACACTTCTACTACGTGATTATGTTAAAAAACTGTAGGATAATGTTAATTTTAAAAGTAAAAAACACTTTAACATGTTAAAAACATCTTCGGCTTTCTTCGGCAATGTTCGGATCCGTACGCCTTGACGTCAGAATAATCGGACCGATCCTGCGTCAAATCGCTACTTCCGGCAGTCACGTGGTGTGCGCGGACCAATCAGAACGCTTTCCTATACTCTATATAGGCCGACATTTTCTGACAAGCGTAGAAAAAGTTTTCATCAACAGCCGCCATTTTGCGCTGGAGAGACTGAGAAGAATTTCGGAATTTGTCGTGTAAATTTTCTGTTTTTTCTTACATCATTTTATCATAAACTTTACCATTCCGTGTATTTTAAAGTGTTAAGTGAAATCGTGTTGTTCGATAGCGTAAATAAGTTCCATAAAGTAGCTAAAATCTGGTGATATTGTTTTCATTTATTGTGCTAGTTCCGACGGAAGATGGTGAGAGGGTCTGTGTAGCTCTTCGATTCGGAGCTTTGTAATGGCGAATACTTGAGTGAGAAATTATAATATGTGCCTTCAATGGTGCGAAGGACATCGAACGATCGCGATGTGGGTGAATTACATTATGATGAATGACAAATCGCTCTAAAATGTTATTTCTTGAAGATATAAGACTTATAAGTGTTTTTTAAATCGGCGGGCCGAAATATTCACGACGGCTTACGTTTAGTAAACAGAGCCATGGCCGATGAGCCGCCTAACAAGCGGCCTAAGATGATCCGGGACCCTTTTCAGGGTCCCTCGGACTCCGCGGGTGAGTATTTTATTGTTTTAAACTGAGTTTGCAAAGTGTCGGAACAGTGTTCTGTCATATTATCTTTCTTTGATTTTTGACATTTTGCCTTCGTTCTTGTTAGCGCCTCGCAAGTTTTGCGTCGTATTATTGTGTCTTAGCACATAAAATCAGAAAATAGTCGCTATGGGCGGTATTTTACGATATCTTGACTTAAAATAATAAAGTATTTCTGTTCTTTCATTTATTATTCCAAAGAAAATGCAAGTTTTGATACATTGTTTTAGGGTGTAAAATTTGTGATGTAGATCAATTATTTATAATATTTGACGAAATCATTTCATTTTTGTTAGTAATTCGTCACTTTTAGGTTATTTTCCAGTACGGTCATGTTTTGCCTTAAATTTAGGTTGATAACTTTACCAAAAATTAGATCGTAACTTGAAAAAAAATATTTATGAAATATTTATACATGTTAAAATTTAAAATAAAAAAATGATTTACAGTAGGTACTCTGTTAGTTTTGTTATTGTTTTTGAACATTCCATGACATGTCTTGGTTGTGACCCACATTTCAATTTGGCAGCTCAAGACCAATGTTTCCATGAAAAATGAATAAATGTACCCTTAATATTACACAAGTTTGTGATTCCATATGTAATGTTTTGACTACTTTAATTGATAAGAGCATAACCTCTTTGATTGCATGCTGGCAAAATTAAGTGCAAGGCCTTCTTATTGAAAACAAATAAGTAGAAAGAGTTAAGTATTAAAAAGTTGCATATGTATTTCTGAACAAGTATTTATGCATTCATTTATAATCTTCACTTTTATTATGCAATTCTTTAATGTTTTTTACCTTGATGACCTTTGATGTTTCTAATGAATATAACAAGAATTTTATTAATTGTATAAAAAATCATTTAGTCCATAATATAACATTAAAAAGGCAAGCAGGATGTCTAACAAAATATTGTATACTTAGTGGATCAACAGTACAAGCTAAATAATTTAGTATCTTACATTAATTTGTATTATTGTACATGTTTAAGGTATATAGGTATAACGGGTCAAATTCAACATTATATTCAAAGTTAGGTAATTAAATAAATACCTTTAGTATCCGTCTTAGATTTATATTTCAATTCAAACATTATTTTCTGTTCATATAATTTAAAACTAAAATGTTATCTTTCAGTAAGTTTTGCTAGCATCATTGTAAGCATAATTTACATTTGTGAACTTAAAACTTTGTCCCATTTCACAAGTATTTTTAACTAAAAAAATTAAAAAATATGGATCACAAATTTACTAATGTATTTTTTTTTTCTATCAGTCTTAGCACTAAGTGTAATAATAATAATAAAAATTGTCACATAAATATACATGTAAAATAAATAATAGACATAATTATGAGCAATTAAATGTTATAGTTTTAATAATTCTGTTAGTTTTATTCTGCTATAAAAATGCCAACATAGTTTTGATTTTTCCCTTTACACATTATAAGCAGTCACATATTTTTATCAGAAATTTGTTAATCAAGTAATACCACATATCCAATATTAAGAGTTTTTGAACATAAAACAAGTCATGTTTATATTTTAAATGAATTTTATACTAGGTAACCTCCAAGGTAATCAAAATTCATATATTTTTACCAGTTATAAACTTTACACTTAACAATTAACATTTTACAATTATGTTGTATTAGACAACTTGTATTCTTTTTGCTGTCCCAAAAGTAATTGAATCATCAGAATATCTTTAAATTACCGTGAACTAAATCATGCCCATTATTTTTGTTTCAGTAGATGGGTTTTCTAACCTTGACATGTTCGACCTTGAAAAGGACCTCCCAGATGAGTTAATGGGAGGTTCTTGGGGTGAACAACCAGGAGTCACGGGCCCAAAGCCCCCTGCACAGGGCCCTGGGCCTGGGGGGCAAATGGTCTCACAGCAGCAGCTTAATGGTGATGACCCAACAGGTGCAATTCAAAGGCAAATCAACAATCACCTTATACAACAAGTAAGTATCTGGGACTGATGGAATCCCAATTTTTTTTCACTAAATTTAATATTTTTACCTTAAAACAGTGATTTTGGTATTTATAGAAATCTCACATAAAACATTACATTGTGTAAATAATTTTGTTTTATGATGTAAATTATATCTTACTAGGGTGTATTATGATGGTCTATGCAAAACCTATTAGAAGTTACTTTTTTACCAATATTTAACACTAACATCCAAGTAAAAAATTGTTATTTTTAGCCAACTGTCAAGAGAGGGTTATGTTTTTAATGTCTTTTTCTATATTTCACTAGAAGATACTCCTAAAACTTCTTAATTAAAATAGTTTTATGTTTTCCATATTTAATTATAAACTCCTCTAATTACGCTATTTTCCATCATTTTGGATTGGCTAACATAAGAAATTCATAAAATAACTCGCTGATAATAAGTAAGTTAGTGAATGAAATTTACAGTTTTTTTTCGTTTATTGGTCTTTTCACAGGGCAACAAAGGTGGCTTAGGCCACAACAACCCTTTAGGGTTAAGTAACTTAGGTAGTAAGAGTCCAAACTTACAATCGCCTCCAAATGTGTCCGTATCAAAGGACCTCATGGGTGGTATGCACCCACAACTAATGCCAAATACGAGTCATCCAAATCAACTACACTCCACAATGCCTATGAGTTCTATTCAGGGAGGCATGAATGTAGCTAATGTTGGTGGGAACATGATAGTGACGAATAGCAACATGACTGGTGCGGGCATGCTGGGCAGTGGGATCATCAACAGTGTGAACAAACAGCTGCCCACGCTGATGGGCGCTAACCATCATCCGCAGCAGCAGCACCATCCACATGCACAGGTGAGATATTTCATTTATTTATTATCAGTGCTTTTAACAGCTGTTAGTCATTTATTTCGTTAAATTTAAATTTTCCTCCTGCAATTGTTGTAACTGATAGATTCTCTTCCATTTAATACCAATTAAGAATAAATCTTTCATTTTTATACTATATGTCACAGGGATATAATATAAACTACTAATATATACCTGGAGGATTTCATGACTAAAATAGTTTGATTTGATTGAATCCCTGTTTTTATCATTTCCATACCGTTTTTTAGAATCTAAAAACAATGCAGGCGTTGTAGTCCATAGCTATGAATAATTGCTCTCAGTGTCCTTGACCAATAGACTGAATTAATTTGTATTGCTTTGAAACATTGTAGGCCACTAAAAGTATCAACAAATATTTCTAAAAGGTATAAATTGAGAAATTGTAAGCAGTATAAAGCACCTAAATGTTGTATATAATTATATGGATCTTGGACCTGTAGTGGTAAGTGAAATAGGACGGTAGGTAGTTGTTAGGTTCTAAAATGCGATATTTTAAGTAAGCTGCAGTAATTTAGTATCAGGAAATTTTCTGAATAAAGAAAGCGTCAGAAATCTATGGCATAAAACTTATTTTGTGTTCATGATTAATTTACGCGAAATTATCGAGACCAGAAGAACTTGGGCGGTATAAAAAATCTGGTTAAACCGATAGCATTTAATAAAACATGAATTTATCTTAAAAAGCGTTTAATTTTAATAATCCATCGGTAATGTCGTAGGCTATGCAAAACGGTCCGCTGAGCGGGCGCGTAGGTGTCGGCATGGGCACGGCCAACATGCGCACGGCGCTGCAGCACCACCCGCGCATGCCGGCGCCGGGCGGCGGCGGGCACCCGCTGGCGCCCTACCACCCGCCGTACGCGCAGTCGGCGCAGGGCCCCGGCGTGCCGCCCGTGCAGCGCGCCGTGAACGCGGGCGCCGTGGGCGTGCGCTTCGGCCCGCCGGCGGACGCGGGCGGCGGCGACGCGGCGCAGGCCGTCCCGCCCGCGCCCTCGCCGCAGACGCCGGGCGCGCCGGCCGGCGGCCAGTCGCAGCCGCAGGCCGCCACGCAGGCGCCCTCCTCGCAGCCGCCCAGCGCCTCGCAACCGCCCACCTCCGGCTCCATCGCGGATCCGGAGAAGCGGAAGCTCATCCAGCAGCAGCTTGTGCTGCTGTTGCACGCACACAAGTGCCAGCGGCGAGAGTCGCAGTCCAACGGCGAGACGTGGCAGTGCACGCTACCGCACTGCAAGACCATGAAAGGAGTTCTCAATCATATGATGTCATGTCAGGTAACAAATCTTCCGTCATATTGTTAAATAAAATTATGTTTATTCCAGATTAAACTTAAAAAATATTCCAGATTAAATTTAAAACATTTACATGTATTTTTTCTTCTAGGCGGGCAAAAACTGTGCGGTACCTCATTGCTCGTCGTCAAGACAAATCATAAATCATTGGAAACATTGTAATAAAAATGACTGTCCGGTTTGTTTACCGCTGAAACAAGCTGATAGGACTAGAAATATGAATGGTGAGTGAGAAACTGCAACTTGAATCTGTTAATTGTTGCTTCCTTTTGTTTTTGCAAAAGTAAAAATATTTACGAGCCCTCGACATCGAAAAGCAATCCTATTGACGTAATATAATTAATTTTAGCAGCGGCAGTAACGCATACGACACCAGGAGTAAGCAGTGGTAACGTCGGAGGCGTCGGCGGGGTGGGCCCCGTCGGCGGAGTGGGGGGAGTAGTCGGGGTCAGCGGCGTGGGCGCTGCGGGCAACTCCATGGGCGGCGTGAACCAGCTGGGCGGCGTGGGCGCGCAGCCCGGCCCGCCCGCGCCCCCTGCGCCCGCGCCCGCGCCCAGCACTCAGGGCGCGGACATGAAGCGTGCGTACGAGGCGCTGGGCATCGCGTGCCCCACGTCGGTGTCGGGCATGGTGGGCGGCTTCGCGCGCGCGCCGCTCTCGCGCATGCCCGTGCCGCGCCCGCCCAACCTCAACGACGTCGTGCCTCAGCAGCAGCAGACCATGCAATCGCTCTTCGCCCAGCAGTCTTCAGATCTGCAGCAACAGCAGCAACAACAACAGCAGCAGTTGGTGAGTGCTGGTCTCTATCTAGAGACAACAACATTTTTAAAGTGTTGCTTGTGGAATCTTTATTAACATAGATTCTTCCTCTCGTTTAGATGGGCGCAGGTACCCTTCAATTACCGGGCGGAGCCGTAACCGCCAACCCAGTTTCTGGAACCAAAGAATGGCACCATTCGATTACGGCAGATCTCAGGAACCACCTCGTTCACAAATTGTAAGTGCCTAATTTTATTTAAATGGTTTCTTTTAATTTTAAGAAGTTTTCATAACATTACACCATTTTGTAGGGTGCAAGCAATATTTCCTACACCGGATCCAACGGCGATGTTAGACAAGCGAATGCATAACTTAGTTGCATACGCAAGGAAAGTCGAGGGAGACATGTATGAAATGGCGAGTACGCGATCGGAATATTATCATTTGCTTGCTGAAAAGATATACAAGATACAGAAGGAACTCGAGGAAAAGAGACAAAAACGAAAGGAGCAGCAACAGCTACAGGCGCAACAGCAACAGGCTGCTCAACAGCAGCAACAACAACAGCAACAACAGCAGCAACAGCAACAAGTAGTGCAACTACAGCAGCAGCAACAACAGCAACAACCTGTGAGCGTGATGTCTGGCGGCGGCGTTCTGGGAGGAGTCGGCGGGCCGAGGCCAGGAGTGGGTGGGTCGCTCGCCCGGCCGGCGCTACCCGCTATGGGTTCGCAGCCAGCGCTACCTGCTATGCGCATTCCTTCGCCCGGTATCGCGCTATCGATGCCTGCCAACCGCATGGCCTTCCCCTCGAACCTCGTGGGCCCGCCCGGTCCCAGTCCCAACCAGATGCCGCATACGCCCAACGGCGGCAGCGTAGGGAACCCGGGCATGTCGCCTTTCGGACAACCGATGACGTCGCCCGCGCCGCAGTACCCGTCCATGCAGTCCAACGGGCCCGCGCCGCTGGCCTCGCCCGGGCACCCCGACGCCAAGGTGCGGCTGCTGGGCAGCGCCGTGCAGAGCCCCTTCGTCAACCACGCGGGCTTCGGGCGCGACAACGCGGCCGCGTCGCCGGCGGGGCAGGCGCCGGCCAGCGTGGCGCCCGCCACCCCCGCCACGCCGCTCGCGCTGCCCTCGCCCGCGCCGCGCCCGCCGCCCGCCCCGCCCGCCCCGCACCACCTCACCGCGCTGCCCGCCTCCTCTGCGCCCGACGACAGGTAACTCAACACACATTCATAGCATTTTTTTAAAACTATTTTTTATGTCTAACCACATATTACAAGTATGAATCGAAAACAACTTAGTCAAGTTTAATATTTTTATTGAATAGGTTTCTAGAATTTATAGAACTATAAAATAATACTATATAATTTGTGCAGTCCTGCGCCAGACGATTCGCGGGTCAAGCATGAACCGGAAGACAGCCGGATCAAGGACGACCCCGATGAGGACTGTGGCGGCAAGGGTATGCGCGATGAAACACCCTCGGATAAGGACGGCAACGATAGGCCGGACTTCAGCATCAAGACTGAAATCAAGCAAGAGATCAAATCAGAAGTGAAGGAAGAGCCGGGAGAGACGAGCGTGGGCAGCGACTCCGGGCTGGGGGACCGCGGCCGGCGCAGCTTTGTCTTCAAGCCGGAGGAGCTGCGCGTGGCGCTGATGCCGACGCTGGAGAAGCTGTTCCGCCAGGACCCCGAGTCGCTGCCCTTCCGCCAGCCAGTGGACGCGCAGGCGCTCGGCATCCCCGACTACTTCGACATCGTCACCAAGCCCATCGACCTCTCCACCATCAAGCTCAAGCTCGACCGCGGCGAGTACCGAGACCCCTGGGAGTACGTTGACGATGTCTGGCTCATGTTCGAGAACGCCTGGCTTTACAATCGCAAGAACTCCAGAGTCTATAGATATTGTACTAAGGTCAGTTATACTATTCCTTTCCTTTATCTTAGTCATACCTGCATGTGTCCATTGCCTTACAGGAGAAACAAAAGCATTTACAACTGTGGTACTAGTCTGTAGAATATTTTATACTGTTATAGATTATGATTAATATTTTAGATAGCCATGGTTATTTTCTTTAATAATAGTGCGGCTAGATAATTATAATAATATTGCATTATTTTACGCTCAGTGACGTCATTTGCGCGTCAATATTAATGATGTTGTAGCCTTATTAAGTTGAATAGTGCATAATTTTATTGCAAAATTAAAACGACACATCATATAATTGACTGTCATCAAGTACAACCCTTATTATGACGATTCAAAACCAAGCACAGAAGTTCCCGGAACTTTTAGGATTTATATGTCAACAAAAAGTTAAACTCTACAATGATATTTTTAGCTGTCGGAAGTCTTCGAGACAGAGATTGATCCGGTGATGCAGAGCCTGGGCTACTGTTGCGGTAGAAAGTACACATTCAATCCGCAAGTGCTGTGCTGCTATGGCAAACAGCTGTGCACGATACCACGGGATGCCAAGTACTTCAGTTACCAGAACAGGTATGAACTACACCAAAATACAAACATTATAATATTCAAAAGAAAAGTTTTAAACAACTATAGTCATATGACTGTACTCATGGGATATAAACCAAAGGTGGCTTTAACCACTAAGTTCTTTTTAAATAATGTTACATGAAACAGATAAATTGTTATGTTTCTTAATTTCTACCATTATACTAAGTTGTTTGTTCCCGAATGTACCCCATCAGTAAATTCATATAAATGTTCTATATCTATAAATTCAGAAGAAATTACTATGATTTTCATTTCCATTTACATTTTGTGTCATTTGAAGTCAATATTACTTGACTTATCTGAAGTTAGGTTATGTTAGAGTGAGCGAGATGCAAGTATATACACAATAAAGTAAGGAAGACCGCAATATGTTTCGAACTTCAGATTGGTCACTTTATATTGGCTGTGTTACCATAATATCATACCAGCTTTTCCATTCTCTGACTAACGCTTTTGTAAGCTTTATATGTTCCTCATTTGGTGTACCATGTTATATGTCACTAAAATATGTCATTTGTGTATCGAAATGTTACTAATGTGTGTGTCTAGTTGGACTTTTTTACTTCATTGTCATTAACTCGCTACTTAGTACCAAAAAGGATTTAAGAAACCACTGGTATAAAAGGTGTTTTATACAATTTCTGCAAAAAACCCTAATTGGTGCTTGTGGCGTATAATTTGTCTTGACAAAATCGTTATTGTTTACTTGCTGTTGTGAACATTTTGTTTTATCTTTAAAAATCCAAGGACATTACTAATTCAACAGCAAAACCTGGACCAATCATATAAAATTAGTACATGGTGATTTTAATATATATTTGTAGGAATCAAACTGTTCGCATGTTATAGGAAAATAAAAAACTGAAATAACTAATTCTTTAAATCTTCATAGCTGAATATATACTTGTTTATAATGAAACAAAAAATAGTAGAAAAAGCAAAATAAACTAAAAAAGTTTATAAAAAGGGCTAGATTTTTCACAAACAACGCTAGACACCGTCGGTACTGTTTAATCCATATTATTGCACAAAATCGATTTATATAATATTATCATTAATTAAATAATTAAAATCGGTACAGTGCGGGCACTTATGATCGTATCTAGTTGATTTTGTAACTCGAGCGTCGCTTGCTATCCATCGCGGAGCATAGCAATATGAGATCGGTATTCATCGGTAAATGAACACCTATTAAGCTGATATGTAGGGTGATGACGCTAAATACACTGTAATATACATATTTGTTAGAATTACGCTGAAGCTGTTCATGTTACATGCATCAAGACGATTACTGCCGCGAACGTGTGTAATACACAGTTTCAGTGGTCTTTTTATTTCCTTGGCAATACGAGGTGGCATTATATTGTATACTGATCCAAAACATGAACATTTTCAGATATTCTATCTATAGGATTATAAAAAAAGGCTAAAAAGAAATAGTTTTTACAAGCGTATTAATTAAAAAATTAGAGTAATAAAAAAGTTGCGCAATTAAAATAATCATAATCAACACAGTGGGTACATTTGTCTGCATTGACCTTAAAAAAAATTACTTTTACACCAACGGCTATAAATTTATTTGCCATTGTTCAATATTATGTTATTACATTGTAATTACTTTGTTTTTGTTAATTTGTTAATTCCATCTTAATTAGACAACGAGAAGTTGATCAATTCCCCGCTATGTTAGTTCAAATCCTAAATAGTATGTAATAAATAAGAAAATCGTAGACCTCAATTGTATGGCGAAAAGTTATAACATCATAAAGTTTAGTTAGTTTAGTTTATGTGACCGTTTCAACGCGAACACCGTGTACCGAAATAAATATTTAAATGTCGCGCAATTAATTACTCCTTAAGTGTTTTGTATGAAGGAATGTTTGATGATCGACTGCGGTTCAGGATAATTTGATATGCGACTGTGTTAAGCCGTGTTAAGACCTTACTGTTGGTCCTTAAGCGAATATGGAAACACTAAAAACCTAAAAAAAGGTATTTCTAATATGGCAAATAAGGGACGAGAGGTTAAAAGTATTATGTATTTCATCTGCTGTCCTAAAGCTTTCATTTCAATCAAATTAGTTCGAGCATTGTGATCTTTTAAAGCGAAATAATACTTATATAATCGGTGGGATAAACGGTCTTAAAACTATCATTCACCACATTATACATGTATACTTTACTGTTCTTATTCATTTTATTAGTGAAATCAACTTTCGACATTTTTATGATTAAAGAACCATACATATCTGGTCCGTAATGGGTACAAAACCCATTAAAACTAAAAGCCCCGGCGGAAAGCTATAAAGCGTATTGAAGAGCTGTTTTATTATTATACATGACCTTTCTCCGTAATTTTATTCATATTATTTCTGTATGATGTATATCATTAATGTTATATACCACAATATGATATATATTGTGGTATAGTATAGTTTGTCTAACTAAAATTGTAGCATTGGTCCATTATTGCAAACAAATAGCAAGTTGTACAGTCGACGACGAAATACAGTTCATATTTTAGCTTTAACTACAAAAGCTCTAATGCACCTCACTTCTTTCTTATATTAACCTAATGTAAATTTAAGCTTTATTCCATTTACGCTAAGGCTCACTTCACATTTTATGCTATGCAATATCGGTAGCTTGAATGTACTGATAGTAAACAAACAATCATCCGTAATACAAAGCTATCGATCCGACCAAATGTAATTTATTATATTGGTTCTTTGAGCCCAATCAATTATTTGAAGTATTATTTTTTTTCGGCGGCCTGTTTATTTATTGGAAAGTATACTTTCTAATAAATGTACTGAAATATCACATTCGTTCTGTTCTATCTTACTTCTAATTGTCTGTAACATTCACTCTGCTTTTAATTGGATTGTACCATATCCCCTTATTCATAAAGCGGATAATCAGTGTATCAAAAAAGTCTTTAAACTGTATTCATTTTGAAACTGTTTTAAATGTATGCGAAGATTTATTGAATATGGGGTTAATCGTTATTAACATTGATTTATTTTTTTATTTGCTAATGCATTTTATCAGTGAAATGCAAGTAAAAAATAAATCACTGTTTCTCATCAAAATTTGCTAATACTCATCTCAATGCAATTTTTATATAAAGCCATTATTTTTAATTTCTTATACTTGTGTCGCCACAAAATTAATTAAATGTTTTTGAAGCAATTAAAAGTTACATAAAACAAAAGATTACAAATGTTTCAGTTACTATGTATTTGAGATGTGTATGTTTGGGCTGTTCGTTAACCTTTCATGTGTTCCGCCCACTGTCTGACTATTAACCCCTTTTATGTTCTCATTGCTTACTAATTTTTTTTCGCCCTGTCCACGCACGTCCTTGCCTGCACACAATGTTCCTGTACACGCTCGCTTCACATCACCTCCGCTACACGGACGTTATGAATAAAGTCTAAAAGCGTATGGGGTTGTCTCCGATAGATACACCTTCTGCCAGAAATGCTTCAACGACATCCAGGGCGACACCGTCACGCTCGGCGACGACCCGCTGCAGCCGCAAACGTGAGTACTTACAACACTAACAATATTATGAAATAATAATAATGTAGTAATAGTAATATAAAAATAATAATAATAATAATGTTATAGTAAATATTTCAGTGCAATCAAGAAGGATCAGTTCAAAGAAATGAAGAATGATCACTTAGAACAAGAACCGTTTGTTGTTTGTATGGACTGTGGGAGGAAGCAGCACCAGATATGTGTGCTACACCACGACTCCATATGGCCCCAGGGCTTCTGCTGTGATAATTGTTTGAAGAAGAAAGGGGCTAAACGGAAAGAGAACAAATTCTCGGCTAAGAAACTTCCTCCTTCCAAACTTGGCATTTATATTGAGACAAGAGTTAACAATTTCCTTAAGAAGAAAGAGGCGGGTGCAGGCGAAGTCCATATCAGGGTGGTTGCATCGTCTGACAAGGTAAGGCCAACTTTCCATTTAAATTTCATTAAAAACTACTGCACAAGAATTTGAATCTGCATAAACAGTTCAATTAAAACTTTGATTTTTAGCATCTGAAAGGCAAAAAATTGCATGATTTTGCAGAGACTACAAGCCCCATTTCTAAACGCTTGGTATATTTCAGATGGTGGAAGTGAAACCCGGAATGAGAGGAAGATTCGTAGAATCTGGTGAACTGTGCGCCGAGTTCCCGTATCGGGCCAAAGCGTTATTTGCATTTGAAGAGATCGATGGTACCGATATCTGTTTCTTTGGCATGCACGTGCAGGTAATATTATCTTACTATTACGTAAATACTGTTTTAAGCTTCTAGTAAATGATGTTTCATGGATGACATAGATCGAGTTTGGTTCTTCCCATCTATAGAAACAGTTTTGTGATTCATATTTTGTCTCTCTGCTATTTTTGTATGATTTTATTTCCTTCCGTAGTTTAATGTTAAAAATAAAACCGATTTATAAAATCAAATTCCACTATTTCATATAATGCATGTTTTTGCAGGAATACGGTAGTGAAAGTCCGTCACCTAACACGAGGCGTGTATACATAGCATATCTAGACTCTGTACATTTCTTCCAACCTCGGCAATACCGGACTGCCGTCTACCACGAGATTTTATTAGGATATTTAGACTATGCAAAACAACTGGGCTACACAATGGCCCACATTTGGGCGTGTCCACCTTCCGAAGGTGACGACTACATATTCCACTGCCATCCACCCGAACAAAAAATACCTAAACCGAAAAGGCTACAGGAGTGGTATAAGAAAATGTTAGATAAAGGAATCATAGAGAGGATAATACTAGATTATAAAGACATACTTAAGCAAGCTATGGAGGATAATATCTCGTCAGCGGCGGAGCTGCCTTACTTCGAAGGAGACTTCTGGCCCAACGTCCTGGAGGAGTCCATCAAGGAGTTGGACCAGGAGGAGGAGGAGAAGAGGAAGCAAGCGGAAGCCGCCGAGGCAGTGGTCAGTATCTATTACATGATAAACTTCTACTGCATGGTACTTCTAGCATGTCCTAACACTAACTTTCACTGTTTGTCAGTGATGAGTTCACTAATCAACCTTTCACGATTCTATTAACCTATGGTAAGAAGAATGCACAAATCTTTAACAATGCACTGGTTTGATTTTGAAGAAATATATTTTTCTGCTATGTATGATGTTATTGCTTGGGTGTGGCATGAGACAATATTTCTAACATGTTTTTTAGATATTCCAGTCCTCTGAAGAGAATGAGCAAGGTCCTGATGGCAAGAAGAAAGGCCAGAAAAAGGCGAAGAAGTCGAACAAGTCCAAGGCTGCGCAGCGTAAGAACAGCAAGAAGCAGAGCGACCAGCAGCAAGGCAGTGATCTCAGTGCAAAGATATTCGCCACCATGGAGAAACACAAGGAAGTGTTCTTCGTTATTAGGCTACATTCCGCACAATCTGCTGCCAGCTTAGCAGTAAGTAGAACTCAGTTATTTCTTTATCTGCATTTATGTATTCAACAATGTGATTACGATCCGAGATCGGCTATTTGACAGCGGCAAAAGCAACAGAAAAGTAAATTTTTACTAAAAATGTATTTGCTAACAGTGTAGGATACTTTGTAAATGTAAGTCTCCAATGATAGATGTTATCAAATAAAATGGGAAATGTTTCAGTAATCTTAATTCCAGTTGAAAACTTTTTAACACTAAACAATAATTAAATTAACGTACATATCCAGAACGTCATTGATGAATCCATAACCCGAAAAACTTCACTAATAACTTTTGATGGAAATGTTAATTAAGTTCATTATATTATTTTTAAACATATGTTCCAAATGTTTGTAATTTACTAATAATTTGGTTTTATTGCAGCCTATTGGCGATCCGGACCCTTTACTTAATTGTGATTTGATGGATGGACGCGACGCCTTTTTAACGATGGCTCGCGATAGACATTATGAGTTCTCATCGACGCGGCGAGCGAGGTTCTCAACTTTGTGTATGTTGTATGAGTTACATAACCAAGGAACGGACAAGTTCGTGTACACGTGCAACAGCTGCAAGTCGCACGTGGAGACCCGCTACCACTGTACCGTGTGCGACGACTTCGACCTGTGCGTGCCGTGCCACGAGAAGGAGGGCCACCCGCACAAGATGGAGAAGCTCGGCCTCGACATCGACGTGGGTTCGTCGCCGGGCGACATGAAGCAGGCCAACCCGCAGGAGGCTCGCAAGCTGTCCATCCAGCGCTGCATCCAGTCGCTGGTGCACGCCTGCCAGTGCCGCGACGCCAACTGCCGCCTGCCGTCCTGCCAGAAGATGAAGCGCGTCGTCACGCACACCAAGATCTGCCGCCGCAAGACCAAGGGCGACTGCCCCATCTGCAAGCAGCTCATCGCGCTGTGCTGCTACCACGCCAAGCACTGCCAGGAGACCAAGTGCTCCGTGCCCTTCTGCAGCAGCATCAAGCAGAAGCTGAAGCAGCAGCAGGTGCAGCAGCGCGTGCAGCAGGCCAAGCTGCTGCGGCGGCGCATGGCGGCCATGAACACGCGCGGCGCCGCGCCCCCGTCGCCGCCGCCGCCCGCGCTGGCCTCGCCGCCGCCCTCCAAGCCCGCCACGCACGCGCTGCCGCACAACGTGCAGAAGGCGCTGCAGCAGGTACGTCACATCTTACACTCTTCATTCATAATGATTCATCTATATTAGAGGATACCTTTTTTATGCCATCACACGTTATATTCAACGGTATTTCAATATAAAATATGTTTGAACAGGTACAAGAGGAAGCGGCCCGGCAACAGGCGCCATCGTACGGCAAGCAAGCGGCGATGGGTCCCCCCGGCGGCGGAGTCGGCGGGGTGGGCGGCGTGAACGTCGGCGGAGTGGGTGTCGTGGGTGGCGTGGGTGGCGTGGGCGGCGTGAGCGCGGTGGGCGCGGGCGCTCGCGCGGAGTGGGCCGCGCGCTACCGGGCGCCGCCGCCGCTGCACCACCCCGCGCACGCGCCGCACCACGCGCGCCTGCCGCACCACGCGCCGCCGCCGCACCACCCGCACCCGCAGCACCCGCAGCACCAGCAGGTACACGCACCGCGCACCACACAACACACACCACACAACACACACCACACACCACACACCACACACGCACCACCCTAAACTGACATGAAAAGCGACGTTAACTAACAATACGCATTTTGTTCTTAGCAAAGAGCACCCGCGCCGCAGCAGCAGCAAACACCTCCTCAAGTTCATCAAAAAGCGTTGCAGCAGTTGATGGCGACGTTAAGGTCACCCACGAGCCACAACCAGCAGCAAGAAATCTTGCAAATACTCAAGTCAAATCCACCGCTCATGGCCGCCTTTATCAAACAAAGACAGGTTCGTAGTTAAAAAATTTAAAAGATGCATGAACATTCACTTTCAAATTATGTTTTACTAGCTTAGTTGTCATGTACAAAATTTTAAATCTTATCGATTTCCAGAATGCCCAAAACCAGCAACAGGCAGCCGGCGGCGTGGGCGGTGTGGGCCCGGTCGGCGGAGTCGGCTCGGTCAGTGGAGTGAGCGCCGTGTGTGGCGTCGGCGGCGTGGGTGGAGTGGGCTTGCAGCAGCAACAGCCGCAGCTCACGCACATGATGCAGCCGCAGCAGCAGCAGAGGTTGCAGCAGATGCACCAGATGCTGCCGCAACAGTCACAAGTATACTATGGTTCATTACTTACCGAGCTTAAACATCTGTCTTGATTGGGTTTATCTAGATATTACAATGTGGTTTCCTCTATAGGTGGGCGGCGTCCCGGGTGTGGGCGGCGTGCCGGGCGTGGGGCTGGGCGGCGCGGGCGGCGGCGCGGGCTGGTTCAAGGGCGGCGTGGGCGCGGTGGGCGGCGTGGGCCCGGGCGGCAACATGATGGGCATGCGCGGCGCGTACGGCGGCGGGCCGGGCGCGCGGCTGGGCGGCGTGGGCGCGCGCTACGCGTTCGGCGGTGGCGCGGGCGTGGGCGTGGCGCGCTCGCCGCCGGCCACGCCGTCGCCGCGGCCGCCCACGCCGTCGGAGCTGCTGCTGCTGCGGCAGTCGCCCGCGCCGGCCGCGCCGCACGCGCCGCCGGACGACCAGCTGCCGCCGATGACGCCGCAGGACCAGCTCACGAAGTTCGTGGAGCAGTTGTAGTGTACATAGCCGACGCGCGCGCGGCCGTCTGTACATATAGCCTAGGCCGGCCGCCGCGCTAAGCGAACCCTCGCGAGTGCCCTCCCCGCCCTATTTATTGATCGAGTTGTTGTCGTTAGCGACGCGAGGGACGTAAATTAAGTATTACGATGACCGAAACGAGCGCTCAATGTACAAAATGTAAATATGAGAGGAGTACGTCCTGTCCGCTTCTGCGTAATGTAAGTTGTTTGTAGTGTAGGTACATTATGATACTTATTCTGTTTATTGTAATTAAATCATTTTATAATATAATTATGTGATCATTATAAAACTGTTGTTTCTATTTACCTACACCTCAGTCCTATCATCCTAAACTGTCTCTTAACAAACATAAATAAACATTGAAATAAAAGTTTTATTTCAATGTCTAACATTCGCGTAAACCTAAGAAACAAATAAACATCAATAGAACTTAATTTATTCCAACTAGGCTACAAAGTAACACTTTCGAACGTTACAATAGATTGCACCCTGATTCGCCCATCCGTCACCACTTCACTGCTCCGGCTGTGAAGAAGAAACTGCAAGCACATTTAAAGGTTTAATGAAGCAGTAAAAAAATTACTGACTAGTTTTAAAAACCCTCAACATTGCTTTACCTACAGTGTACCGCGACGTCAGTGTTACAATAGATTTTGTAAATACGAGCCAAAAAATTGGACGCGCGTCTTCCGCGGAATTCTCGCACGTTCTCAAGAATTCTCCAATTTTTGGCTGTATTCAATTTGTGTCTTATACAATTGACTTGATTTTATTATACATGTACAATTTCGTTGCAAAAAGTCGCTTCCATTCCATTCCGCGGCGGTGTAAATTGAGCCTAAAGACGCTAGCGTGATAAGAGTTACCACTGAGTTACGGATGACTGTATATTCGATTGTCAAATATTAGTTATTTCTTCTCCGTAACTCTTCTTATAGTCGCCAAGAAAGAACAGCGGTTTGAGTTCAAGAGTCGTAACTCGAGATTTTAACATCGCAAACCCGCCAGCAGCCCTTATCAACCAAAAATTGTTATAATATTACTGTCAAATTGCTTATTAGCATTACGTTATTACGAATTAGCAATAATTGCGAAAACTGCTTTTTTGCAAGCTCGTAATTTACACTTACTGACAAAAAGTAAGTGGATATACCTACTAGAACTAGAACATTTTGTAAGACCTTGGATCTGAAGCCGGGATACTATGTTTAGGCAGTGGTCCGACTTACAGGCGAGAAGCGAGTAAGTATCGACTATTTAATCTCTCAAGCAGTGGCGTTACTATGCCATCTGGGGTCCGTGGCAAACTCTTTTGATGGGGCCCTATCTGTAAAATTCGTCACGTACCTACTTGCTTTAATTTCAATAAGCTACTTAAGTAGTTACCCAACATTGGCAACATTGAGTTCTGATGTTTACGCGAATGTTAGACATTGAAATAAAACTACTTTTACGGATTTTATCGCGGTAGGTACCCAACACTAATAACAATACTATTCTAACGACAATAATTCTATTTCGTCTCTGACTAAAAGTGGACGGAAAACTTCAATTTCCCCGGCAAATGATTCTGATATGATCTTTTTTAGGTATATAACAATGACCATATCTTTAGTTGTCTCACTTTCTTTGATGGATTTTAAGCAGAAATAAAAAAAATATAGCTATATGTTTTCAAGAAAAATAAAATAATCAGGTACAATGTTAAAAATCTTTCTGAGCTCGAGGTCACTTTGGCCGGGGCCCTCTTGGGTCGGGGGCCCGTGGCATTTGGCCAGTCCTGCCACCCTATAGTTACGCCACTGCTCTCAAGAAACGTACAACAAGATATAGATCCGATGTAAATGAAGGAGATGCGTATATAAATAGTTACTAGCTGGCTGTTCACATTGGCCGGAGAGAACTCTATCAGCATTGTTTTACCCTACTTATTTACTTTTCTCTATGCATTGTTTTCTGCGGCAACTAGAACTATGAAAATATACTTGTTTGGCGATCAAAACACTCGCCGAAGACCAAGCAGTGTCATTCTGCATAATTAAAGTATTTTATTCTTGATATTTGATTAACGATATTATATATAGATATATGGTTTAACAATAGAACTTGCTCTTAAATACAAAACTGCATCTTGCCCAAAAGCTCACCGTCAATCTTATATTGAAGTTTCTAAAAACCAATTTTCCATGTTAAAATATCATTTCAATAAATCTATAACTTTGTAAATACTACCGTAAAATGGAACAACAAGACCTACCGTTTACTACCAAAACCGCCTGATACTGTGTGCATCTTAAATCGCGCGCCAGGTCAAATGATCCGAGTTTTAGGCATGTTCCATTTTGCCCTCTCTTCCTTTATAGTAGTATAGAATGACCCGAGCGAGAGATGTAAGTATCGCCCGTCGCACTAGTTCACATAGATTATACACTATTATAGGAACTAGTTCACTCGCTCATCGCTCGGCGACAAAACTATCAAAACTAAACACTCGCTGCTCGCCGACTCGTTTCGAGTTTATCTTTCTACTCTCTACTGGCTCCTCGCTCTAAGTCGGACCACTGCCTTAGCTAGACTACTTACACGTTGATCGCAGTATTCTTCCCAAAATATATCTGCGTATTTTCTTAGCACACAATGATTCGTCCAAACAGCACGCTCGTTGTCATTCGTGGTACGAATATGACTACAAGGGTGCAATTTGAACAGACTACATCGGACTAGATAACAGGAAGCCTAAAGTCAGATATAATATAAACATTTATACCTAATAAAAAGTTGCCAACAACTTACCTTAGGATTTATAATTCATGTTGTATTGAATATAACCACATAACTCCACTATTAACTTCACCATTAACAGCGCCAAGTGAACTTTTTGGCTTGGCAACACTGATGTTAAGTCCAACTGAGTTTATTGATTTTATTGTTATTGATTTAAGACCTTCCGAGGTTACTGTAACTCTGCATATTGTACGCACAGCGGTACGCGCTCCCACCTAAAAAAAAACTTTTTCGTATCCTTGTGAGAGGGATCGTGAGAACATACAGACCCGGTACCACTACCTATACTGTATTGAGTGCGTAAACTTCGGCACGAAAGATGGAGAGAGAACCGCGTCCTCCCCCAGAGGTAAACCAAGCCATTGATGATAGTGTTCTGACTTTGGAGCACGCGAGCACATCTCGCGAAACTAACTGCCGAGTGCGGGGAACCTACACAACAATGAAGCCTATTATCCAGCAATTCAAGACATACGGCCCCAATGGTAAGACCAACTGCCTAGCATGCAGAGCACTCGTCTCACTCAGCTATGACCATAACAAGGGCTACTCGGACATCCGATGCGACGTACCCTACTGCAACATAATCAAAGTGCAGTTGAAGTGTCGACGGTACAAAGTGCAAACACGTCTGGCAACTGCCCAGCCACGAAGGGTATATGAATTCATCGACCGGCCAGCCGAGCACCAACCACAACGTCAAGCTTCCCCCAAGGATTTCGATGAACATTGCCACCACTTAAAGCTTTTAAAATCAAAATCAAAATATTTTTATTTCAAGTAGGCCTTTTTAAGCTCTTTTAAAACGTTAAATTACTGACTCTAGTTGCAGGTTCCAAAATGTAATTCCAATGGAGAAGAACCGGCAAGAAACTCCATAGGTTACTCTTTTAAAAAAAAAGGTTAAGATCAATGTAAAAAATAAAATTATATACAAAATATATACAAATATGCGACAACAGCGTAAATAGCAAAATGTTTAGTTCATTGTAAACGATAACATCCAAAATGGAAGAAAAATGAAATGGGACACGCAACTAAATTTACATTGTTGTCACATTTACAAAGGTCGCGTATGCGAAAAGAATGAGAATAATAAAAAACTGGCCAAGTGCGAGTCGGACTCGCGCACGAAGGGTTCCGTACCACCGTCGTATGAGAGCCCCCCTTAAATATTCATTTTATGTGGTTTTTAGTATTTGTTGTTTTAGCGGCAACGGAAATACATCATTTGTGAAAATTTCAGCTTTCTAGCTATCATGGTTTATGAGATACAGCCTGGAGACAGACAGACGGACAGACAGACAGCGGAGTCTTAGTAATAGGGTCCCGTTTTACCCTTTGGGTACGGAACCCAAAAAGACTAAACTCAATAATAAAAAAAAAACAAATATCTAATTAAATAAGTAAATAGCTTTACATACAGTAGATAATTATGTAGTCCTAACTAGACCCTAACAGGAATGTCAAGGCATGTCCAAAGGTTTCTACGAATAGAGACCGTGGGGAAGCTAATCGAGAAAGATAAAACAACAAGATGAGGCAAATGAACTAACGGACCGCCAGGGAGGTTACATGTGCAGAAGGTCCTAGATCCACGCGCTTTTATCCTCTACATAGAGTCACTAATTTTATAATAAGCCTTTCCTATTAGTTTGGATTGCACGCATGTTTTAAACTTTTTGTTAGTTAAATGAATTAGACTATCTGGTAATTTATTATAAAAGCGAATAGAATTCCCTAGGAAGGATTTAGTATTTGTTTTAGTTAGTCTAAACCTTGGGACTACTAGTTTATTTTTACTTCTGGTGTTAATGTTGTGATAATCACTGTTGACACTAAAACTATCTACTTAAATGTTTACGAACGTACATTATATTTTCCATAATATAAAGCGATCTTTCCCAGAATTCGACCAGATTCCGGAAAATGTTTTCCTGAAGCCCTTCTTTCACCCGCGACATGATGGATCGCTAGTAGTCCTGGCACCGGCACAGGTATGTACCATGTACCTACGTGCTTGTAAAAAAATAATTTCGTTGTACTGCAAAGTTAATTTTGGAAACATTTAAAATTTATAGTCGCTGCGTCAGTCATTAAAGTACGACAACTTTAATTTAAGTTTCAAAAAAATTGGCAGGACTTTCACTCGCAGATAGCTAACGTTGCAAGGAGTAACTAAGTCTACTTTTATTTTAGATTTTTTATTACAATTAGATTTCTCACGAAAAGAATAGCCCGTCTTAACATGGCAGATGAGCCTAGAAAGAAAGAGGGAGGCTTTTTCCCTGCAGAGGCACATCATTGATTAGATTGGTTTCAATGTAATTTGTGTCTTAGAATTTTTTATATACTTAGCAGCAGGTAATAGGTACTTCATAAAGTCATCAGTTAAATGCTTACTTTGTGTTTAGGAAGCATGGACTAGGAAGATGTTTCAGAGACGAGTCCTTCACGGCAGAAGGACCCTCGCAGACCCGGCCACCGCACCAGCTCCACAAGACGCCGAGCCTGACGGTAGGTACATACACGACAAACCTAGTAGTCACAGCACCGGCGCCCTAGCTATTAGTTAGGGTAGAGCAGAATTGTTTTTCACCGGAACCGAGCCATATGACGTTTTTTCATTACGTAAATTGTACCCACATACTTTGGTCTACATGCTTTAAAAAAGTCTACCTAAGTTTACCTAGGGACAATCCACGGATTTTACAGCTTTACCTTGTGGATTTGTAGAATCTGAAGGCGCAATTAGCCACCAAATTGGCGATCGCTGTGGTTGAATGGCGTATACACCGGCTTTTAAGGTGTCGCTCGCTCTTAGTTCGATCCCCGGACGGGTCTCAATGTACCTACGTGTTTTGAAGAAATATATAAAGAATTAAGAACGATCTACAAACAAACAATTAAAAAAATCACAAATCTCAGTAGGTACTATGTCTATTCCGGTTTCGACATTTTTCGGGTCTGTATTATTGTCGTACCTTTGTGGTCTTTTTCCTTAACACCAATGCTTTAGCGACTTACTTTTGGTTTAGAGCAATGTTTGAGATGTTACTCAGATTATCGATTATCTTCTTGCTCTTCCAGGACCAGTGCTGAACATAACTTGACACGCTAAGTAAAAAAAAATGTATTAATTTTTTTTCTTTGTTGCAGAGGGAATACCCGTCAACAAAGCCAAATATATATGGGTTTCCAAAATGCTGTACACTACTAAGACCTCAAATTAATTCATGTTATAAATACTACCCTACCTACGTGTTTTCAGCCTATGTGTTCCCTGCCTTTAATGCTTATTCGAGCTATTTTCTATCAGGACCGTTTAATGCACTGCTCAAGTCTCTTGATTACCCAATAATTACAAGCTCAAGAGATCGTTAAACTATACGCCAAAGAAGAGTTAGCCCTACATAATTGTAAAATAAACTGTCCTTTCTGTGAAGACAGATACAGACATTGCGAAGGATAGCGAGGCATACGCAGCGCAAGGCGCTTTTCGCATGCTATGTGTGGACGTTAATTTTCGCGGCTAGACAAGTGTAATTGTAATGTATTTGAGATCTGATTTGTATACTGCGCATGTTTCGCAATGTCTGTACCCACCTTAATGTTTTAAATAATATTATTTAACGTAACGAGAAATAAATGTCTGTAATCCTATAAATGAGGAGTCATGAAGTTTTAGGTGTTACCATGAAATAAAGTAGTTGGACTGTTAAAATCGTAGTTGTCACTATATTATTATAAAAAGAGTGACAACATGCGCATGGTAACATATTATATTTAGTCTTAATTATTCAAAAGGTATATTCTAATTCGTAGGACGTAGAAAAAATGATCAATTTAAATAAATTATTGGTGTATATTAGAATATTATGATTTGCTTGCAAAGTGTATATTTGGTGTTCTAAAAAATATTGCTACTTGAATACTTTAATGAAGGAAATAAGGATAAAATTATATCATGTACCCATAATAAAATACAGTAATAAAATTAAATGAAGATAATATTGACTGTCTTATTTTTATTCCTTCGTTCATATACTTTTATCTTACTTGCAATGTAGCCATGCCAACATCATTTATTATTGCTCCATACACGCATATGCCATATGCCTTCGATTATGGTCTAAATAAAACAGAGGAACTTATGTAAAACGCTTTAATTAAATTCATGTGACAAAGTTAAATTAAACATTTTTTAGGTTTTTTTAGTCAATAACATCTTGAAGAGCTGTACATCCACATATTTTATATTTTAATTTACAAAGATATACGGATATATTCCATCGACACAAAGATTTATATTACTCACAAAATCTATTGTTTTTACAATATCACTTCCTCGTTATAATATAACTCTGACATTTATATTATGATTAATTTTAAGACGACGGATTGTCCATTTCATATGACACCCATTCATTAAATAAGGCCTATAAGTGCGGTAATTCTGACAGTGTTGCTTTCACCGTTCACGGATCATTCGGAACTGAAATGAGCAGTCTTCTGAGAGATCATAATTAGGTTAATGTTGGTAGCAACATGCCTGTCTCATCACTTAGGCCTGAAGGCAGTTTATAATTTTAAATAAAGACTGTTTATAAACCGTGTATTTTAAAGTCAAAGTTTTGACCGATAACGATAGCTCTAAAGCAGTGGAGTATAAAAAATAAACTGGTTGATGGCACCAATACAAAAAAAAATATAACTATCGGCAAATAATTTGAATTGGACTTGCGTAGACGCCGATTTCAAATATTTTTGACGGATTGTAAGCGTAACAGGTCCACGGCACTTCTTGGTAGTTTCATTCTACATACCAATAACTTAAGTTATTTACCGATAATTATATTTTCTATCAATATGGTATCTTGTTTGCTTACAATAAAAAGGATAAAACTTTAGTAATATTTCAAATTCATTTAGAGGTAAATACATTTAGAATGAGTAGTAAATACAATTTATTTAGTATAAAAATATAGCATTATTTGCAGGTTTATAAGCAGTCTCTTGGCTCCTGGGTCTACTAATTCAATAGGGAAGACAACATTTTGACATTTAATAGCTACCAAATGTCAAAAAGTGCTCTATTGACAACTAATATACCTAAAACTAAAGTGTATGTTAGATGTCAATGTATAAAGAGAATTAGCAAATTCAGGAACCTGCACACACGTTCCTCTTTTCCATACGTCCAGACGTCCTAAACCAATGTCGAATTCTCATCACATAAAGCTCTCTGTTAAGCCTTACAAAAGCTTTTCAGATTTAAGTAGCAAATATTAAGGTCAGGACATCACTGTTTTGTTTTTGGGTGATCCGTTCGACGTCTATAAATTATAGCTGATCCCCGCGACTTCGTCCGCGTCAATTTCTGTTATTATGACCGCGATTAAGAAGTTTAAAAAAAAATTATTTCTGCGTAAATGATAATTTTAGTTAATATTATGTTGATAAAACTCTGTAGCAAATAATTGGCAATAATGCATTAATTTCGACCAAATGATTACCTTAAAAAAGGTTATAGTGAGTCAATCTTAAAAGATAGACATATACTGTCGCAGACATTTTTTTAGATCATTTAAAGAGGAACAATTCTTTCATACATATATTTTGGGTAACTCAGCTCAGGGAAGCTTTCAAGTATGAATATTTTTCCCCGTTTTTGTGACATTTTTCACTGCTGCTTCGCTCCTATTGGTCGCAGCGTAATGTTATATATCCTAAAGCCTTCCTCGATAAATGGACTATCTAACACAAAAAGATTTTTTCAATTCTAACCAGTAGTTCCTGAGATTAGCGCGTTCAACCAAACAAACAAACAAACAAACAAACAAACTCTTCAGCTTTATAATATTAGTATAGATTTAAGGTACCAGCTAGGTATATCCTAGCCTAGATCTATGTTACATGCTTAAGCGTGTATTGTTTTACACTACAGTAAAACAACTTATAAGACCTACTTATTATAGGAAGATATCGAACGGATTTTCCAAAAACTATGTGAATGCCCTTTCAATAGTTAGCGTTTATGTTTAAAACCACCCTCTATTAAAAATACTTTGGAACCAATATTGTTATTTTGCTTTATTACTGAGGTCGCTTTTAAATCAGCAGCGTGCTTGCATTACTTTAATCTATACTTATAATAAATCTGTAGAAAGTCAATTCTGTACATTAAATATATTTTCAAAATAACTATCAGGGGGTGATTAGTGATCGATACTGATGCCAAAAATGCAATCAGTAAAATTTTTGTCTGTCTGTCTGTAGGTATGTTCCTTATAGAAACAAAAACTATTCGACGGATTTTAACGAAACTTGGTACAATTATTCTCTCCTGGGCAGGTTATAGTATACTTTTCATCACGCTACAATCAATAGGAGCAGAGCAGTGAAGGGAAATGTTGGGAAAACGGGAGAAGTTACTCCATTTTTAAAGCTTCCGTCGCGTGTGCAGCCTAAATTGTTAAAGACTCATTGATAAGTTTCGTCATCCACGCGAACGAAGTTGCAGGCACAGCTAGTAAGTAATAATTGACAAAGTACTTATGCCGTTAATATAGAACTAGAGACATCAAAATGTGAGCAACAAAAAAGCTTGTTAAAACATTTAATCGGTATCTTTGCCAAAGCAAAATAAGCCTTACTTTTAGGTTTATATATTAAGTGTCCCAAAGTACTTTTCATAAGAGGTACAACAATAATTATCATAATCCCCCCTCCACTATAATTCATACATCAGATGACCTTAAAAAAACTAAACAAAACATGTTAAAAAACAATAAACAAGTACGATTACAACAAAATAATTTACAAGCGAAAAAGATATTTGAGGCAAACCATATAATTTGTACTTTCGCAAAGTAGAATGCAAAATGTGTTAATTTAACCGAGTAACAGAAAATGTATGCTACAGCATATACACAAAATAATGTTGCCCAAAATATCGCCTCGCACAGGAACCCGAACACAAACACACACACAAATTTACCACAAATTAGTTTTCCTTTAATTAGATCCTTAATTACACATATTATGCACATTTTATATTTTTGTATTTTTTCTTCGCTTGCAACACATTTACATTTTATTAGTAAGTACCGAAAGCAGGTGGGGTCCAGGTATGATCGGAGTCGTCGTTATCATCGTCGGCCACTATACGACACTAGCAACCACTAACTAGGCCAGCAGGTTAAAAATAATCAGTTAAGTCATGACTCTTTCTACTGTTTCAACATTTAATGGTTGCTAGACTGCCATATCGTGCAAAGTTGCACAAATAAAACTTTAAATTAAGTCATATAATAAGAAGTAATTCAGGAAGGATATAAAAGGTATACATTAACCTCTCGTCTGTCACAATAAATAAGACAATAGACTTCAATTGTGTCTCGCGTAGATCTGCGCTTCCGACATACAACGGGTTAAAACATTGTCCAGGTCAATTTAACATGAATGTTGTTTAACATGGTTGCGATAACAACAGCTTATTATACAAACGATAGGACAGCCCGCGAGGTGCTAACACTTACATATCTCGTAAAACTTACTTCGACGTTCGATCGACGTTATGTTGTAACAATAAATTTATCAACTTTTAAATAAACTCATCGAAGCCGCTCGTCCCAGCTCGCGGCTATAATATTAATTTAAATACTAATGGCATACCGCGCACGCGCAGGTTTATCAACATCTGTTGGCACAAAATAAAACAATTTGCTGACCAAATAGTGTTGGGAATGTGCAATAAATGATAGATTAATAGATTTCCTTTACATCATTCGTTTAAATAATATGCCATCACTCAGTCTTTCAATTCGTGAAACTGTAAATATATAATAATATATTCAAAAATCTGCAATAAGCAACAGTTATAAGTGAAAATGATACAATAGATTTCATATATACAGTAAAACCACTGACTCACTCTCCAAGGCTCGCTGTGTTGTTTGGTCACTAAAGCTACGCGTTTTAATTACTGAGCTTATTTTTTTTTAACTAATTTCCAGCATACACCAGCTTGCTGTTGCATGTTTTATGGTTCCTTAAAGTACGAAGTTTCCGCAGCAGTTACTAAAAACAAGTACTAAGTTACGTTGATTTATTTAGAATTTTCCGCCTTGTCGTTTTCTGGTTTGCACTGGTAATAAATATTTGGATACTTATATACAATCACAGTTAAATATATTTTGAACAGAATGTAATTTTCTCAGGACCTATCGTATTTCTAATCGAGACGGACTCATTAAGTTCAATACAGCGTCGACACTACACCCTTTTCACACGTACCCTGCGACCAAAATATCGCGCGGCGAAGTATATGTGTCACTCTACTTGTGTCAAACAACGGCTGAGTTTTCCATACATTCGTCGTCAAATAACTTGTCGAAATTGTGTGAAAAGGCCCTAAGAGTCGCATTAACAAAGAGCTTACGCCGCTCTCTAGCGATCCCGAATGAGATCAATATTATACCAAATAAGTATTCTACGCCGATACCTTATAGAATTAAAACGCATGGCTTCAACGACCGTGTGCAGGATTTAAATTGTTTGACAGCAATGATCGAGTACAGCAAGTATACAAGAATTATGTACAATTTTGATTTTGGACCTTAAGGCTGAAGCAAATACAAGTTGATGTCATGAACATAAGCTCTGATACCTTAATTTGAGGGTTGAATTCATAAAAAATATATACAATCAGTCATTTCCATAAAACACAGATATACCAATTTAACTTCTTTTAGCAGCTGAAAGCTGGCTTTGAGCTGCATTTGAAGGATCTATTTTCAACTAGCTACATTAAAAATCTGTACCTAAGAAAGTTTGTGAAATTTGTAAGGTTTCAAAAGGATGCTCCAAAAACCAAATATCGAACCAAAAGTTTACCAAAATTCTTATAATTTAAGTTTACATCAACACTCACTTCAAAAGTATCCTAAACGTGATCATGGTGTCAAACAATTTAAAGCCTTGTGTCCATTGTCTTATAGTTCCTTCTTCTCTTCGACGGGCGTCGGCGTCGAGGTGTCCGTCTCCTCGGGCTCCTCGTCCGAGTAGTTTATAGGCTCCTCGCCGGGCTTCAGTAACCGGCCCACCAGGTCGTACTTCTCTGGAAATTGGAAAAGAAGCTATTTATTAACTGAATATGGGAGATCGTTTATTTTATTGAAATAGGGATCATTCATTGCCAAATTCCAAAATACATGTTTAAGGGAAGGTTCATATCTGACGGAACATGCTAAACAACAGACTAACGTATCATCGGTTGAGTGTGAACGGTCAAGTGTTTTTCTATACATTTGTCTGTTCTGGCGTTACGCGACCGATAATACGCGACGCATGTTCCGTCAGATATGAACCTTCCCTTAATTACAGACATATCTTGATCGAGGCATTAACTGGTACATACTGTTTACAGCTTTTAAAAAGTTATGAAATGGCCTTATAGGGTGAGAAAGGAGAAATTAGCAGTATCGCTTTAAACGTTCATATTTCATAACACTAATTGTATATTGAGTGGGAGGAAAGCGCATTCAAACTAGCTACACAGATAATTCACGTGGGTGTATAAAAGCAGACCGTGCCTATGGACATTTCTACAAGTGAACATTGAGATGATGCAGACAGTTTCGATATTAAATTACACTATGTAAGATTAGATAAATATCTAATCCACATAGTGTAATACACGGGTTCATCAGGGATATCCTATTCAAATATTCCAAATGTTGCTCTGTGATGGTTTGATTTAGGTATAACAACATCTAAATGAATTTATTTTACAACAGAAAATGAAGGAGAATTTGTTCTACTCTCAACAATGTGTGCCAATCGATTTTATTATACGTAAGTATATAAATTTCAAGTTCAGATCGTCTTAAGTGGGGATGTGGTTAACTTGAATCGAGCTCTTAATTTTATTGATAAAAAAGTTGACCTGACTTTTCTATAGAGTGATAAAGATGTATTAACGGCCAGTTACATTTCCAAGGCTTACCCTTATAAGTCTTAACTGCATTACATACATTCTTAAGAGGTAAATATTTGATTGACTGATCCACAATGTGGGGTGATTGAATTTACACGTAATTTGATAGATTATGATAACGCTTAAATGATAACGTTTGTATTATCTTCGAAAATTGACAAGGTCAAGTTGCACCTAAGCATGGTTACATACACAATGTATACAACCAACCATGCTTGCAAAAGGATGCCACCGAATATCAAAAGACAAATTAAGAAAAGTACGAGGAAGACAGTAAAACGTGTTGATTATACAAAAATGTTAAAATTTAAGACTGTAAATAGACGAAAACACAGTTCTTGTCACCCCTCAACATAGTTCTGTTCTATTTCTAGAAAAAAATCGATATTCTTTTCAGTTAATGCTCGAAGTCAAATCTTTTATTCAGCCTTTACATTATTGAATACTTGGGTGAAGGGTTTTAGACACGAATACTCTAGGAATTAGAATAAGTAAATAAAGACGCTTATGGCTGGTTGCCTTCAGAAGAAAATACATACATTGTTTTTTTTATGATTTCAGGTTTAATTAATTACTTCTAACTGAAAATTCTGCCTGCTTAATCCTACATTCTGTGAGGAAATGGTGATCATGACTTATAAATTGAGAATTAAAAAGAAACGATAAAGAGAATTTGTGTATTAAGATAGTCATGAGACATATATTATTATTCAAAAGATGGAGATAAATCAAGTTATATAGGAACTAAGAAATGATGGGTCTTTGAACTTGACAATAATCAATAGAACTAAAATACAATAGCGCTTGCAGCAAATTTATTTGTAGAGATAACATTTGCTTTTTAAAATCCTATTTCATGTTATAGAAGTAGGCAGCTAAGCACTTATAAATAAAACGTACTATTAATTAAATAATTTTTAAGTGCTCAGTCATAACGAGAAATGGACAGCAGAGGGGTGCGGCTCTGCGCAGTCACCGTTAAAACATATTGTTATATAGTATTATTAAAGTATCCGACACACCGTATTAGTTTTTATTACCAACGAACGATAAGTAGATGACAAAATTTGATACCGATATAAATGTTTAAAACGACTTCAAAGAGGTAGACGGTTCTATGTTCCACAGTATGTTTTTTTCTATTCGCCGATTTCTCTGTCATTCACATCATCATCATCATCATCATCATCAGCCGGAAGACGTCCACTGCTGAACAAAGGCCTCCCCCCTAGAACGCCACAATGAACGACAACTCGCCAATTGCATCCACCGGGTGCCCGCAACTTTGACGATATCGTCGGTCCACCTGGTGGGAGGCCTGCCAACGCTGCGTCTTCCGGTTCGTGGTCGCCACTCGAGAACCTTTCTTCCCCAGCGGTTATCGGTTCTTCGAGCGATATGGCCTGCCCATTGCCACTTCAACTTGCATATTCTTCGAGCTATGTCGGTAACTCTAGTTCTTTGGCGAATTTCCGTATTCCGGATCCTGTCGCGCAAAGAAACCCCGAGCATAGCTCTCTCCATAGCTCGTTGAGTGACTCTGAGCCTCTCCAAAAGGCCAACCGTTAGCGACCACGTCTCAGAGCCATATGTCATCACTGGCAACACACACTGGTCAAAGACCTGCGTCTTCAGACACTGCGGAATTTTGGACGAAAAGATGTCGCGTAGTTTCCCGAACGCTGCCCATCCGAGTTGGATTCTTCGGGCGACCTCTTTGTCGAAGTTGGACCGGCCTAATTGAACTATTTGTCCAAGATAGACGTAGTGGTCAACAACTTCGAGAGTATCATTCCCAACAACAACCGGTAGGGGTGCGACATGGACATTGGACATGATCTTCGTCTTGTCCATGTTCATTTTAAGACCCACCTGTTGGGAAACGATACTGAGGTCGCTGAGCATAGTATTGAGCCCCTCCAGCGACTCCGCCATGATCACTATATCATCGGCAAAACGAAGGTGAGTGATGTATTCGCCATTGACATTGATGCCGAACCCGTTCCAGTCCAAGAGCTTGAAGACGTCCTCCAACGCATTTGTGAACAGTTTCGGAGAAATAACGTCTCCCTGTCTCACACCACGCTGCAGTTGGATTGGTTTCGTGCTCTCGTCCCGTAACCGGATCGACATGGTGGCGTTACTATACAAACACTTCAACACCTCGATATACCTATAGTCGATATGACATCGCTGGAGGGACTGCAATACAGCCCAGGTTTCGATTGAATCGAAGGCTTTTTCATAGTCCACAAACGCTAGACACAGTGGCCGATTATGATTATCCATTCACATGCTAGAATTAAAAGGGTGAATAATAATTTCGTACAGACAACAAAACGGGTTTGTACCGACTTCTATGGATATAAAACTAAAACGAACATAGAAAAAAAATAGTAGGTATCGGTTGACTTTAATTAGTGAACCACACCTTTTACCGTGAAAGTCAACCTTTTTGGACGTGAACCATTATGTGGGCACGTCAAGATTTGTTTAGAAACCTATACAACTCGGCGTCAGTAATTTACTCTGAAACGGTCAGCCATTAGCGAATAGTGGACTGTAAAACAGCACCTATAATCCAAAGACGTAAAGTCGATTTTCGTAATTCATTGTAACACTGACCAAACTAAACATTCACCGTAAATTTGAGAGTTTCCAGTGTCATTAAACAAAGCAATGGTTCTGTTGAATGTGTAAATCTTTGTTCGGAGCGAGTGCGCGTCATTAGCGGGTATATGGGGCAGTTTAGACCGCAATAGCGGTACACTGTTAGCTGAGCTTTGCATCCAATAGTTACTGTTACAGATTAGAAGATGGGTCGCTGACTTCGGCTTTGCGTAATTATGGAACTAGTTTACATTGTTGCATAGTAAGTAGCCATTCCGTTGCACATTTCTTTAAAGGAAGCTGTACTGCAGTTAAAAGTAGCAACGTGGTAGTGGTATAGAGAAAAAACATTTTATACAAAGATTTTTGCTGTCAGTTGCATCGAAAACACTTCTTAAGTCAAAAGCTAGTTGTTCAAATTTTATACACGATAGTACTAAATTGATGAAGCTAACGAAGCAATATATTTAGGACATGATGTTTAGATATGTCATTATTAACCTTTTAGCCGAAACACAATTGTATCGGTTTCGGTAGACAGCTAAAGAAACATTGAAATTATTCATGCTGTAGACGCCATACATATTGATTGCGATCGGTCGGAATACTAAAACAGTTACGACTAATGCAATGAAACATGACCTAAACTAAAACTTAGTATTACAGCGAACGTGGAAACTTTTTTCTAAAATCCTAATTTCTGAAAGGCTGTCTTATTAAAACGTTGTTAAATAAAACAATGTGATCGTGTGGCCGAGAAACTAACAACCAGAATCGCACTTGAGATTTGCCAATTATTTTTTATTGTCATTTCAAAAACCAGGGTTAAGAAGCATAAACCGTCTCTAAATGCACCTATATCACACTAGAATGTTGCAGCAACTTTTTATATAATAAAAACAAAGTATAAATTATAATGTATTGACACAATGACGTGAGAAACAGCATGATAACAATTACGCAACATAAATGAGCACACTTGTCACTAGAATATTGTTCATCAGGTTATCTTAAAAGATAACATTCGCATAACAATATGACAATGGCATGTTAAATCATACAATCGGGGAAAGATTACATACATTATGATTTAAATTCTGAAGTGGAGATGCAAGTTATGTCAGCACAGCTGGAGATTTCAAAGGCTATCAAAGAGCAATTGAATTAGGCATGCTTTCAGCTGGTCAGATATAAAAATGATTACTTCGACACGAGATGAGATGGTTTTGATCAAGGAAATAACAAAAAAGCGGAGACATTGCTTTGATCTGTTTAAATTTACAACGCGCAACATTTCATGTGCGTATAAAGGAATATTTTGGAAGTATATGGCCTGAAAATACAACATTTACTAATAAATTAAATATTACACCTAGACAGAAAACCACCTTTTGGGGATCCATTATCGCAATCGCAAGTGAAAATTCCATTATTTGGACAAGCGCCTAAAATGTTACTGAAACTTCGATATGTTTCCAAGAGTAGTTTTTTCCACAGTGTAGAAAAACATGGTACCATTGACCGAGATGGGAGTTCAACAGACTGTTATGTGATCAACATATTACACGCATATAAATAGCTTTTTGTTGTCATTTTTTTGCGAACACACGCCTTACACGTGTGTCCTTATCTGTACTTGACACAAATGTTTGTTTATCTTTTTTATTCGTCTCTAATTTTGTAAACAAAGCAACGCTTTACGCATCGATATTGCAAATTTGCAATAGACATTTTTATTTTTCTTCATATTTCTTATATTTTTATACGATTTTCATCCTGTTTTGAGATCAGCTTTCTTCGGTAAAGTAATATCTATTATTATAGGAAAGTTACAATAACAAAAATGTTTAGACTGAAATGTCTAAATACGCCTTACATCGTGTTTTTGTGACTTCAGTTGTGGTTTTCGCAGAAAGTAATGAAGTACTTCTTATCTAGACTTTCTGTACTCCAGAAAACATGTGATGAGTCTGTATTCTTACTGACTACATAATGATTTTATTCTCTCAGTAATCTTTATCAGTCTCAACATTGCTGATGACTAACAAATTGACCTACAGATGCAAATCAAAGCTCTATCTGGCCTATCAACTATCACTGTTACGCGTTACAGATAAGCTACGCTGTTTAAGCATTTTTATCGGATGACCTGGCGACATCAGATAACATTTACATTTACGAATAATGCAGCTGCTTTGAGTTTAAGAAATTTGAGAGTTTCTTATGTAGAATCATACGGATTTTTGGGAATTCCCATTTCAAAAGATTATTTTCTTTTTGGCCCAGGCGGCGATTATGTTAATTTGTTTAGCACAATCGACTTTCTCACACATAAAATAGGAGCAGGATATATCGTAGTGTAAGGATAAGGCAAAACATACAATTATAATAAAATACGACAACACTACAAATCTCTTTACGAGCTCCTAGATTAAAAGAAGACAAATGTAAAATTATCAAACGAAATTACATAAATTTGGTTTGTTATGTCCATGTTAGCGTGTGACGCAATCCTATCAGTTTATATTTAAATTTCAGAGGGTGCGCTGCGCCGATAACAGTGCACCTATCAAATATTTTGATAACACATATTATTATTGTTATTCCGTGATAATACCTGCTTTTGGTTATGTTTATCATTCAGAAATGTTTATAAATATATGAATAAATATTTTTTTTTGCTTAAATAAAGGGTTTTCTTTGTTCAGCTATGGTTTAAGAACTGATTAAAGTTAGTGACCCGTCCAGTCACTTTCAGAATGGATTGTTTGACTAGGTATATCGAAGAACACACACTACTACATTGGTTGTGCGAGATGCAAGTGTACGTAAACGCTGAATGAGAAAGACATAGTGATATCTTTTAGCTTTTTTCAGTTGCGCCAAGTTACATAGTCCCTACTGGAAATAATATAACTTTTAATCGATTCTATACATCATTAAAGGAAACTATTTCTTCATGTAGGGTCATATAATACCTTTGTTATGTCTACATAAATACAGTGATTAGGGACAGTTACCATATCATGCATCGCAGATAAGACCGTATTTAAATAGTGATCTATCGATGTAGTAGGATATTTATATACCACATAGCGTTGATCTTTAACCTCCTTCGTGTTACTACGCGTGACTATTGATGGCTCCTATGTATTTTATATAATCTAGAATTCTATATATTCTGATCCTGACCTGTACTAAAGAGTTGGGTATATTCAAGGTTCTCTAAAAACTAAAGTTATTCAGGAGGTTTCAAATGGAATTATTTTCGAGTTTCAGGCATTATACCTTTTCCAGATTATTTGCGAAATTGTGGTTTCTACGCACAAAAAATACATAGCAAATAGATAATTCTGTGGAATCTAGCAGCATCCTATTTTGATTTATTAGATGAGGGACTTGATTGCACAGTTTTAGCTGTTATTAAGTTCAGTAACTTTCTTAATAAAAAGCTTTAAAGGACTTAACTACTATCACACACATATCTCACAGAAAAAGTAGAGGCAAGTGCAAAACTGGACTCTGAGCTCTCATGACGTATTGTTTTGTATTTCTAACCTTGACTTCCACGCACCGGCGGTTTTTTTGTCAAGATTGAAGCGGGAATGACAAGGGCATCGCATGACTTACATGTGGGATGTAGGATGAGGCTATAAATTACATGTGACAAACACTTTTTGAAACATGCGTAACGTTAGTATTTATAAAGGTTTAGGTTTGTATATATGTCGCTTTATTTTTATTTGAAATGTATCTGGCTATATAGAGGGTATATTATTTTTATTGTTATAGGAACCTATGTATCATACAGACATTTCTGATTTAATGGGGAATGCAAGACGGAACCTGATGAAATCCAGATTTGAATCATAAATTACGATGATTAAATGCTTATATTTAAGCAAAGAAGCTCCAGATTACAATAATAGTGCTTATTATCTTTCGAATGATGATATATACTGAAATCGCCAACAAACAGTGAGCAATCGTAATATCTAAGCACTGCTTGATTCTACTTTACATAAAAAGACTTAGCTTTTCGTGTGGAACAGATACAGGTTGATATTATATATTTTTTTCATTTTTTGTGCTGACCGATATTAATCTTCATTAGTTCGTCAATAATAGCACAGACATAATAGAGATTTTTACATAGATTGCATTCATAGACTAAGATTTTCCCACGTAAAAGATTGCCGCTGCAAGATTTTTATGTGTTTATTTTTATCGAAAACATTAATGTAACGTAAATTGGCATGAAGATAGAAATTGGTGTCGAAAGAAATATTTACGTAAAGCACAAAGTTCGAGAATATGTTTTGTCGTTAGAAAGCGATGTAAACAATGTATACAAATGCTCTGGAAGCCTATTAACATTTTTATTAGCCGTAAACAGTAAGCCACTTCAAAGGAGTATCAATGATGCAAAGTAGTTATAATACTCTTTTGAAATTATAATTTCATTGTTTTGTGTTTTTTTCTCCTAGCTTGCGCGACCGGATTTATTTGAAGGATACTTCAAGGAGAAGGATAAATATTTGGATCACAAACACGTAGCGGACGCTTATCGTCTTTGTATCATGATTTAGATTTACCTAAAAATCTTAATTTAGTTTTAGTTTCCTTAAAATTAATGAAAACATTATGTTTAATATTTACAATTAAATTATGTACCTAGTTATGAGTACTTATGAGCAATAGTAATTAAGCAAATTATGTTTTTTTTTTCATTTGAATTGTTTCCGGATACAGTTTACTGAACACACCTTGCATATTTAGCATACCTACACTAATAAGAATAACTTAGGGTTACAGTTGTAAACCCATAGTACAAAATCCTCTGAATAACTATGTATTTCTATTGTAACACAAGCGTTAGATCATGGCCACATACACTTCTAAGGCTTTAAAGAACCAGTAATTTACAGCCCAGTGTTTTTCCTTATAAAGAAATTACATTGTAAAAGTCTGTAGATATAATATAAATAGGATTTAATTACTTCAGTATAAGGATAATATTATTTTAATACATAATAAACAATGTCGCTTGGGAACAAGAAAATGAATCCTGAGAAAAAAAACTAGAATATGCAGATAATTTTTTTATTAAAAAACTGATTAACTACCAAGTTTATTTTTTGTTATGTAAATATTGTGTATTTTGACTACTATTTTTAAAACTTTAGAATTGAACTTATGTTATCCACTAAGCTGACATGAATATGTTCTCATAACGTTAATTTAATACCACCCGTTATAGGGTATGTTTTGATTGTGCTATAAGTTTGACTTATGTTTCATATTTGCATATAAATATGAAGATTAGGACCAAGGTCTCTAAAATTTTGTTGTGTCTTCATACCTGCCTGGTTGGCCTAGTGGCGCTGAGCGCGACTGCTACGTTAGAAGTCTTGGGTTCAATTCCCAAGTCGACCAAGGTGTAATTGGGTTTTTCTATGAAATTCTCAGTAGCAGGTCAGAGTTTGGATTTGTGCCCGGTTAGTGGCAATAGGCTCGCCCCCTATTACATGGGACCTAAAACATACCGGCGAACTGTGGGTGTACATTGGTACACCTCTGCCTAACCCTTCGGGGATACAGGCGTGATGGTATGTTATGTTATGTCTTCATACCTAAAAAGTAGGTAGGTACCTATTTAACAAAATCTTAATACTATTTATTATCAGGCAGGCAGTTAAGCCAGCTGATAATTGCCTGTATCTTGTTAATTACTTTATTCTTACCTCTGAACTGCGCCTCCCACTCCTTGACAGACTCCATTTGCATTGAGTTGAGGTCACTAAGGTCATCATACTCCTTGTCTGATGATGTCACCGAGAAAGTGGCCAGACCTCTTGATGCATCCTTCCCTCCAAATGCTGCATATGGGCCACCTACAATGCCATGAGGTTTTATTTAACATGATGACTTTTTTTATACAAAAAATATATGAAGTAAATATTTTTTGTTTTGTGGTAAAAAAAAATGGTTTTTACATTTTTTTTAAAAAATATAAGTCAATTACAACATGACTCAAAGATTAAGAAGAAGACTGGATTTATAACATCAACATAAAAAATAAACTAGATAAATTCGGGCAAGTCATTAGTCTTATAATTTATAATTCAAAAGGTTACTCAAGGTGCACAGTCTGCATGTTGAATGGATAATTAATGAGTCATGGTAATGTCAACTCTATTTATAAACAGCGACGCGAATGCACTCACCGGGCCCGTAGAAGCGGCGCCCTCGCGTCACGTCGAATATCCAACCGTTGACCGCCACCAGCACCCTCTTGCCAGCCTGCTGACCATCATATTGACGCAGTTCTGCCACTGTCATGTCCTTACGGAGCTTCGGCAAGTCCACAGCCGGCGCCTCGACAGGAACCTTTATGAACTTCGTGTATATTTTGTAGATCAACACACCGACAATTACCGCAGTTATAATCAAATTTACTGAATACGCTTCGAAGAAACTAGATTCCACATCTGGGCTGTCGGTCTCTGGTAATTTAGTTTCCGGTGATGATGCCATTTTAAAATGTCCACAATATTTACGCGTCGCCTCGAATATAAGAGTTAAAATATATAAATTTGTTGCACTATTACCATTCGAAAATGTAAAATACTAAAATCACTGACGTCAGCGTTCAGAACTTCAGACAACGGCGAGGCGACAACTTTAGTGTTGATATAGCAAATAAATGTGAGAAATATAGGTACAAAATAAAAGGGTTATGAAAAGCATAATAAATAAACAAGATTGGGATTAAAGTTCAACTGTCCGTTGCAAATTAATTAAGCTATAACAAATGACGTTTTTTTCTGTAAAAATAAAACCTAAGAAACGTGGCAGTCACAATAAACTAATTCATTGTGGTAGTAAAAATTTAAAATAATAACAACACATGCCAAATAAAGTCAAAGTGACAACTTTTCTTAAATATTGCTATCAATACAAAAACAAACGTATAAAACAACTAATTTTATTGATACTTCAGCCAATAAAGTTTATATATCTTTAAAATGACTACTTATCGCCTTTTGTCTATCACCGTTCCACCCATTTTCTGTACTTTACCTTTCGATGTTTTATGTATCCTGTGAATAACTTAACATTTAAAGTAATTTAAACAAAAGGACAAAACATCACAACGCTGACAACACTGTCCAGCGATGTCAAAATAAAGCCAAGGTGTTCAAATACTGTCACTCTAAAATATACCTTACCTTAATCGACTAAGATTTAAAACGCAATGATATTAAATATATGAACAGCGTTCCAAACCCAAAAAAGAGTAAAAAGATAATCACAATCATAGAATACATTTCTCAACTCTTTCACATTCATTATCTCTTGGAACAGAAAAAGATAAACACAAAATTGAAACAATCTAAATGCACTTGAAATGTATTTTTACAAAAAGGGGCCGTAACCGATAAATAAATAAGAAAATGTGGTGACTGCAGCTGAGCTGTGCTGTCGATCGTTTGTTGTGGTTGTAAATTCGCGCGATAGTATTGAATTAAGTTATAATTCATAAAATAGTTTTTCCTATTGGCATGTTTTATTCGAGATTTTAAATTATTATCATTATCAAATATCTGTGAGATAAAAGTGATAAAACTACAAAATGAAGGACCAGCGTTCTGATTTGTGTTCAAGATATATTAAAATATTTATCGTGGTTTCTTGTTACTGGTAAATATAGAATGAATTCGTTTTCGTTGTTGTTTCTAATAATTATTTTTATTTATTTCTTATAATTCAAAAGTATTTAATAAACAGGCCTGCAGAACGTTTACACGCCGAATGTCAAACACATGTATTTAGCTATGATAAAAGATTATTGCTTTGTTGTAAATATGCCGGTCGTAAAACTCGTACATAGAAAATATATATTAAAAACCCAATTTATATTTTATATAAATCTGCAATAAAATGTCTGTGATTTAATTTTAAAACCATCATATAAAAATATATTTTAAACCCAAAAAAATACTTCATAACTGAGACTGTTTTATAATTTTACGATAAATGGTTGCCTTCTATGCTAAGGATTTCAGTTTTGATTGCCAGATGGAGAAAATATTTGCTGGAAATCAAAGTGTTGGTGTATGTGACCTTTAAAATATATTTACTATCATACACATATGTCAAAGAGTCTACCTTCATGCTACATTTTAGATATATTGAGTCTCATAGACAGCCAATCTGCATAGATATTCTTACGACCATTTCTAAGAATTAGGTTTATTATATTATCAAATATGAATATAGGTGTTACGATCAACCTGGAACATCTTAAACAGACATCACCTATCCTGTCTTTTGGTCTATTCTTATGTCTAAAAAATCCTTCTTCTTTTCAGGATAGTGTCAATAGCCACAGTGTTTGTCAACAAGACACTACTAAGCAGTCAGGTGGTGGCTCTAGAAGCACCATTGTTCATAACATGGTTCCAATGTGTGGTCTCCTTCACTATATGCAGTTTGCTGAGCAGATCTGGTGGCATACCGAGAGTATTTTCATTCCCTAAGGGATCACCATGGAATGTTGAAGTCATGAGAAAGGTAAATAATAATTATTATAAATTATTATTATTAAATTATTAATTATTATTAATACAATATTAAATGTATTGTAGACCTTTAATAAACACATTTAAATTTATTAGTCTAGTCAAATACAAAAATATTAATTACATGTTGATTTTTTGAGTTCAAATCTATTTTGAATAAATTCAAATTGAACAATTATAATTGTTTGTGGATATGTTTTGAACAATGCTTGAGTTTAAGTTATTTAATTTTTTTTGGTTCATGTATAGTCTTTATTTTCCTTTTGATTACCATTGAAACTACATAAAATCTGCTTTCAAATTAAAATTTTTATCTAATCAGAAAATAATAAGTGTGTGTTGTGTATACATACACAATAATTTAATTAATGTTTGCATTCAATTTCCAATGCCAGTCTGATTTTAATCAATATGTAATATTAATGGTATTTCATATTCAAAATGCTATTCAAAGTTTAACAGCTGCACACATACATGAGTGTATTTTAAAGTATCATAGACCCTACTGTAGTAACAACAAATTTAGAAAATGAACTGGGGTCTGATTCCGCTATTTTAAAGTCAGTGGGTGGTAGGTTAATGAATGTGTACTAGTTATTGTGCCTAATTTTCGTATTCAGATAAGTCTACAATGAACAGTCAGTGGCAATCCTACAATGACAACAGTGGCAAGTAGGCATACATTTGTCATTAAACTAAAATCATCTGAATACGAAAATTAGGTACACACTGGAACATTCATTAACCTGCCACCCACTGACTTTAAAATAGCGGAATTGGGCCTCTGTAGTAATTTGACATATTTCAACTCGAATGTCACAAATTCAGTTTAGTTTGGTTTACATACACTCATTGGCTTTTACTGATAATACACATTGTGATAACAGACAAGGTTACAGCACTGGATTACCCCACTTGTTAATTAACATAATTTTTTCCTTGTATACAGGATTCTATATTTATGTATCTAATCAGCATGTAGAACTGTCCCACTGCAGGGTTAACGCCTCTCTCCCATTTTTCTACTTACTTCCATAAATACGTAAATAAAATTCCAAGATGTCTCACATTGTAAAGAATAATTACTTTGAACTAAAGACAAAACATTCAAATATTTAGTTTCTTTCAAACTAAATATATGTGTGTTCTGTCATAAGTTAAAAAAAAAATCATCTTGGTAAAAAAAAAAAAATAAAAAGAAAAAAAAAAAATTCAGATTTTATGAGAACTATATAATATATTATTTGTGCCTTTGTATCCTATTACTACAATTTGCTATGCTGATAAATCTCACGAGAAAATGATGGCTTACAAAATAATCAATGAAACACAATACCCTTCTTTGCGTAGTGCAGTCACTTCGGGTAAAAAGTAAAATATTTGAGTATTTTTTTAGTAATCTAACAAATGATTTCATAACCTGGCTGTAGAAATAGAAATAAATTCCAATTATAACAACTAGAAAAACAAACTTAACTAAAATATTCATTAAATAGTTGCATTTAATGTTTTTTCACATAACTATGTCACAATTCTTTTATAAATTCATATCACTTTCTTTTGTTTTCAGGTGATACCACTATCAATAATGTTTACTCTGATGATAGCAACAAACAACCTATGTTTAAAGTATGTCGGCGTTCCCTTCTATTATGTTGGAAGGTCTCTGACCACAGTCTTCAATGTGATATTCAGTTGGGTGCTGCTTGGACAAAAAACGTCTTACAGATGTGTGCTATGTTGCGGATTCATCATATTTGGATTCTACCTTGGAGTAGATCAAGAAAGTTTATTAGGTAAATACCTGTTATTTTAGTTTGCACATAACTTATAATTGTCAGTAGGTTTTTTGAAGATATTGACCAGGTAAATGAAGGAAATTCGGTTGTGAAACTTCAAAACCAACGACCTCAGACCACCTTGAGGTCGGGCCTGCGGGTGACCGGGAGGGCACCCCGTCACTCGATCAGCCGACAAGCCACGGAGGATACGGACGCCATGTCCCACTCGTCCGTCCTCGGAAGGAACGAGAGTTGGGCACCTTACACCCACCCTCTGAAAGGGGTCCAGTTCAGGACCGAAGCCTGCCGGAGCCGCGCAGAGATTGCGTAAGCGACCCCGTGGCTCTGACTAAGGCTAAGACGGGACCAGGGTGTTTTTAGTCGGTGCAAGTCCGACATATCCCCACGCTGTGCCCTCAGCGTGGGTTGAAATCATTAGAGTTTCACCCCGAAAATAAAGCGTAATGTATTACAATGTAGTGAAATGGCTCTTTTTATGTATTTTAATAGTGCTACATTTGTTTATTTATGAAGGCTATGTAGCCACAGTTCAGTGCACAACGAATTGAATTACTTATTTATATTGTTTGTTTTCAGGTTCATTCTCGCTCACGGGCACAATATACGGCGTCATAGGTTCACTAATGTTATCACTATACTCAATCTACACGAAAAAGGTTTTACCCAGTGTCAACCAAGAAGTTTGGTTGCTATCGTATTATAATAACGCTTACTCAGTATTATTATTTCTACCACTAATAATAACGAATGGAGAATTGACTGCGTTGTGGAATTATGATAACTTTGATAGTTCATACTTTTGGGTGCAGATGATAATTGGCGGGATTTGTGGATTCGCTATAGGTTATTTCACCTCCTTGCAGATAAAGGTATGTTACTCATTTTATTATCATCATAATGTATCTAATATTTAAATTCTAAGTACCTACTGAAAGTACATTTTGCTAGGTTTGTAAACCCATTACTATAAAAGCAATGAATAAACTGCCATTACTGATAAGACCAATTTTATTATGCAAATTTTGTTACATTTCAACAAAACTCCCACTGTATATGTGTATTAAAAGTAGTATTCGACTGAGTTTGTTTCGTGATATTTTCTTCTCAGGCTTTCGAATTCAGCTAGTTTATAAAAAAATATAGGTACGACATGTAAATGATGATTTTGTCCTAGTTACGAAAAAAATGTTATATTCTATTTCATTATTCCAGGGTATCTAATACTACAAAAGAGGAATAATATTGATTTAGCCTGTAACTGTAAAACTATTTCAATTATGTCCTAATTTTCAAATTCCAGGTCACTTCACCATTAACGCACAACATCTCAGGAACAGCTAAAGCTTGTGCCCAAACGGTCATAGCGACGCAATGGTACAATGAAAGCAAGAACGTACTATGGTGGGCTTCCAACCTTATTGTATTGGCCAGTAGTGGGCTATACGCGAGGTTCAAGCAGATAGAAATGGAGGAGAACTCCCGGAAGCCCATCTCCGAAGAGAAACGAAGCTTAGTATGATGTTTTATGAACTTGAATATCGTTATCGAAAGACTGTGTAGTGTTTAAGTTGATGCTTTATAGAAGTTTTTACGATTCCAGTTGTGTTAGAAAGTGTTATCGTTACACGGCGTATTTTTAGCCACTTTTAGTCTGTTAGGTCGGGTGACGTTACTAGGGGACTGAAGATTGATTAGCCTTTTTTGAACGTTTCGGACCTTAAAATGTATTGCGGCTAATAAATACGCTGTGTATTGTAGAAAAATATATTGGTGTTATAACTCCCTTTGAGATGTGAGAAAATAATAATGAATTAATACGTTTACAAGAGTGGAATTAATACAGATTGCGTTTATGTTATGTCAAAAATAATGAATAATTTACCAGTGAAGCTTTTTTTAGATAATTTGTTCTATATTTATCTTAACCTTGAAGTATTTATGATGTCTTAAGGTCGGTTAGGTTCATCTGGCCGTGTCGAGGTTACGGTCCAAACTGTCACGCTAGGGCGCGCAACCTGAACGTAGGCTATTTCCACTGCAATTATTTAATGCGTCTTCCTAATATCAATATCATTTAATAAAATAAAAAATCATTCCACAAGGTATAACTGCCTTAATAGTTAACAAGATTTGCATTTGAAGTATTATATTTATAGTAAATAGTACTAATAACGATGTTCGTTTAAGGTCAGTGAAGACGATCCAGAAAATACTGAAACTCCGACCTCTGTAGTATGCATGTGACTGTCATTGAAGTCTAACCAATGTAAGCGCACCGTACGTACGTAAACGTTAAGTTTTATGTTGTGAAAGTACCAGTTGTGTTTGTCTTTTTATGTAGTGTACTGTTGAAACGTCAAATTGTGGTGGGCCCTTTATCGCTGTGTGATAAATAGGCGGCTATTGCACGGTCAATCTAGATCAAGATTGACCGTCCAATGACGTAAGTTCAAGCCGGTAGAGTCCATCTTGATCAAGATCATGCGTCAGGACTACTGATCTTGATCCAGATTAACCGTGTTATTGGACTTATTGGTGATGGGTGGTGATGTTCCAATTACCGTATGCCTAAACAATCGAAGATCCGACCAGATCTAAAACTGTTATTATAACACTTGTGAAAGGGCGTGGGGTGAATGCAATAATCCAATGTGATTTGTTCAATTATTGTTTATAATTAAAAATAATCGTTGTTATTTATATTTAATACAAGTGAGTATTATTTCTATTAAAATGTGACCTTAACAATCCAGATAAATATTGTTTAATATTTTTGTATTTATGTACTAAATATAGATTGTTTGATTCTTCAGAATCTACAATGTGATCATATAGTTCTAAGCCATAAATTATGTTCCAATCTATTGTAAATAATTTGTTATTAAATGATACCCATTCTGTGTATCTGAATCTTTTTGTTCTGACACTGTAACCCATGATTTTGATGTCTTTCAGGTGTGGTTTGTCTGAGTTTTTCTGTGGGTAAGCATTAGGCCGTGGATACTGGCTAAATGCAGCATAAGTTCCAGCTTTTTGGGCACCATCAATCATTAATGGTTTTAAACTCTTTCCTTCGAAGCATAGAAGAGACTTGTCATTATTCTTACACTTCGAAATGTTGTGGGGAATGCCACTTAAATCAACCAAAGTGGGAAATATATCAACCAGTTCTACAGGAGTTTGTACGACCCTCGTTGACATTCCTGGTACCGAAAATATTAAGGGAACTTTTAGGGCCACATCAAAGTTACTATACTTGGCCCATAAACCATTTTCGCCTAGAGACCAGCCTGTAAAAAGAGAGATTGCATTACTTAAGGAAAAATGTTTGAATGCCAAATTAGGAGCTAATTATAATAGGTACTGACCGTGATCACTAGTCAAAACTACAATTGTTTTCCTCTTATCGACGAAATTCATTAGGACGCCTATTAAATCGTCAATGTACGTTGCAGCCGCGTAGTAACACTGCCTAATTTTTATTGACCATTCGGAAGGCATATGTCCAAAAGGAAAGGATATGTTTAGTCGTGCTATGTCATCTCTTTTCCTCACGTCTGTCCATGTGTGCCAGGCCACTAGCGGTATATGATGAGGCATGTTGGGACGCTTCGGCGGTTTCACTTTGTTGATCGGAATTCTTTCTGAAAAATAAAATGGACACAGACGGTTATTGGAAAGGCTAGGCTTGTGATTAAGGTCAATTTAGATTCACTTCTCGACTTACCTAAATACTGTTTTGGAAATTTTAACGGTATGTGAGGCTTATGAAAACCTACTGCTAGGAAAAACGGAGAACTAGAATTCCTATTCGAAAGAATATTTATGGCGTACTTTAGTGACTCTAAATCAGGTAAGGTCTTTCCTGGTTGGTTCAAAATATCAACTGGACATACAAGATTTCTTTGAAGTTTTTCTGTAATGCTGTCTATGCAGACAGCAGCATCCTTATATTTTTCAGTTGGAGGATGGTAAGGATAACGAGTCCAGCTATAGGGGTAATCATCAGTGAAATTAGAACTTGCTCCAGGATGAAAAACTTTTCCCACTGAGTATGTTTCGTAGCCATTTTCTTTAAAAAATTGTGGTAGGGTAGTAAAGTTCCCTACGGTGTCTCGCCAGTATGAGTAGAAGTCGTATAACCGCAGAGCGTCTGGGCGCCGGCCAGTTAGTATTGAGTTTCTGCTTGGAGCACAAAGGGCTTGCTGAAAAATTTATGCATTAACCACATAAGTATGACCAAGTAAGGTATAAAGGAGACATTCATATGAAACAACTAGTTATCTACGTCTTACCTGTGCAAAAGCATTCTTGAAGTTAACGCCTTTATCTGCAAGTTTTTTTATATTTGGTAAGTTTATGGTTTCTTCCGAAAGATGGCGCAAGTCGTCAACAAATATAACTAAAAAATTATTTTGAGTTACACTTGAAGAAGCAGTCTCGCGTGAAAAAAACAATATCAAAGGGATTAGTAAATACAGCATGACTGAAATATAGCTTATCACTGATTATAATTATTAAATTATGTTTAACGAGGTGAAAAGCGCTAAGTAGAGAAAAATTTACTCATTTTGCGGCTTTCTTTTTTCTTACTCACATGGAGTTGCCACACTTGAACATCAGCTGTACGAGTAAATTGTTTTCTCTTAATAAATATTCATTTAGACGACCTACAGTTTGAAAAAGTAATTTTACAAAAAAACTTTGTGAAATATTTAAACTAAGATCAAAAACAAAAATCTACAATGCATTAAATGAACGCATTCTGCAAGAAACGGAACATTCCATTAACCTTCGTCAAAGAGTAAACAAATCGCACACAGGGCAGTGTTTTCACTTTACGATACACGAATCTAACAATTTAAAAGTTTCCTTTAAAATGACATTCCTAATTGTAGATTGTATGTATGTCCAGTTGATGTATAATAATTTCAGTAAGTGGCGTAGAAACATGTAAATCTTACTGTAAATTAATTAAATAACTAGTATCAGTTAGGTGTCGCCTCTGTAAAGCTAGCTTTAAAATTCTATGAGTGAAAAATAGCATTGAGTTTGTGTTTGACGCAGAGTGGAGTGTTTTCAACACAGTGATAAATTGTGCATGTGTGCATTTGTGTACGAATGGAATGATTGCTTTGTCGTATGACTAACGCACACAGTTACAATCCGAACAAGTGGGCGTTCGGGTATTGTCATTCAAATCATCTGTTTCGTAAATCGTTGTATATTTTGTACATAAAAACTAATTTATTTTTGATTTATTTATTTAATGAGAGTTATATTAAAGTAATCATTGATTAGGTGCGCGAGTGAGTTATGTTTGTTTAGAGTTTTTGTTTTCATTCGTGTGACGTCATTGTTTTCGACTGCCAATACGACGCAATAGCATTTTACTCGAAAATGGATTTAAAATGAGTATTATTTTCGTAAACAAGGTAAGTGTGTTATGTAAGACGCATATAATATTCATAATACGCATTAAAATGGTTAGATATTATCAGATCGTAGGGTGTACGGACTTCATCGATTTCCTTTGTCCTCGGTCCCCTTTAAAGTACGAAGCTAAAGTGAATAGTTAGTGTGTAGATAGGTATATAGTAGTGCTACCAGCTGTTTCGAAACAACATAAACATTTTTGTGTTTTTTTGAAGACGGAATACCTATTCATATAGTGGTGGAACATTGTTTTGTTTTACGTAATGTATTTTTTTTTATTTTTATCGATAATATGATCAATATTAAATTAGACATCTATTGTTTTTATTCAAAATAATCTTGTTCTTTATCATTGTTTGTGCAACAAATCGTATTAAGTACATTCTAATTTTATTGTTAAGGACAGACATAAAATTTAATAGAACTATAATGTATGAATCAAAAGTAATTCCAAAATCAGTTTCAATCAGTATGCTATTGGCCAGTAGTGTGGTAATAATTGAATTACATACTCAACTGCTTAATTATTTTGTGCATAAACAAATCAATGTTTTTAGTTTTATAATGGTCAAGGTCACACTACATTCAGTCTGTTTGTGTTTAGAATTTGAATGATTAATTCTATAGCATCAATCTTTTCTTTGTTTTTGAATCGAAAGTACCTATAGTATAGCAATTAAGTTAATAAAAAATATAGTTAATGGTGGTATATTAATATTAAAACTAAGCCCATTCTAACTTCAACAAATAAAATCTTAAGGAAAATGTAGCTAAGGTCACTCCAAGCCTCTTTCTATACTTGACTCAAATTTTCATAGAAATTGGGTCAACTATTTTTGGTGATAGTTCTGAACTGATTGACAACTTCTTCTTTCTACATATTATTATAAATATTTTATGTAGTTTTATTTTCTTGAGTGACATGGCGAGAAATTTATAAGATATTAATTTTTGTTCTAAAATTTATTTTATAGAAAAAGAGTATTTAAAATATGAGAAAATACACACATTCATCTGTTAATATTAGTCTATGAAATTCTTAAAAATATTAATTAATGAGTATTTTGGACCAAAATGCTCCAAGCTAGTAACAAAAATAATTTATATAAAAATAGAAACAATGGGAAGCCATATTATTTACTACAGTAATTATCTATTGTCAATACTCTTATCTTGTTGTTACTGTATGACTTTGTCACCTCATTAGCTTACTGGGGCAATTAAAAGGTTAATCATGTAGATCCCTTGCAATGGGAATCTATTTAATTGCAAGTTACCATGTCTTAATTTAAATATTTAGCTCATTGATGTTGATTCTGTATTTTATTTTTCTTAGGAAAATTCTGTTATTCTAAATTTTAGCAATAAATACACTACTTCTTTGTTGATGACACATACTTTGCAGCTGCAATAAACACAGTCAGTAACAAGTCAGGTACAACAGTCCCATCAAATGATTGCAAATATTGCAATAAACAGGACAATTATTTAATAATTGGTTTAAGATAGCCTCATCTTCTTTTTTGTTATATCGATATTTCAACCTGGACATAAGCCAATTACTAATTCATTCATGATGAAGTCCCATACATTGTCTCATTTTAGAAACAGGTAGACTTTTAAGTTTTGTTGAACGTGTGGGAGTATAGATTGATAATTTTATCTTTAAAGAAGTCCTTCTGTCTGTTTTTAAATAATACTACTAAAAATAATGATGACTAATCATTATTTTTATATGATTATTTTGTAGAAATATGTTTTTGTTTCTGCATTCCACCTATTTAATGGGCATGTGGTGTAGGCGACGCTAACACAGCATGTCAGCGGAGTCGCCGCGGCACGTGCGGTCGGGCGGGCCGCTCACCGTGCCGTCTCAGCCACCCAGCGACCGCAGCATCATCGACGCCGTATCAGGGTTCATTAATGATGTCACGCTCTCTTCATCATCTACTGTTGACCCCAAGGATGTTATACAGTGGGCAAGGTAAAGTAAACTTTGTTGATGATGTTGACGTTTTCTTAACCGTGATTCCAGTGATGTACCTATATGTTGAGAGAAACCCAATTCTTTTTGCCTGGAAAAGAGGCCGTTGACTTTGAGACAGGACTTTGGTATACATTTGGCCATATGAGGGTATAAAAGGAAGTTAAAGGTGTAGTAAAGCAATCAAATCCATTCCCAGGTTCGAAACAACTGACATCAACGAACCGACACCTGAAGGGGACGGTGACAGTGACGTGTCTCCTCTGCTCCTAATCCTCGGCTACGGGTCCGGAGTCCAAGTATGGCTGATCCCTCCGACCGGGGAGGCGCAGGAGGTGTTGTCATGGCGACAAGGCACAGTGAGGGTGCTCCGTATACTGCCTACTCCGCAGCACGGCGACTGCTTCGCGTCGAAGAGGCCCCTCATCGCTTTGTGTGACTCCGTGAGCCCGGGACCCGCTTTCTGCTCGCTCAGTTTTATTTCGATCAGAGGTGGTGAACAGGTTAGTCTTATTACACAATATATCATTCATGTATTTTACGGTACTTCTTGCTTCATTGCTTCTAAATGGGTCGTTAGCAGTATTCTTTTATCACTAACGTATTTACCGACTACCACCCTAAAGAACTTTATAAATTAGTTCCTGAAAACACATTATTTACTTTTAAAACTTAAGTTAAACTTATAATTTGGTGTCTACACTGTTTCCTATTGCAATATTCTATTATTATTCAAAATAACTTTACTACACTTTGAATAAATTTTATATGTTTTTATATCACCCTGTTAATATTCAGTAGGAATAAATAGCTGATAAGAAAAACGTTGACTCGAGTTGACCTAGACTGACACGTGTACGATTATGTATCGAACTAGGTAGACAAAATATCCTGAATACTACGGGATTATCTCTGTCTTACTACGATATTCGGGAAAATGGTTGTTTACTAAATACTTGTCGGTTTTTATCAGACTGTAGTCATGCGAGAAACACGCGATGCCCATTATTGACGTCGATAAACGGAGGCGTGTCTTTGTAGATACTGAAGTGTTGTAAAAATGGGAATAAGATAGGCAGGCTTCTATGTAGCTAAGGAGAAACTTCCCTAAAAAAATAAGTTTTGTACTAAACGTAGTATAATATAATTCTGCTTATTTTTTTGACTTCTATACACATAATTTACATTATATGCCCTATACTATTAAAAATAGTGTTAATAAGCAATTTGGCATTTAAGCAATCAATCGATAGGTATTATACAAACAAAGGATCTCAACTTCTTATTTAATTGTTTTCTCTCCTGTTATCAGGTGAAGAGCATAAAATTCAAGAACCCGATACTAGACGTGCTGGCAAACAAACGTTCAGTGGTCGTATCCTTCTCCGAACGATTCGCAGTCTTCGATGCCGCGACCTTAGAAGACCGAATGGCCGTCACTACTTGTTACCCCTGCCCGTGTCCTTTAGGGGGCAGCTTGCCTATAAACCCCTTGGCGCTAGGAGATCGCTGGCTGGCTTACGCTGACAAGAAACTCAACCAGTCGAAACGAAGCAGTGGAGGTTGTGAAGGTAAGACTGATTTGTTATCGATTGTTTTGAGGTTTTATCGAATATTTTTGCCACACACGGTCAACACGTGTAGAAAACTTATCAGAAAAATAACGATGATTTCAGTATTCATGTTTAGTTCAATGAACTCAGGTATAGATAAATAACATTGATTAAATTTATTAAAAAAAACTTATGCGAAATTTTTACCATCTCTGATTTTCCTCGTCACATATTTTAGAGATAGTCAAGCCTTTTGACATTCACGTGCATTTTATTATATTCTTGTTCTTAACAACAACCTGTCAACAAGTACTTTGGCATCGTTAAAAATATTCTTGATACTTTTAATTCTGACGTCAGTAATCTGTTGCTTAGGTTTGCCAACAACAGCTAATTGTTGCTACGCTCACTTTTTACAAGCATTTTAGACTATACCAGGTTCAGATTAAAATAAAGGTAAAGAAAATACAGCTAGAGAATTTATAAAAGATAATAATGTTGCCGGGTTTTGTAAATACTGTAATTAATTTAATCGTTCGCTAGGCAATAAAAAGTAGACAAATCGTTTATATTTCAGTGGCCTATAATTTTAACCTAGACTACTCGGATATTTTTTACTACGTTATTTTTAAAAGCTATTTATGGAAACTTTATTTTTATCTTCACCTACGTGTTTTCACATACACACAGGTAAATTGTTTAAGTTACATTGGTAGCAATTAGAAGGACCTGTAACAGATTCGATAATTACAATTTTAAAAACCTTATAATTTTTATTTATTATATCGTTAATTATACTTGATTGATTAGGCATTCGCATCCACTAAAGATCTTGAGTTGAATGACCTTCGGAAATCTAAAAACATCTCACACTAACACAAATTCACTGAAATTAAAACATTAAACTGCCACTATTCTCCATAAAGATCGCTTTTATCTAGTTTGTAACGATCCCGTGACGACTCAATGTTATTTGAAGGGCTTTGTACCCCGTACATAATTTAGTGGCACATCATTAATGCACTAGTCCATGACCCTTTCTGCAGTGTGACGTCACATAGGTAGAACTTACTAGAACAGACCAAAGCTTTGTTATTTATATTGTTTGTGTACTCAAGTGAATATTGTTATTGTATGTAATTGCACGTAATGCGTGTTTTACGGTAACATGAGCATTGCATAATATTGCTATCGTATTAAACCAGATACAAATTAGAACGCCATTAATGGAAAAATAATTAAACGCTGTATTTGCGCGGAAAATTAATGTTATTTATTTGAACGGTTTTTATAGAGCGTAACTATTTTTCATACTGATATAAATGAAAATTCATATCCAGTATTTGTAATTATCAAGTTTCCATTAATAAAATAAAAAATACATCAACATAAAAACTTGCAGTAAACAAAAACTAAACTGGTAATAGCTATAGGTATCTAATTTATTAAAGGTTATCGTATAGTGCATACAAGATAAATGTAATAAATCATTTAAATAATATCAAGCCGCAACTTGTTTATAATATAACTAGTAAAACAGGGAAGCGGTGCATATCATATCTAACATACATATACATGCTAGGTATCTATAGCAATATGTATATACAGTACTGACCTACCTCAAAGTCATTGTTAAGTTTCCGTAGTTTTTTGATCAGACATTAATTCGGTATAACTTCCGTTCATAAACTTAGATGAGAAAATCATTAGGATTGTGGTAATCAAGTTTACTATGAATAAAAAATACAAAGCTATCGCATGTGTAGAACAGGGTAGATGGCTGGTATTGAAATGCAAAATCTATATTTCGTCAGATGACATAAAAAACACAAGACGTATATTTTGCATTTTACGAAGAAAGAATGGACTAAGTAGATAAGGCAACAAATTTAAAGAGTAAGGGCTAGGGTGACGGGTGAGCTTGCACAAAATTTACGAAATCGTGACGTCATCCGATATTTCAAACCAGTGTAGTCGAAAGTTCTTGATAAATCGGACATTAAAAAACAATTAGCCATCTATCGAAATAAAACTGTAATCTAAAAAAAATAACCTAATATAACGTAAGAAAATTTATTGTGTAATGCGCATAATAAAGGTAAAAATAATTTAAAATGGACCGTATGTCGCAGAAATTACGTATAAAATTATCCTAAATAAAGAATTCTCCGTAATTATATCGACATGAAAATATTGAATTTTACTCATAAATAAACATCAATTAAATTCTTTTGTTTATTATATACGGGGTGTTGACTTTATACAGTGTGTATAAATTTTGTTGACCTTACCGCTTGCATATCATTGTATAGAGGTGCGTGACTAATCGTTTGTGCATGTGTGTATTGCCCCATTTCGTGATAATGCGTGTAACGGTAACTTTAAAATTACTTTTTTCTTTATTGTTTTGTAAGACGCTCTGTTGATTTAAGATTGCTTTGCATGTTCTACCACTAAATGTAGTCCGGGTTTTTATGGATCGCTAATCTTGTAATCTTGTGTGTCTTTGTTGGGATAAAGTATTCTTGCATTACACCTATTACAATAATGTATCTAATTTTCCTTTCATCATGACAAAGTCAATACTTTCTTAGTTTTTAGAAAGATATTTCTATTTGTCAGTTTGGTACAATATTTATTCTATTTGTTAATTACACGTTTAAAAATCTAAAATCGCGATTAAAATAAAAATCAACATCCTCAGGTGAAGGCGTAACCAGCTACACAGCTACCGTGCTCCACGCAGCCAAGTCCCTCAGCAAAGGCCTGCGCGGGCTCGGCGAGAGCGTGGCGCACAGCCTCGCGGGGGGGCGGAGCACCTCGCAGTCGCCCTCGCCGCCCAACGCCGATATACAGCAGCCGGGGGTCGTCACCATACTGGATATTGAGGTTAGTGTTGTTACATACAATAGTTTTTTTTATTACACCATGAGAATTTCAGCATAATCAACTTTTTTTTTGGTAGCGATCTTTGCAGTTAGCCTGAGCGCAGGCTTTGACTGCTTCACCGGACTTTAATATATAATCAACTTTACTGTTAGTTAAACAAAGGGCATTTTCATATGGGCCAGGGAAGGGGATAAAATAAGACAATAGACTGACAGTGAAATGGCGGTCATATCGCTAATTAGACTATATTACTAGAAAATTACCGGTCTTACTTAAATTTCGTACTATGTGTGCTACATTTATGTTATTGAGAGCTCAAAACCTAATCACTTTGTTTTACAGATAATTTTCAGGTAGTGTTTTAAAAATGATTGTAATGCTACTAATACTTCTCTTAGATTAACAATAAAACTTTAAACACTGCACTAATGACTTTTAGCTATTGCACGCAAAAGATGTTTATTGACTTATCCGATCACATCCAAGATCATTTATATCACATTATAAATAGATTTATAAATCTTTAGGGCCCTGTCATAAAACGCTTAATCACACACAATCATTATGATGTTTTTTTTATGGACGCTGGTCCATAAAAAAAACATAATTTCCTCATCAGTTAAGAGGCTGCTCTTAACTGACCCATTACAAGACAAAAGGTCTTATTTTCATACAAAGAAAAACAATGAATACTATTGAAAGTATACATTGAGTGTCTATGCCTTTACTCATGCTCTCATATATCTGTGTGTAAAGACCCTTAGTTTTTAAACGAGTTTGTCAGTCACCAATGACTGGAAGTGACCTACTCGGCACCCAAAGTATAAAGGAGTAATATTTTTTAGATAAAACCTTTAAAATTCTTTTTTAAAATTCCAGGGTAACGAGGAAGAAGACGGCCAAGACAGCGAAGAGCCCTGCGACCCAATAGTGGCTCACTTCATAGCGCACTCGGAAGCCATCATAGCGCTGAAGTTCGACGCGAGTGGCATGCTGTTAGTGACTGCTGACCGGCGCGGGCACGACTTCCACGTGTTTAGGATCAACCCGCACCCGTGTGGGGCGAGCCTCGCGTCCGTGCATCATCTCTATATACTGCATAGGGGGGATACTACGGCTAAAGTGCAGGTTTGTAGAAAAAAGCTTAAATACAATGTCACGTAGTTAGTGGTGTAGTTTACGGAAAAGTTATCGTAAAAGTTTGGGACAAAAAATGTAATATTGTTTCATGTAATGTAAATAATTTTCAACAAACAGAACCCTTTAACCTGGTTAGCCATGTTTGCTTGATGTAGAAATATATTGATCACACTGATATGCTGCTTTTCGTTGTAGTTTGGCCTGCAGCGTATAGATGTCGCTATAAATTTTCGACCACTTCGTGCCCCATATATTTTTTATAAACTATCGAAATAAATAGATTGCGTCTTTTAAAATCAGTCAGCTACCCTATTGTCAAAACTGTAATGAAACTTGTGGTTTTCCGCCTATTGATGCCACAGCATCCACGGTGGTATGTCTGTTGAACTATTAAGATTGTATATTTATAATATTGCTACTTTCAGGACATAGCGATATCCTGCGACTCCCGCTGGGCGGCGGTCTCCACCCTCCGCGGAACAACACACGTGTTCGCCATCAGCCCGTACGGCGGCGCTATCGGCGTGCGTACACACACGCAGCCGCGCGTCGTCAACCGCCTGTCGCGGTTCCATCGCTCCGCTGGGTTGCCGATACATGCTGCTGCTGCTAAGAGGGCCTCGGCTGCTACTGTGAGTAACTACAGTCCTATTTCAGTGGGTAGTAAGCAGGGTCCATACTCCAATACAAGAAAAAATAGAATACAGAAAATATTTCATTTCATTTATTTTTTCATAAAACAATCATACATTGTAACTGAATACACATACATACAATAGCACATAAACAGTATACATTAATTGGATAATTACTTAAAAAAGTGCGTGCAGAGCATTGTTGGACTTTATCCATAGAAGACCTTCACGATTGTTGCATCAAGCATTAGAATAATAAAGACTGAAAATATCAAAAACATTTAAAAAACTAACATGGATGGTTGTCAAAGAAAGAAAAAATTGTGTTACCTTTCCATCGGATTGTGTGACGTAAAATTCAAATCTCGAAATAGAACCTTTTCTATCGCTTCTGCATTTTAAGATTACCTCAGCTTCATTGTCTAAACGTTAACATTTTTCCGTCAAGATAATATTATAACTGTTTAAATCTCTCGATATTCCAGGTGGACAACCTCCCGCAAGGCGCTTGGTTCCCCAACCCGCGCCTGCCGCCGTACCCGCTGCCGACCACGCTGTCGCCACTCGCTCAGTTGCGACCCACTGCTAACATACCGACGCATACCATCACTAGAAACAGTTCGGGTGAGTACATATTTGCTATATAAGTTTAGACTTAAATGCTGTGTGATAAAAGGAATTTTTGCTTGAATAGAGGATTACACATTATATTTGATTATTTAAATATACCTACAATAAAGTTAAAAAATAATAATTGAGATACAGAATATTGTCATACTACGAACTAAAAGACTGGAGTATTTTTATGTAAAGAGCGTATTTGCGTTTCTGGAAGTTTCCGGAAAAAAAATACACGCAACAAGCCACTTAGGTTGGTTTTAGCTGGTACTGGTCCTGAACGATTCACCTTTCGCTGGGCGGGTCAAGTTTAACAGGATTTTAATAGGGTTAAAAAATATATACCCGAAAACAACTAAGCCTACTTTAACCTAAACATATTAAAACATGGTGATAATACAACATTTATCTCCGTTTCCCCAGGTCGTCAACGCCTATCATCACTGTCCGAGGACAATAGCGCAGCCCCATTATTAGCTCGTGCCCGCTTCGGAGCCCCGGCTGGGGGCAGAGCACCCGCGCCCGTCGCCGCGCTCTACCTCATGGCGGCCAGCGGCGAGCTGCTGCATCTGCTGCTGCATCCTAAGCCGCTCTCCAGTATGTAGCTTGTATATCGATAGAAATGCTAAAAAGGTTCTAGCTAAAAGTAGTATAGAACACAAAAGCACAGTCAGTAAAGAAAGCAGTACCTTGCACAGTTAATGACGTGATGAGTATTAATAAGACAGGTTACAGTGTTCGATGGACTATCAATTTGTAATATACACTTTTCCGTAGACTTTTTAGACGTACGTGAGTCGAATAGGTCATTTACATAAAAATAAATGGCGACGCTGATACTCGCAATTGTATGGTCGCATTTCTCAGGTTCCTTCGACTAGTTTTTACACGACTGCCCAAAAAGGAGTGTTATGTTTTCAGGGTTCATGTATGTATGTATGTATGTATGTTTGTGAGTTTCTTTATTCCACCATAACTTCTAAAAGGCTTGACCGATTTCAATGTTTGTGGTATCATTAGAAGCTTTGAGTTATCCCGAGTGACATAGGCTATGTGGACATTAAAAAATGGTCAAGTGTGAGTCGAAATCGCCTGCAAAGGGTTCCGAACGATATTTTTTTTTGTGTTGTGTCATGTTGTTTTGTTGTTCACTATAAAAACAAGTCAAATATTTGCAGTCGGGGTCGGTTACTTGGAACAATTCATTACAGGTCCCCCGACTGCAAATATTTGACTTGTTTTTATTTTTTTTTGACATGGCAGGCGTGTTTTTTAATTTTTTTAATTATAATTTTTTTATTGGAGTAACTATTTTATTAAACGCGATACCATCGCACATTTTGCTATACTACATATACTGTCTTGAATGTAACGATTATACTTCAGTAATTTTAACCCCTACTCTATACTTTAACTTCCCCTCCCAAGGTTTACCAAAAGAGAAGATCTGCGACGACTCTCCCATAGAGTTGGAGGTGGAGCCGGTGTCGCAGTGGCCGCTGCAGCGCCCCGCCGCCGCCGCGGACCTGCTGGCCCCGCTGCCGCCCTCCAACCCGCTGCTGCAGCCGCAGACCTGCAGGGTTACTATCATTTTATAGGGCTTTATTGTCAATTGTGGGAAGTCATGTTAGAAGACGGCAGAGAAAAAGTGGAATAAGCCAAGCCAATAAGATATAAGCATAATTAATTAAAAAGTAATCGAATTCCTTGAATGGAATGGAACCCCCTGTAACATACACCCAATGGATGACAATTTTTTTTTTTTAAATTGGTCCACAATTTGGTGACATCGTGTAAAAAATATACTAAAGAAACATATTTTGAAATGATAACCTTCTTTTTTGACATGATTTGTCGCTGTGGCTGGAATTGGTTAGATGGAAGCGTCGTAATAGGTTTAATTATGGAAGAGGAACGATAATAACAGTAACTTAATTTCTCCCGTTGACCCAAAAAGAAGACAGGGCCATTATATTCACTTTTTATATAAAAACCTGGATCTAATGCCGCAAATTATATTTACTTTATCTAATAAGACCTAAAATTATAACTCAACAATATATATATATAATTGTTACAGAGATGCTCCGACATGTGTATGAGCGAGGAAGAGCGGTGGTTGTCTCAAGTGGAAATCGTGACGCACGCCGGCCCGCACCGACGCCTGTGGATGGGCCCACAGTTCGTCTTCAAGACCTATAACTGCACGGGGTATGTGTAATATCATTAGATTAAACCAGCATTTACTTAGTTTAATAGTCAAAAACATAGTGAGTGACTTCATTAGGTATGACGTATTTAAAATTGTTAAGAAGCTAAGATAGATCCTTGGGGTACTCCCATGTCTTTGTAATTTAATGTCCTACATAATAGCACCTCTTATTGCTTATTTTGATAAATGTTATAATAATACGGATTCAATTATTTTTAATTGTTTATTTACTTTTTACTCATGGTATTTTGAACTTGTATCTTGATTCACTTTGTCAAACGCTATTGAAAGATCACAAAGTACTTTCGAACAGAGTAAATATTCAAATGGTAGATTTTTTATTTTTGACGCAACAACTTTCAAACTATAATTGCATTAAAGCTATTCAGTTTAGTTACTATAGATGAAGCAATCTTTTCTTCGTTAGCAATTTGTATGACACATTTAATTACTTTTAATGATGTGTGTGATTGTTAGTTACATAAATGTATGTTCGTAACAGGTCGAGCTCATCGCTATCTGAAGCGGAGACAGTAGAAGTAGATGCAACCGCGGCGCGCGGCGTGGCTCGCTCCAACCCCGTCAACATGCCCGGCGTCAGGCCTATCGTGCCTGTGCTCATCGATTCCGGCTCAGCCAGTTAGTAACACACATTATAGTCCTATTATGTTTTCATCCTTCACTTTCTACAAGATTGTTGCATAGAAATTTGTTTATATGTAAAAGTGGATTTTAACATGACTGCCTCACTTTTACAGTCCAAAATTACATTTTGTCTCTAGGTACTCAATAAAGGAAAAATAACGAAGAATACCTAGAAACAGAAGAAGCCAATATTTTAGCTTATACGAAAAATTTAACTGCAGAATGTTTTACAGTAGCATGTTGGCCCCATTTGTGCAGAATTTTATTAACTCCTGTTTTTTCTCTCAGTCGCAGTTCAACTAATTTAACATTAAAATACTGAAATCATCTTGCTATGTAAATCTGCTTTTATATTCAGTGACAAAAAACAATTCTTTACTTATTAATCACCTTAATAACTACCATAACATTTCTAAATATGTCCTTTTCCGCAGGTTCCCTCGAACATTCGCCATCGGACAGCTTTCGCCGCAAATCGTTGTTAGCGGACAGTGGGCGCGCGACCTCCGTGTGTGACGTGCAGCTTCGAGAAGATCTAGCGGAAGCCATGAAGGAAGATCACGGTATGTTACATATTATATGGAAAATTATTAAAAAAAATTAGGGCTAATTTCATTGGTTGATAACTCAGTCGATATACCGCATGCGGGAAGACCCACGTCTTAAGCAATAAAAGGCACCTTTTGGTTCTTAATTTAAATCTTCCGCGCACCGAATACCGGGTTCACCAACCAATGAATTAAGATACCGCATGCGGTCCCGGTGCTTTAAAATAAAATCGCCCGCACCCCGAATGCGGGTGGTAACGACCAATGAAAAAATCAAAAAAATTTAGGACGGTCTCTGATATGTTAAAAGTAAATGAGCAGATAACTAGACGTTTAAGAACGTCTGAAAGTTCATTGCCCTTTGAGTAGGCGTTCAGATATAACAGCGAATTTGTTTCAAAACAGTAAACTTAAACTTTGTTATCACTGATGTGCGAGTCACCAAACGGATTCTACAAACTATATGTTTAAATTTTAATATCGCGAGTGACTAAAAAAATACACATTTCAAATCTTTGGCTATCTCAACGCCAATTTTAATTTAGATCAGTTTCCAGTTTGCACTGTATAAGAGAAAAGGGGGATGCTCATCTGAGGCCCTCAGTGGATAATAAACTAGTGAAAATATAGTTTATAACATTATAAATATTTTATAACATTAAAGAAATCTAATTTTTGATATCCATCTTGGGCCTAAGACACTGCGGAAAATGGGTATTCTCCTTTCGCATTTTTATTTATCATTTTACAACGTACAGCGGATGTACTTCATGAAACATTTTTTCAAGACACGATAAATTTTTTCGTGCGTTTTTTATTAAACGCTTTTTAAATGGGGGTATTAATTGTCGTTAGCGAATTTCACTCATATTTCTTATGCAATTCGCTAGCTTCGTGTACGTGATCGCATAGACAAATATGTATTTAAAATTTTGAATCGTAAATACAATTTAAAATTCGCGAGTGCAACGTTTTTGGATTTCGTTTACCATGGAGTGAATATCCAAGAGCGAAGCATGAAGCGGAGGAGCCGCCGGACGGACGCCGCGCACGGAGTTAACATCGCCGCCGGCCCTATACCGAAGCCAAAGGCACCCCACACCCTCTGTTGGCTCTCGTACCGGCCCGCCCACTCCTCCGCACGCGTAGTAACGGTTGCCTTCGGTTTCGTATAGGGGCGGTGCGCGACAGCGGGGCTCCCCGCGCGACCGGCGGCGGCGGCGGCGGGCTGGCCCGCGCCGTGGACCCGCTCGGCACCGTGGTGCAGCCCGCGCCCGCCAGCCCGCCCGCGCCCGAGCCCGAGCCCTACGCCGCCTCCAACTGCGACGAGGCGCGCTTCCGGCCCGTGCTGCGCGCGCCCGCGCCCCCCGAGGCGCGCCCCGAGGACGCCGCGCGCCCGCTGCCCCGCACCACCACCATCCCCGCGCAGAGCCTGCCGCCCGCGCCCGCGCCGTCGCCGCGCGCGCCCGCGCCCCCCGCCGCGCTGCCCACCGCCGTGCTCATCCCAGCCGCGCTCTGCGCCACGCCGCCGCCCACACACACCCCACCACCACCTAGTTTTAATTTAGATAAGTATAGCTTAGGCGAGGAGGCGACGCGAGAGATGACGGATGCGAGGCCGAGTGCGAGGAGCTTGGCGGCCGCCGAGCGAGCCTGTGAGGCGCCTCCCGACACACTGCCAAAACACAGGCAGTCGGGTGATATTCAGCCGGCCGCCCGACTTAGAGTTAGGCGATCTCCCACCCCAAAGTCGGATAGTGATAGAGTCGCTAGTGACGACGCTGTTAGGGATAAAAAATCTAGTAAAAATAAGGGAACTAGTCGACCTCGAGACCAAGATGTAAAGGTTTCGAAGCCGAGCGTGGTTCAAGAGAAAAGTCGTAGGGAGTCTACTCCTAAAGTAGAGATAGTTGATAACATGGAATTGCCTCGACGGGAGTCTGTTACGAAAGAACCTGTTACTAAAGAATTTGTCACAAGGGAACAAGCACCAAGAGAATATGTATCAAGACATTCTGTTTCTAGGGAATCTATTCCAAGAGAATCTGTTACTAGGCAATCGGTTTCAAGGGAATCTGTTCCAAGGGAATCTGTTCCTAAAGAGTCTGTCTCTAGAATGTCTCTACCAAGGGAGTCTGTTCCGAAAGAACCGACTCCTAGAGTTTCACTATCAAGGGAAACTCCACCAAAAGAACCTATTTCAAGAGTATCTATAACTAAAGAAACTAAGAAACCTGTTTCCGTGGAAAATGCTACTAAAGAGCCAGTCCCGGTCGAGCCGATTATTGTTGTGGAAACTAAAGAGGAAATACCTTCAGTAGCAGTAACTATAAAAATGTCTACAAAGAAAAAATCTTCCGAAACCAAAACTGTTAAAGAAAAAACGATTGATGTAATTAAAACTGAGGAGCAAGCATGGGATATGCTTCTTAACGAACCAGAAAAACCCGTATACAGTAGTTCTGTCGTTGACGAAAAACCGGTTGAGGAACCCAAAGCAAAAGTTAAGAAAGCTCGCAAAGCTAAGAAGTCACAAGAGGACGCTCAGACGAAAGATGAGGATTCCTTTGTCGAAATCCATGCGATTGATGATAAACCACAACAGTCTAGCGGCGAGTTAGTGTCCATTTCGACACCATATGACGACCTAGAACCTTTCCCTCATTTGACTAAACCTAAAAAGACACGTTCATCTAAAAGTGCCACCCCCGAGAGAAAAGATCAGTTTGACCCTAGAGATATTTGGGCTCTAAATGAAACAAAACTTACTCCCGTACCTAAAACTAAAAGGAGCGATGAGAACGCCTTAAAAATGGAATTTGTTGAACCTCTTCCGAAATCAAAACCTAGGGAAACTGAAATTGAAATGCCTAAAGCAGATTCTCTTAAAGTTACTGAACCAACTAACGAAAGTACTTCCAATTTGAAAGAGTCACCAAGAGCTAAGAAAAGCAAATCCCTTTCGCCTTATGCTGACCGCAAGCCCACAGAGAAACGTTATGAGACAGAAATTAAAGATGTGTATGTTATAGATACAATGAAAGATGAATTCCCCGAAATTCAGATCACTAAAGGCAATAAGATACGTAAGAAGTCTCCGCAGCCTGAGAAGAGCCAAGAAGTTGAAATAGTTGAAAAACCTATTAAATCTTGGAGTTCTATCGCTGCGTCTAAAAATAGCAAAAAAGAAGAAAAAGTTGCTGAAGAAAAAGAAGAAATAGGTAAGAAATATGAAAGCGAAAATGTAATTGAGACTATAGATATAGATGAAGCTGGGTCTTCCACACAGGTGTCGTTGCAAGAGAAACTAATGGAGCTATGTAAGAGAACCGACATCATGGTTGCTGAATGTGACGCTCCTTCAGAGTTGAACTTTGTTGAAGAACATCATTCAGTACTAGATTTACCTCCACTAGGCCCGTTGGATTTCGGTTTAGATGATTTTAAACTAGAAGTAATGCGGGACAGCCTTCTAGAGATCAACGATGGTACTGTCACTAGCCCTATATGCAAAATAAACATAGATAATATACTGTCAACCATAAAAGAAACCACAAGCAAAGCCATTGAATCAAGCGCCTTCAACCTGATAGATTTAGAGAAAGTTCCCTTGAAGAAAGAGAAGGGATTTAGTGTTATTGAAAACGATAAAATAACTTCTCAAGAGGTGAAGATTGACGATGATAAGTCTGATGATAAGGAGATGGAGAAATCTTCGGATGATGATAATACTTCACCCGTCGTGTCCACGGACAGCGACAAGGAGGAAAAGAAATCATCAGGTGCTTCTAATGTAACCATGCCTTCGTCAAAGCAAGCGTCTAAGTCTAAAAAGGCGCGTAAGAAGAAAAAGTAATAAACTGTGTTCAGTGATATGTTCAATGTTTCGATTTTTGCAATATTTATTAGTAGTTTATACATAAGACATTTTCAGCTTACGTGACCTACATCAACTATTGTAACATTTATGATAACCGATTTTTTATAGATTTTATTTATAAGTAGTATAAAATAATACTCTGAACAACATTTGCTTATCAAACAAAAATGCTGTTTAGACAAAAAAAAATTTTCAACTAAAGTTTTAAATGTAACAATTTTCTTAACTTTGTGTGGCTGGAATGTGTGCTATACTAACATGTTATTTTATGTACGAATAGACTATTTTCGTTTATTTCTGCCTTTGGAAATTATTAGTTTAATAACCCTAAAGTGATCTTTGCGTAACATATTTTTAACTAGGAGTTCGGTATCAATAAACTTCGTTATAATATAACGTAAGCTGATTATGTCAATTTTACGCGGTTAGAATCCAACATTTGCTGCTGTTGTAGTAATCTTAGTAATAATGCAATTAATGTGATTAAGCACAGGTAAAAGACAAAAAAAAAACCTTAAAATGTTTATAAAAAAAAGTGATTTTAAATATTTGCTACTAAAGCCTAACACTATTATTTAGGCAATAACATTTTAACGTTGTTCAGTAGCGGTATTGTATGTCATATCAAAAAAATAAACATAAAAATCTAAAAACCTAGCAAAATACACAAAAAATTAACTCTACTAGATTTTTTATGAGGACCCAAAATTCCAATGAATTCGAAAAGTATTAATTACTATATACTCGTAGTGTAAGGTTTTTGGCAAGATTTTGATATTAAAGAAACTTCTAGAATCGGCGTGGCGGTCCTTATATAAAAAACCTAGTACATTTTTTTGTATAACGGTACTCCTTTTAGTACTTATCTCTTGTTTTAGTTATTAGGTTAATAAAATCGCATACATTGTGGAAACAAGCAGCTGTGCGCTACGCAAGACCTTTTAAAAGGCCAGTATATACTTTGCTTACCCGTCATAAGATTTTAAGCTTGACCAGTATAATATATTTTGCGCAGTTACATTGGGAGATCTGGGGGCCGTACTATGGCGTTTTAAGGCCATCTTATTATCAAGTATTTTCTTCTATATTGAAGTCTATCTGTCTTTGAAAACATCATAATATGGCTTCCAGTTTTTGCTATACATAGGGGCGTTAAAGTTGACCTTGATATAATTGAGGCTCATTATAATAATTAATATGTAATATCTTGATCGTACCTCAGTATTAATTTATTGTGTTGCTTTGCCACCAACGGCTGTTTCTGAACTAGATTTCACCTTTTTTTCAACTGTTGCTTTCATAAAATCTGTTCCAGAAAATTATTTAAAAAACGAAACGATAATTCTTCTGTTTAAATGAAGCAAAAAATTCATTTAATTTATAACTGTTAGCCTAGCTCTATCAATGAAGTACTACAAAATACCTATTTAGGTTGTGTTTGACGTACTATAAATTAGATTCATATCTATTGCTGCGCGTCAATCATGTGCTTTGTAGATAGAAGCTTAGTTAAGCAGCTATGTAAGACTTACTACCTAGAACAGTCGGTTCAGAAACAGCCCAGCTTATGACTTAGTCACACCGGTATATGATACCCACTCACATGTACGGCTGTCTTCGTGTACAAATATATTGTAACTATCGACAAGTATTATTTATTAACCAATGTTTTATTATAATTTTATTTAGCTTTAATATGTTAAATCATGACAAATATTTATTACTTATCTAATTTTTTTCGGTGACATTATTTCGAGTTTTCGATTAACTTTAGACCTATACGTAGTTGGTGCATAATACTATTTATTATTTGACGTTAATTTGTAGCTTTTTAGTTCTGTATTTTAATTTTAATTAGTTCAATTTATATATAAGTTTCTCTCGGCCGTAATTACCTTTTATGGATAAAATTGTAAATGATGAAATTAATATTATGAAATTATTGTTACTAATTAATTAATTGGTTTTACGTTGTCAAAAATGTATATAATGTAGGTGATTTTGGAAAAGATCTAAATTACGATCTTGTACAAGTTGTAAGACTATTTATTTATAAAATGTCATGTAGAGTGGTCTTAATTAGAGGCGTGTTATCGTGTAAGCTGAGCATACTATGTAAACAGTCTTATTCGTTTGAACCAAGGTCTACCAACCACTGAAAGGGTGCGATTTATCTTTAGTTTTTTGATCTTTTCAAACATTTAGTACTTATTTTGGTATTTTGTTCTCATAAAAAACTAAAATATACCATTGGTTTTAGTAATTGCGTAGATTAATTACGTATCATGTTTTGTTTTTTATTTTTAATCAATAACTAACGGCAGCTTATGAACTGCTTGAAAATTGGTACGGACCAAATAATATTGTCGATTAAAACATATATTTGTTATAAGGAAATTTGATTCCTACTTTTCGGATGTTTTATTTTTTTATTTCGGGATTTATTAGCTTTTTTCAAAATTATGTTCTCATCATCTTGCTTATATTGGCTTATAAAAAAATTATCAATAATATATAAGTTTTTGTTAAATAATTTGGATAAAATTAACCAGTCCGATAATAGCAACAAAGTCTATATAGTATTAGTAAAACTAACAGATTATAATTGTAAATAATAGTCGAATCTAATCTTACTTCGTATTACATAAAGATCTGTATTGTCAACTTTTTCTTCAGTAATTAGTAACACCAAAATGTTGTGTCATACAAAGCATAATAAAAACTACTCATACATTTAAAATATGTGGAATATTAAGGAAATGTTGTATGCTATTGAAAACAGAGCCAATAACCAAAAGCATTATAAAACCTGTTTGCTTGACTGTCTGTAAGTGCGTAACACAATCAAACATTTGTATTCATGTATACTTGGACATAATAAAACAAGCATGTATTAAAACACAGCTTAAAATGTGATCAATTCTGAAATTCTAAAATTATATGGTTGCCTTTATTTAGGCATATGACCGATTATACGAATTGTATTGTCATAACCTATGCTAAATATGTCTGCCTTAAGTGTTCGCGTGTAATGTATACTTTGGCTGAACTGTTTTGTTGATAATGTTATGGAGTGTTTAAAAAAATCTGGATAGTATCTATATAATAAAGATGAGAATTCAAAAACAGCTTTTTGTGGTTTCATTTTGATCATTAAACACAGTTTTGCCCTCGTGGGGCTAATTGAGTTGTATGGTAAAATACTTTACTGCAGTTAATTCAGAAAAAACCCAAATCAACTTTTACCAAAAAATTGTGTTAAATTTACTCATAAAAATACATTATTGAAAATTTCCCCGAACTTCCTTTAATAAAAATAAAATTTACAACACAAAAGTCTACAAAAAAATCTTCACCGTGTTACATAACGTCAGTATAACTTATTACTAACTTTACACCTTCCAGCAATAACAACAAGCGGTCGATACGAAGCGGAGCAAGAAGAGCTAAGTTCGAGCAGCTTCAGCTCGGCGTCGCGTGCGTCGCTCGACCCGCCGTCGTCGCCCACGCCCAGCTGCGGCGGCGACAACCAGCTGCACTTCCCCGGCGACTCTAGCAGCTCCGTATAGTTAACTGGAAGACAGAAACTAGGACGTAAAAATTGTCCAGTACCACAGTAAGTGACAATTTAGGTTATGGACCCAGTTTCCTCCATAAACCGAAAATATTCAGGAGTAGAAAAGTAGATACTGTCACACCTGATGATTTAGTGCAGATTGTGGAACCCAAAGTTTTTATGTCTACCTTCAAGGTGTGCTTTAGGGTTGTGGTGACTACTGTAGCTCCGTATAGATGAAAGGTGGTAAACTAGAAGACAGAAGTTAGGACATAGTAGACTGGCTGTTCAGTGTATAAGAAGCCAGAATTTTTCGCTAAATTGTGTACAATATCATAAGTGATGATTTAGTCTGGAAGCTAGAAGTTCTCAGGACATTAAATTTGATCAGGATTTGGCTGGTGATTTACCTCGAATTTAGACTCAAAACTTTTAACGAACACAACTAAGATATGTCAAGGAGTTTTAGTGGAAATTTTAAGTGAAATTACCGATTATCACTAAGCCAGTTGTTACGAGACGAAACAGGAAGAGCTGCAGTTAAGAAAATGCATAAAACATAAGAGGGCGTCCGTACACTGACTGCTAGAGCTGGTAACCGCTCGCGCCTCTCGCCCGCTCGCTTTTTGTTTCGCCGACCGCTCGAAGCAGTACCGTATGCTTCAAGCAGTCCGTGTACGAGCGGCCTAAGATGTAGCCGGTTTATTAAGGTTACTATGTTTAGTTCGATTTAATTAGGAACTACGGATAGTGCTCGATTTACCGAGTTTTTATATTTTAGCTACGTGCTAAGTCAGAATATAACATAATTTTCTACTATTAAGGTTCAAAGTTGAATGAAGCTTGTTTTGAGTGTGGTATCAATGGTTTGCATACGTTTGGATTGATAGCCGTTAAACGCAGGAAATATTAGGTAAGAAAGTTGTTGATTTATTGGCGAGATTATGACTAGTTAAGGATTTAGGTTTGGCTTTGCTTGTTGGATATTTAAAATTGAGGAAAGTTACATTATTTAGAAATCACAAAGTTTTTAGAATTATATAACAATTTATTATGATCTTCAAACTTAAATCAATATGTTATTTATATTATTAATGTATGTCGTTTAGATTTAGGTCTCACTTTTGACACTTAATATTAGTTTTAAGTGTAGTTTTTTGAATTTATCCGTTTGGTGTATTAAGTCAAATTTAAAATCTTATTGAACGCTTCTTCTTGTAGGATTTTTGTTACGATACACAAATTATTTTAGATACCTTCACTATTTGTTTTGAAATACAACATTTGCATCCCAAAAGCTTTTGATATTAAAATAGTTTAAGTGATTTTAGCTCTTATGGCCGTGTGGTTTAAGGACTGAATTAGAAATGGCTCATACCGACTGTACAGTCGTCAGATTAAATTGTAGTATAGATTTTTTCAATCATGTTAAAAGTACATAAAATAGTTTGACGTGTATGGACTTAGATAAATATTCAGGCAACTAGCGCCATCTATAACAACCTAAATAGTGGCCGGAGAATGGTTTTTACTACCCATTTTAGTTTATCCTCATAACGCTCAGAATTAATAGTACAATTCTAGTAAAGAAATTCAGAGTTCTTGCTTTTCTTGAGTTCTCTGATGACGTCACTTGCCTGTATATTTAAGCATTACGTTACATAACTCCATGATCATCGTACAATATTTGGGATCGTGTGATTCAACATTAAATGCATTTGTTTACCGTGACTGTGATATGTAGAAATTATAGAGCTTGTAGGTTTAACGTTGGATTACAGTTCCTCCAACTCCAAATGCTTGCTTATTTCCTTACTCGTTTTGTTTATACATTCCAGATTAATTACAATAGTTTGACATGTTAACGTCGTCTGGAAAAATTAACTCTTTTACGTACTCGTAGCGCGACAAAAATTATTACCAATTTGCAACTTTTTTTTCAACAAAATTTGCATTACCAAATTGATTCATTTCTTTGTATTTTTTAAGCTTAAAAAGTAAATTTTTGGTTCAGTTACTGTATTACATAAAATATAAAAGAATAAATTTTCCAGGCGTCTGTTATGATGGCAACACACACCATAACTACCAAAGTACACGACAGGGTAGAAATTAATTTGCTTCCGTCAAACGTCTTCCTTATAATTGATTCCTGTAGCAACAAAAACTTTCCATTTCGCTTTATCAATCAATGTGTAAATGTATTTATTTATTTATTCCACTTTCATGTTGTATTTGGATTTTCATTAATTGTGACGTCACTATGTAGGACTATAAAAGTATGTAAGTATATTGAGTATATTGTCTGATTAATAAAAAAGTGTTTTTATTTGTGTAAAATGAAACAACATGCCAATAAAGTTCTATATTGAAAAAGCTAACTCTGATCAGTAGAAAACAAATATATCATTAAAAGTGGGTTCTGTATGTTGATAATTTTTTTATGTAAGAATGAGCATTACACGAACAGCTTGCGAGCTGTTCGCGTAATGCTCGTTCGTCAGATTTGGACACACCCTAACCTTTAACATGTTTAGTACTTATCTATTTATATTGCTGGTACATTTAGAAATTTAGTCGTTCGGCATATATTGTAGGACAGAAGTATTTGTGGATCGTCTCCATAAAAAAACTATGGATACCTACTTATTTAGAGATCCACATGTATTTTCTCAAAATTGTATAATTTAATGTTTTAAGGTAAGGTAAGGCGAGATAAAAGGATTTTTATATGAAATTAATTAAAGTTAACGAATGCGTGTGTGGTTATGAAACTCCAAAAAACGCTGACAATATGACTTCAAACAATAGCGAGTATCTATTTAAGGTAGCAGAAAAAATAATGAAAAAAAGAATTACATAAAAAGTACATAATTTCTTTTTGGAACTGCTATTTGCAACGCACATAAGCTTTTCCTAGATTATCAAGAATAATTTACAATGTTTGCTGTCAGCAGTGTCTATTAATTGAAATTAAGATTTGTTTGTTGAACGTCGAATTACGCGATGTAATCGTCAAAAGTACATAATTATATTTACATAATTGATTATATATTTGTATATATCAAGATCATTTAATTATTTACAATTTTTTATTGAGTTACATTTTTCCAACATATTAACATTATTTTGTATCTTACAGAATAAGGATTAGAAGCTAGGTTTTTTTGTAGTAGCTAGAAACTTGCATATGTCGGCATATTACATAACTGCAAACGTTTTTAAACTGACGACGCCGTATGTAAACGGCGGAATCATACTATTTGCCTGCGACACATATACCACGCATGTTAAGATACATTTATACCGACACATATCAGTTTTAGATCCATTTGTATTGCCAGTACAATAAATATGTATAATGTTGCCTACTCCAATTTTTCTTGTTATAGTATAATTTGTTTGATAAATAACTTGACAATATTAGCTCAAGTTACCATTAAAGTGTGATAGACTTGTGTTCGCAATAGATTGATAGATGCTTTTACACAATCATTTTTTGTACGAATACATTCTTACGCAAATTTTGTTGTCAATTTCTGTTTTTATTAAAATATTAAAGGTACAGTTAGATAAAACTTAAAAATATATATAAATACTGCATTTTTTAAATAAGCCGTCAATTACAAATTGGTTAAGATTTTGTCTTGCCATCTGACTCTACCTTTAATTGTTACTTAAATTTGTTGCAAGTACGATTTTTTGTCGTGAATAGTCTTTGTCAGGCCATAACAAAGTAGTCAGTTAAATAATTATAGTATAAACAAAATCAATGTTATTATATTTTATATGTATGCAACAGTAGGAATTTCGAAATTATTTTTAAATAATTAACTATTATTAAATTGTTTTGTATTGAATTAAACATTTAGGTTGTTCCTGACCAAATGCAAATTAGGTTAAATTTTTGCTAGCCGCGATTTTTATTGTTTAATGTTATTAATCTTTGAAGTAGATGGAAATAAGCAGTTTGGTATAGTAAATGTAACGGTTAAGATATTGAGAATTATGTATAGAACTTGTAAAGGTTTTTTCACGTAGATTTTTTACGAACATAATAAAATTTTTGCCAGTGACTGGATTACAGATTTCGCCAAAATTTCTCGTGAATTCACTAAAGTGACAAATTGATGATTTGGAATAGAATTATTGTGATGGTTGGATGTGATAAGGCTATAAGTAAGTTAGCCCTTAGACATATTTACAAATGTAAGCTAAATTCCTATATTTTATTAAGACAATTAGCATGTAACAGTTTACGTTTGTAAGACATGAATACCAATAAATCGATTCTCAAATAATAATGATTTTTTATTTATAAGTTAGTTAGATTAAAGATAAGTTATTTATTTTGTCTCATTTTTATAATCAAATAATAGCGGCTATATCCTATCTATCTCCATTTACTTAGATTTTATTGTCTACATACATTTATGTAATAGGAAAAAGGGTATATATAAGGTGCTATAAAAACATCTGCCACGGCTTTAATGGGAGGTAGTATTGTGTTTATAGATTACAATAGTATAGATAAATTATTGATTATTTATCATATTTTTTTTCATACAAAAAAAATAACGTATAAATTTGAATTGATTTATTAGTATAAAACCATCCCGTGTCCTAAGCTGTTGCCGCTCCGCACCGAATTCACGTAATTTGTGAACCACGTTACGCAGAATAGAGTCAATGTTAATTTAACAATTTTATTTTCTAAAATTTAATTAACTGTTCCGGGGTACGAAAGTTCTTCACTATTGTAATCTATAAATACAATACTACCTCCCATTAAAGCCGTGGCAGATATTTTTATAGCACCTTATATGTACCTATTGCATTAAAGTAAAAGCCGTTGTAACTTTATATGTATATTATAAATAGTAAAACAAACAAAACAAAATATATTTAAGGCACCGTCAGATCAAATAAATCGATATGAAATTATATTCATAATATCATCACAATTTATGGAATGTATAGATGAAAATCTCATTTAACAATTATTGATATAAATAAATATCTAATCCCCGAATACTGAAACCCTTTAAGGCGCAGGCCAGCCAGAAGAGACGTAAGACGCAAACGGGGCGCGGACTTTTGTCTCTACCGCGTCCCTTTCATACAAAATGTATAGAAGCGTCGCGACGCAAAACATACAGAAGAGACGGGGCGCGGGCGCAACGCTTTTACGTCTGCACCTTTTGACAAATGTCCGCGCCCCGTCTGCGTCTTACGTCTCTTCTGTCTGGCCTGCGCCTAAGACGTTCTTAAATGTCTATCCGTCGCTATTTTACACTTTAAACTGACAGAAACAGACTAAACGGCGACTTCACACTGATTGACGTTCTAACATTCGGCCAAAATACTATTTAAAAGTACACACGGTAAATATAAACATTTTAAATACTAAATTAATAAAGAAAATAACAATTTAATTTATAAATTTTAATCTCTTTACAATAAATTGCTGGGGCTTGGACGGGAATAGTTTATACTCTTATATATAAAATATGTAAAACCAAAAAATAATATAGACTACCAATTATGAAAACAAAACACTATGAATAACTAAATATATTTTTAAGTGCTCTTAAGTACCTACATGTATTAAAAATATCTAGGGTAACAATAGTCGTAAATATGATATAAAATACTACCGACCTGTCACTGTTAAAATTGTAGCAGGCCTTCACAAATATTATTTCGAATCCGAATTTATAAAGCAAAGGTCCACAAAATTCTAGAGACCGGCGATGTATTTACCTACAGTTAAATATATGCATTCTACAAATAGTGACATCTCTACTTATATTTTAATATAAAATCTTATTTTTATTTAAATAATTATTTTTAGTCTTAAAACTACTTTTACGGAAGATGGACGGAAAGTATTTACAATAATACTGTATTTAAATACCTATATAAATCAGGTAATCAAAATTAACAATAATTAGTTAGAGATTACTACAAAAATACTTTTATCAATATTCAGACCTTGATTAATATACATGATTACATTTGTGCTATTTTTTCACATAACATATATTACGAATTACACTAAAATATTTGAATTATTTGTTCTTATTAAAATAACAATCTAAGTTAATAAGTAAATACCTCTTATCAGTCCATTTTGGGACGGAATGTTTTCCTACATTTAGATTCATTTAATAAATTAAAAACCAATTATCAGATTAGCTGCCATACTTGAAAATGTTACCTAAAAATATAATTGAATAACTAAATTGTATTCAATTGATTCCTTTTAGTCAACATACAATCAATTCAGAACATAATATCAAACTTCCTCTAAAATATTTTTCTTAATCATTGACAATTTTACGAATAATTGGGTACTATTAAATATAAGTTTAAGATTACATGAGCCATTGTATATAATACTTTTAAGTACAAAAACCATGATCTTTAAAACAAAAATACAAATCGAACATAAAACTTACTCCTCCTGTCATACACACCGTATATTAACCCTTACAATGAGCGTGTCATCCTTCACAAACCCGTTCCTTATAACTTCACTGACGACCGCGTACTCTGTGTACCCGAACCCTCTGACACAGATCTCAGCGGTCGGCTTCCTGAACGCTGTCAACGTCGAATTCGACATCATTGTATCTTTCTGTGTCAGTTCAGGGTTGTACTGGTTGATCATCGCGAAGGAAATGCGACCGTTGAAAGGCCATTCGAGGCAGTCGTCGTTTTCTGTTTTCATCAGATGCACGTGGAGCGCGAAGCAGTGAGGGTTTTGGGGGGAAATGTTGAGGCGGACGCAGAATCTATATAAGAGAAAGAAACTGATATATTTTAGGCGAAATGCTTCTTCTTTTGTATTAAAAAACTTGAAAAGTTATGCTAAGCGACAGAAAGAACAAGGGGATGCACTAAAAAAAAAAGCGTTGTTGTATGGTGTTAATTAAGATTAAGTAAACAAAGATTTCTTTAAGTATTATTAATAAAGATAGATTTCATTGACAGATTTGCATAATTTGTCAAGCTAGAAATTGTAATTTATCAATTGATTAACTTTTGCATTGAATTTAATTGTTAATAAACAAACTCAGCGTTACACTCAAAACCCACAAATACCTACAACAAATAAAAAAATATCTTACCTATAACCGTTCGGCGATGTATAAAACCCGGGGCTATACAGCATCTTATAATGATCTTTCAGCATAGCCGCCAGCCTCGCTTGGAAGTTGTCTACCTTCCAGACATAGTTCCCCATACAGTATCGCAGTAACATGTCGTTGTTTTGTTTCATCTTGGCGACCGCGAAGGCAGAGAGTTGTTTCGACATGTTCGCTATTACTATGTCCTGTTCCCGGTTTCTCTGTTCTAGTACTACTACTCGCTCGTATAGTGCTCTGGAAATTGTAAGTGAAAAAGTTTTTAAATGTAGATAAGTGCTTTTGAAATTTCAACTTTATGCAGTACTTCTTAAGGTCGAGTATTCAAACACACTTAGATTTGTTCATAATTTCTTTTTACATGGACCACAACACAATACTACCTGTTACTATTTGAACCAGTAATTATTATTACAATACCGAAAATTGTTTTAGAAACTTCATTAGCGCACCTGATAAGAGCACTGGTGTTGTTAAGTGGCGCGGCTGCGGTAGTATTGCCGTCCTTGTCTGGCGCCTCCCATAGAGTCATTGCCTCCTGCTCTTTCGCGTCAATACTGGCTGTAGACATATCATTGCTGATCTTCATCTCTGAATATGCATTCATTAGGAGCTGGAATGTATAGAATTAATTTAAGATTGGTTTTAATACATACTTTTAGTAAGTCATTACGTAACCTACAATTAAATATATAATAATAATAAATAAATAAATGCGGACAACATCACATACATTGATCTGAACCCAAAGTAAGTAGTTGAAGCACTTGTGTTATGGAATACAGAAACAACGAAGGTACCACAAACGCCCAGACCCGGGACAATTTAGAAAAGTTGGTTTCTACATTGACCCGTCCGGGGATCGAACCCGGGACCTCAGAGCTAGCGACACCTTGAAACCGGTGCGTATGCCACTCGACCACGGAGGTCGTCAAAAATTAAAAAACATTAATGACTTAAGTAAGTACTTTATCAAGTGCTTATAATTATTACACTCCTACTAAAGTGCTAATTGAAAGTCTAAAGGACTTTCGAAGTAATTAAGTGAGAGATTTTCAGTAAGACTACTTTTTACAGGAAACCTAACATTCTAGGAATATTAAAAACATAATTTAGAAAACCAAGACAGTATCCAATCTATAAACAGAACCTTTAATTTAAATAAGGTTTCTATAGATAGCCAAAGGTAGTCTACCTATTTAGTTTATTTTCAAAGCAATATCCGACTAATTCAAATAATATACTAATGATAACTTCTATGAAAATATTGATTACATTACTCTCTCTCTTACTGATTATACTCACACTCATATGCTTCTGTACATCAGTCTCCACATGCCTGTTCATCTCCTCCTGACTGTTAAACATCTCTTTACACCCCACAGCTTGGAATGAACACGGCACTGTCACCTCCGGCTGTGTGGATGTCTCTGGCTGGTTGTACTCACAGGCTGCTATGTGGGTATCCAAGTCTAAAGGTGTCACTTTTACTGTACAACCTAAAAAGAAAAAAAAGTATTTTCAATTACATTTGATTCATTTTTACCCAACTGATCAGTTGTGGCTTTTGTGAGAGACTAGTGGAAGAAGAGTTGGGTGGCCTTCGCCCAGTAGTGGGACATTTTAGGCTAGTAAAAATAATAATATAATGTACAATACTTGTTAGTGCAATATTGTGGTCAGTAAAGACTAGACGTCTGTTTGCCTCTGTGATGAATATTCAAATCAAAAACAAAGGACAGTTTGTCTTATGCATGTTTATTGTTTATGAAGTTCAAATGTCAGCTATCATTGCAGACAATATGATTGAAGGTACACAGATAAAATGATAGTGGTCAAAATCAAAACAGTAGGAAAAATAACTGCAGGCAATGTGATAGTAGTTGGTTTGACATCTCATTACAATTAGTAATTAGGTAAACATAAATGATATCATGACTCACCTTTAGTTGAGAATGGACAATTCATTCTTTGCTCCTGTATTTCCCTTTTGGTGTAGTTGTCTGGAAATATGTCCACCTTCATACTTAAGTTTATATTGTCTATGGGGCAGTGGCCACTGTTCCTAAAAACATAATAAAAAATAATTAAAGAAGTAGGTATTGTAATAAAGAAAAAATAATAAATTAGGGTGTCCCTAGAAATAATTAGCTAGCTTAATACAAAATTAATTCAAGTATTTTACAAATTTACATTATTTGATTTCTTATTTGGGGAGTAATACAAGTTATACTGAAAATAGTTGCAAAAGAGTACATCATATTCAAATCTTACATTAAATGTTTGTTTTGTAAAACTTACTGTAACCAAGAAGTGATACAGCTCTTACAGAACTTATGTCCGCAAGTCGTGATGACGGGATCTCTTAGCCAGTTGAGGCACACCGGGCACTCATAACGTGACTCCGGCTGATTGCTGAGTACTGTCTCATTTAGAGCTTGTATGCCCATTGGCTGGCAGGAAAATAAATTGTTATAGCAATTGAATAAATACTTTAGCAATATTTTCATTTAAAACACAATTTATATGATATATCTCATAACCTGATTTTCTATGAAATTAATGTCTCTACTGGAATAAACATATACCGGTAAAAACTTGGGTGGAGCCAGAATAATGATTAATTAATAAAACAAAATAAATAACAAGAACATTTATTACTTGATTAGAGATTACATCATTAGAGAATTGCGCGCATGTATATACAAGTACTATGTATCATTATTATTCAAAAAAATGATAAAATTTTTAGATTGGTTTTACATTTTGTGATTAGGTCACTCGCCCGTGATAGTAAGTCGTGGATGACCCGTATAATAGTCCATTACGTAGTTTGTATTTAACGGTTTGAAACTGACCTTCGTTTAAACATGAGGTCTCAATATAAAAAATAAATGACCATGAAAGATTCACATACATCCCATGAACTTTGTAACAATAAAATAATGTATAGTATATACTTACCGCAATGCCTTCTGAAGCGTCTTTACTTCTGCCTCGATCCATTATGTATGTAAACTTGATTAATGGTCTAAAAAACGGTTATTTTACTGTATTTTATTTTAAGTACAAGTGCCAAACTGCCACCAAAACATCATGTAAATGACAGATGACTAAAAGTGTGACACCCATGTGACACCTAAGTGTGACACACTGACATTGGATCATAGAGGAAAGTAATATATCGGGTATAGAGAGCCCTCTCACAGATTTTTTTGTAGACTGCAAATGTCAATTGATTGGACAACTAGCGCCTCTATTAACTTCATCCGCAAACTTGTAATGTATGTATATTATATAGCTATAGGTGTAGAATATATAGGTATATGTATAGCTATAGGAATAGGTGCATATACTTCTTCCTAATTTGCTTGATTGTAATCGGATAAAGTTTTATTGTAATAAAATCACAGTAAAACTTTATCAAATTAAAAATCAACTCAACGTGGATCGGCGGATTAATTTCACGAAGAAATGCACAAACATAGGACGAAACTACAAACAAGCGCTAACGCAAGGAGCAGTCGCCATATTTGTGAAAATCATAACAATTAACAATTTGACAATCGGAAATCAATTCACTGTGTTTCTATCTTAAATATTATGCAGTTTGAAATTTAGACAAATAATTAAAAATAATTTTAATACGACTTAAATAAAACAAATTGGTGATTAAAATCATATTAATTAATTTAATTTTAGTGACAAATTATATTTATATCGATAGTGTCGCCACCTGTGGTGACTTAAAGTAACTAATTGTTTAGAGGATTGAGCTAGTAGATGTCGCCTTTTGAAAAAAATTGCCTCACATCTGTCAATGTATGGAACTGTCCTACCCTTAGAGAAATTACTAAAGCATAGAGGGAGCGAACAAAATAGACACAAATTACGATGAATCCAAGCTCCTCTCTCTTATGGTACAGATTACATATATAAAAGAGACAAACATATATGGACTCATATACGCTTAAAGCTAAATGGACGCTGCGAAAGTGTCAAACGGTCATATTTGGTCTCTTACTACACGACCAATTAAAAGAGCACATAGTTGCTTAGTAGAACCTTTTCTACACGGTAAACTGTACAAAGTATTTGATTTAGTCGTATGATACGTTGTGAATGTCAGTCGTTGCTGGTCATTGTTTATTTTACAAATAATATTATTTTTTAGCTTAATATAAGCAACTTGTTTGTGTACAAAAGGTGCAAAGGACAGATAAATAAGCGTTTAATATGGCTCGTTTTGTTTTATCGTGTAAATCATATTCATCACGGAAAGATATCAATGAATATGTAAGCGTTCAACGGTAAGTGTTTTTTTGCAATTTTCTAATAAAATCATGCGTAACTTTTGTATGCGATCACTTATAACATACACATTAGATTGATACTGATCCCTTCAGACTATCTTTTTTACTAATTATATCGTGTAAGCGAATTATTCTTTAAAAAAGTAATTTGTTTATTTGAGAGGTTATGTTATGCTAGTGAAGTAGATATTTTTCATCGATATTATTCGATACGATAATTAATTCTATGTCATTATATTGTAGCAATGTCTTTTTATTTTACAGTATGTCCTCCAAATGATAGAAAAACTGGTGTAAAGTGCTTACAAGAGCCAGAAATTGTTGGACTAAGCATAGACGTAAAAAAATGTCTTCGTCTCAGCCCCGAATAACAGAATAACTACGAAGACATCGTGAACGAAACTTCACGGTACTCACGCGGGTGAAACTGCAGGGAACAGATAGACTATAATAAAAATGTTTATTTTATTGTTTTTATTTATTAAACATTTACTAAAGTTATATATTTTTCGACTTTTACTTCCAGTTTCTAAAGGCCGATCAACATAAAGCCATTCATTTATGAAATGTTTCATATCAAGTACTGTGATTGGCTGAGTTGTGTTGCAATAAATCTTTTTGTCAACCCATCACGTATTTGTTTTATTTTAAACCCATAATAATTCGTAAATTTGAGACCAAATTTATCTTGATGCCTTGGTGATGTATGTTTTATAAAGATGTAAAATGAAAATAATGAACATAAAATTCAATAGAAGTACATTTTCTGTCAAGATCGAAATTTATTTCGATACCTCTACCAAATACGGCACATCACTATCGAGGCAAAAATAGTGGACAGTATTGCTGCAGGCAACCCTTATAACTATATATCTATCCTTGTTTTTCACAGTGAATGGGTCATAGGTTAAAAGAGTACAACTATAGTGAAATTTGACGCTCCCTCTATGCTTTAGTAATTACTCTAAGGTCCTACCCCTGCATTGGATTTTGAATAACGTCACTCGTGACATAAACAGTAACAGATAATTAATACAAAAGTTCAGAAACGTGATTGTGATTTTATTACATCTAAGAAGTAACGCTTGCAGATTGGTTATTTAAGTGTTTAAAAAAAATATAGGAGAATAGGCTTATAACCCGCAGTGGGACAGATGAGTTTCTAGGTAAACTATTAAGTAATTATAGTTAAGTAATTTATAAAGAAAGATCCTACTCCTTTTTTTAATGATATTTTGCGAGTCAAGAACTAAGACTACGAACTAAGCTAAGCTACTTTACTCAGAGGGTAAAATAAATAAGCTTCACATTGCAGTAATTACACCTTTTCCATAAAGTTTAATGAGCATGTGAATTTGATTTGAAACTAAGAAGGTTACTAAAGCGCAATACACACTGAGCCCGCCGGGCCGCCGACTAAGCCCGGCGACACAACCCGGCGGGCTTAACACTCAAAAGGATTTAAGAAAAGTCTACAAGAAAAGGCACGTAGGCATCGAAAGTTTTATCGTCTTAAACACACCAAACGATTTATTTCGGAAGTGATAAAAAAAAGCAAGACGTGCATCGAAATTTTAATCGCTATAGTCACGATACATTCCAATCGGTCACCTAGAAATATACCAGTTGGTTAACGATTTCATTGTATGCTAATGCGTTTGAAAAGGAAAGACAGCTGCTAGTTCAGATATCTATCTTCCAAGTTGTGTTAGGACTAGCGATGTCAATAACCGTTAGTTGTTACCTTTGGGATTTATAATGGCGGTTTTCTTAAAGGTTACAATGTAACTTAACGAGGAAGTGTCAATCAATGAAGGATTGTGTTTAAGGGGAATGTACTTAGTTTCAATAAAATATTTTTTATTTCTATTAATAGTTAAGTATTTTTGAACTAGGTAACTATCTAGGCCTACTTTTTTACGTAATAACTGTTATAATATTGTGGATACTGTAATTATGAATGAGCACGTATCCCTGTTATTAACATGTCCGGCTGTAATTTACGTTATATTTTTAGATTTATACCTGTGTTACATGAAACATTTAATTAACGTTACATATGGAAAGTACCTAACCTAATACAATGTTACAGTTTTTTGTACCATCTTTCTGTTTTCCTTGAAATCAATAATAAAATTCATTATTATTTCTATGCAAGTCATTCTTCACAAAAAATAGAAAAGGCAAAAGCTACTTTACCTTTTATTTTACCCATATTTAAATATAGAAAATAGGTAACTAGGTAGTAGGTACTACGAGGAACCAATAGAAATATATCTAATAGACCGACATAAATAGTCTTTTTATTAGCTAGTGACGTAAAGTCGTCTAACCTAAAGGAAGCATAATAATATGCCTAACACTGCCTAACAGTACGCATGTCAAGTACAAGGCCGGACATGTAAATGATGAAAAGTAATTAAATTACATTTACGTACTCATGGTACCTAGGTATCATACAACATAGGTATAGACCTAGGTTTGATTGATTGTTTTTAGATACAAATTGCAACGTTTATCTTACAACTGCAATTACCGTCTGTTCGTGATAGCCAAAGGGTCAATTGAAGTGTTCTTTATAAATTGGTCTGTTAATCTTTAGCGTACATCTTGGTTTACCACTTAAGCCATTAGTTTTGTGTTACATTCAAGGTTTTTAGAACAGATCGCCATTTACGGAGCCTGTCAAAACCAAAACAGGTTCTGAAAAGGCAGGGTCCAGAGAAGGACACGGGCGACAGCGATGGTTTCATCAAGGTGGAGAAAAGGAAGAAGAAGAAGCCTCCTTGTCGGAACCAGTGCGGTACTGCGTTGGCAGGACCCAACATATTGCTGCGTCCAGCCGTACCGACAACGCTGCTGTACGTGTCCAGACTGCATCACTCCACGAAGGTTGAGGAGGTCGTGGAATACATGCGCGTGAAGACCAACTGGACTTTGAGGGTTGAGCTGTTGGAGCCGCGTCACAAAACGAACTTCAAGTCGTTCGTGGTGCGCGTTCCGACACATCACCTCGAGAAGTTCCTCATAGAAGAGTTTTGGCCGAAAGAGGTTATGTACCGCCGGTTTCGTGGCCAGCTACGTGACACCAGTCAGCGAAACACGACGCCGATACTTCGTGTACATTAGTATTAGTTCATTATGTTATATATATTTATAGTATTTTTAAGTTGTATTAGTATAGTATTGTATATATTATTTATATATAATATATATGGCCAAGTCACTGTTATTGTAATGTAAACAAAACTATTGATATAGTCACAAAATATTGATTTATTATTACAAATTAAGTTGAACAGGACTTGGCTCCTATGCGATCTCAAAACTTTTTACGATGGAAGAATTGCATAGAGAGACTTGGCTTTTTTACATTGAATGTTTTTGGTGGGATAGGTATTACTATAATATCAGAAAGACAATAATGAAAAAAAAGTTACTCTATTTCATACTCCTGTGCAACAAAAATGCGGATCTCAAATTGACTACGTAAAAGGCTTTATCAAACCGAACATCAAAGGCTTAACAACTAGATATTTAGCATAACGCAGTGTTAAACACAAACGATACACGTTCTGATAGCAAAATTGATACATATAAATGAACTGTAACAGGAGGCAATAAAGACCAAATTCCTTTGACCAACATCATAGATCGTTATTGCTAAATCAGCCGCATATCAAATTCACGGCGGTTCGCGTTGAGCAACATGTCATAGTCATTACATAAGGCCATATTGTCGCACTATTATAATTCTGTCGATAACACGAGAAGAGGTGCCAAACATTTGTGTGACAGAACTAACTGATTAGTTCAACCAACACAGAAATGTTTACGACACCTGAGAGATTAAAGAAGCTGCCGCAGACTATGGTCCGGCCGCTGAGAGAATGCGTTCCTGACACATGTCAGTTGGTCTTGATTTGTATGGGGAAGTAAAAAATCCATGTCATATTATTCATTGCAACCTGGCATAATGAATATTTTTGAATTACATAATTAGTTTTTAGAACAAATAAGTGAGCGTAATTTATGTTTAGAAATATCTTCTCTACATTAAAACAGGGATGTTATGGATATATAATTTCGGATCCGGATATGGATATGGATATGGATATTGGTAAAATATAATATCGGTTTCGGTTACGGTTATGGAAATTAAATTATATCGGATTATCCGATAGTTTCGGTTACGGATATATTTTTTTTAAGGAACTGTAAGTACTGCTGTGCACCTCGTGCTGTGACGTCATTAGGTAGCGGGAGAGGTGTCGCATTCCAGCGGAGTGCACAGTTAATTCGTACGAGTGTATTCAGTTAGACTCCGCCCTAACCGAAACTATCCAAAACTTTTATTTCGGATTCGGTTACGGTTACGGATATTTTTTTTATTTTGGATATCCGATAGTTTCGGTTACGGATATGGATATCCAACAACACTGCATTAAAGTTCTATTTTCCCGTTGACCACCACCAGTCAGGAACGCATTCTCTCAGCAGCCGGACCATAATAAAGTTCCATCCCAATGAGGTTTTATCACTGCAGTCTTCAGTGACTAAGCAAGTTACATTTGTTGCTAAGTATTTAGAATTCAGATAGCGATAGCATGTTTATGATGATGCTTCTCATAATGCCTTCCTCAATAGCAATTCCAGCCATTAGATCTGAACTAAGTGAGGCATGACTGATATACATGTTTTTATAAAGATCGACTTAACTGCTTTGTACTCATACATAAGTATCCGCTTTAAATGCAAATAGAGTTTTTAAACTGAATTAATAACTGGCTGATAAGACAAGAATACAGATTAATTAATTTACAAGAAAAAGAAAAAAACGCGCGGTTTATTCTATGACAGAATTCAAAATTCTCTTCATGTTTTAAATTATAACTGTTTTAAAAAAATAAAAATGTTTTTATTTACCTGTAGTAGTAGGATAAGGGCTCAATATAAAATATTAAACTAGTTCGGATCGTATCAGTTTTGATTTTAATGGAAGGCTCACCGTTTGCTGTTATAGCGGACCACGTTAAACCGTGGACGTTTACAGGCTGAAATGATGAATTGTGAGATAAGGGAACCACAGATCCTGGCTTATCATAGACAAGCATTAATCTATTGGTTAGATACTACATTATTTTAATTAGATTCTTAGCAGTTTGCAAATAATGAAGGTTCGGTTCCAAAAACACAAACGCAAGTGCATAGTGCATACTATTCAATAAGTCTTAACACATTCGTCATAGACAAGGAAAACCAATATTGGGTCAAGGTCCCTATGTAAAATTTAAATTAAATCTACACAACAGTTTTAAATACCAATTTCCCAATATAGCTCTTTCCACTTCATCTAATTGCTACTGTAATTTAAAATTTAAATACAGACCTTAATACACATTTGTTGCGTAACTTTAGTACAAAATGCATAATATTGTACATAATAATTACGTAATGCTAATAAAGCTAAAAACGGCGGTCGTCTGTATGCGACCGTAAAATCTGTTCTAGCTAGAATGCAAAATTATTTCATTACCACGCAAACTCGAATTTGCAGCGTTGAATTTCATTTATTGTAATTGTTGGGTCACTGTGAAATATAGGCTTTTGCATATTTTCTTACGGTAGGTACTGATTATGTCCTTCATTTTGGTTTTATAAAAAAAATGTAGACAATCAGCAAATGACAGGCATTGCTCTGGGTTAGGTATGCATCAAACTAAAGCAATGCATAATTAGTTCAGTTTTAATTTATTTGAGACAGGGGGCATTTTGGCCCCCACCTAGAATTAAAAAAGTAAGCCTTACTGGCTCCCTAAATTACCATAAAATCCAAATAGTAAAGTTAACTTTTCCTAATTTATGTACACTAAGTATCCGGTGAATTCTGTACTAAACAAAATAATCTGAATCTAAAGGTCATTAAGGAAATGGCCGCGACGTCTCCTTAATTTGACTAAACCATTACTTCCTCAAACACAGTTTGCTCGGCCGTTTGACATTATCTATGTCATAATGTCAACAGTAGAAACACGGTGTTACGGAAACGGAGCTGCGGAGGTAACAGATACTAATCGCATATTAAACAAACTGTGTTGTTATAACATTTAAATATTCTCCCCACATTTTCTGTTGAGGGCAAAGCGGCTAATGTCTACAATTTTAATGTGAGTTGCGGGAAATTGTATTAGCTTTACTAGTTTTCTATCAAACTTATTTATAGGTACTTTTAATTTTGGGCCATGTTCCTATTATAAGTAGTTGTTGGCCATTTTGTTATGAAATACATAATACATACCTGTAATAAGTTGCTTCTGAAACATTTATTACATCTTTCTATAAACGTCGAGTAACCCTTTTATAGCTTTAAACTCAAATATAAAATCTTGACTTCGAAATATTGGCGTCGGCAGCCAATCTAGTTACTTACTTAATGTCGCGTCGAATATTTCACACGATTATTAAACTCAACCTCAACGTATAAAACCTCCGTAGATACTCATCGAATCAAATTCAATCCGATTTAACATCGAATCAGATCTCTCGGATTCATATCGATTTTAAATCGAGTTCTCGTAGTAGCAGCGTAGTAGTAGTTTTTATAAGATAGCGGTCGATCAACTTCGTTTAACGGTAAATCGAGTCATGGGCACCATGCACTACAAACTGACTTACATCACTATTGAAAACCGGAAACTTTGAGGTGGCTAAAGGTTTTTTGTTTTACGTTTTTTTTCTGTATTAGTTCTGCTCCAATTATACTGTCTAGTTTTTTTGTCTTTATGAGATATAGATATTGTGGACTTTTTGTGACTCTAACGGATTCAATGATCAAACTGAATTGAATTTTTTGTTGTACAAAATGTGGTTTTGCCGCGATTTTAAACAGTAATTTGTCTGTGAATGCACTGAAATAAAATATTAGATAATAACAATAAATCGTAGCTTCTCTATAAGACTGTGAATTAGAATATATGAGAAGTATAGAAAAAATAAATAGCGAAGAATTTAAATTAACAGAGTCAAGATAAAAATGTTTCAGTGCTGTTTCAAAATACATAAAATAGCAGTCACTAAGATTTTTAGTTACCTGCGCTTAACAAAACTTTATCGTGATTTATTAGATAAAAGAAAAGATTCTACAAAAGATTCATCTCCCCTCAAAGTAAACACCAAAAATACTAAACTAACTAAATAACCCATTTTTTGTCATTTTATCCCATTCAAAGATAGCAAGGGCGAGGGTTAGTGAGGATAAACACTTGTAAACGGTTGTAAATGTCAAAAAATCCTATAATAAAAGTTGTTAGTGGCCAAAACCAACAATGGTTAGTTTCATAAAGTATCGCTGTTTGTTTAAGATCGACTTAACTCACGTATTACGTATCGGTCTCTATCGATAGAGTTATTGCTATTAAATGCCGATCAATCAAATTTATGACAACTGTGACAGTTTTATTAGTTAATGGGTTATTAGATATTGGTTTATTAAATCAAGTATGATGATAGGTATTTAACTGTTCTGTGTGTCTGAAATAAAGCTTTAACTAGATGACAAACTATTCTGTGTAAAATAAAACTATAAAGTGTAGCCTGAAATAAATGATGAAATGAACTTAAAAACATTAAAAAGGCAAGGCTTTATTAACTTTATTTGTTTGAACTCGAACAATACCTAAGTATTATTACTTACAAAATACCTGCTAAATATTTTTTTGACATAAACATTTATTAACAACATTCAATTAAATATTGATGCATTACATTACCAACACATTTAACAAACCAACATCTAACCCATAGCATCAAGTTGCTATCACCATACGTAGTGAGGCCGCGGTTGTATCGAGTCGGAAAGCTCTAAAGCCTTTCAGTTGTAATCGAGCCGGGATAGACGGCGCACAGCCGCAACGTTAACGCGCGAGTTCGCGTTCGCGGTCCAACTCGCCCTTAAATGTTCAGTGTTTTAAACGATTTTATAACTTAAACATCACGGTTTGCGTTTTCTAAATGTTCCTGTTTTAGAGACTAGGTATTTTGTGTTCCTTTATTTCAGGGTTCAGGATTTTATGCAAAACTTTTGACATACAATTTTCGTGTTTATTAATTTGTGCGCAAAACAATAAATAAATAATTTAATAAATGTATGATAATTAAGTCATTGTAGGTCATTGTATTGATTACCTAAATTAATGTTTAACATTTCCGCACTCTACATAATAAATAGTTATCAAAAGAACGTCTTTAGTAAGCCTTTTTTTTTTTTTTTTATTTGGGTTTATAGCTCAAAGTTTATCTATTTCGGGCCAGTAATGCTAACAGATATAACAAGTAGTCATAAACAACATTTCTAAGAGTCTAACTAATAAACTCGTAGAATTAATTCCTATTTTCTCTTTCAATCAGTGGAGTGCATTTAAATCTTCTTGGGATTGACATTGACAAAGTAATCAACAGTATCTTTAACCGTACCATTTGAATATTTTCTCTCAAAATTCTTAAGCACTTGACCAGAGCAAAGATAGGAATAATTTGTTATTGATACAAAAAAAAATCTATAACACGGCATTTAAAAAAAAACATTTTGGTTAGGTACGCTGCTAGACTATTTTTTAATAATTATTTATAAATTAAAGTGATACATTTATTTGAGGTCTATAAAATAACGTTTTAAAATATTATTGGTGGTATAATAAATAGGTTTGTATAATGTGTGTTCGTGTAAAACAATAACCATTTTAAACAATGTTTGCGGTGAAGCAAACACAGTTGCCTATATTTCAAACTGGCTGAAAGTCGGATGTAAATGGTAACCAAGAGGTATGGAAGAAAAATAAATAAGATTTTAATTTATAATAAATTCAGTGATTATAATAAATCTGTAGAAGTGAAAATTCTGTACATTGAAAATATCAAAAAAATAAATGGGGGGGATGTTACTAGACCGACACCGAACCCAAAAGTGTGAAAAAAAATTTTTTTGTCTGTCTGTCTGTCTGTTTGTTCAGGTATCACGCAAAAACTACCGGTTCGATTACGATGAAACTTGGTATAATTATTCTTTATTATCCTGGGCACCACACTGGGTAGTTTTTATCCCGGAAAAAACAAACTTAATTTTGCGGCTAAAAACTCATTGATAAGTTTCGTCATCCACGCGAACGAAGTCGCAGGCACAGCTAGTTTATAATAAATTCAGTGATTGTTTTTTCAAAATTTAATTTAGATAGTGCACACTTGTTGTGAAAATTACCACACGATTATGAAAAATTATAATAGGTACTGATTTAAGATAAAAACTCTACAATATTGTTATATAAGTTCATCACAGGTTTTCATTTTTTTTACCAGCCTAAAAATCACCTCATAAACTATCGGTACAGAAAACAAATTAAAAAAATATGCGATGCGAAGACAGATGAAGAATAGATATCTTAATTTAAAAACAAAAGTATATTTATGCAAACCATGTAGATCACAATGTTATGTTAACTCACCCAACTCTACAAAACTGCAATTCATTTAAACTCATATTTTCACAAATAAACTCTCAAATTCTTCATCTTTTAACGCTTATTCAACTTCTGTATACATAAAATCATCATAAATCTCTAATCGTGTAAGATCTTATTTTACGCGCGCGCCAAAATGTAGTGCACACTGAATTGGCGCCAAGTTATACAACAAATAATTTCAAAGGCAATTTGTTTGCCGTCATGGATGTTGAGGCTTTTCCTAAATCATATTATAATGTATTTCCGTCTTTCTAGATTTGTTGCTACCGGTTATCTTCGAGATTTAGGGTTGACTCATATTTAAACTCTTTTTTGTAACACTACAAAAATATCTAGGTCTGTGTTTCCAGCGTTAATATCGTACCTAATCGTGTGTTATGGAAGCACTTTATATAAACATAAAATTCTGACGTGTGAACCAAGTATCTTTAGTTTTTAAATATACACAGAACCAAGACATAGAAGCATTAACCGAGTTGGTTTACTTTATAAATTATCTTTAATTTAAAAATTATAGAATCTATGAGGTGTCGTTTTCAAGTATAAGAATACAAGTTCAATTCTTTTTTTTTTCCTGGATATCTTATTTCCGCGCCATGAAGATACTTCTTATGAGTCCTCTTTTAATAAGCGCAATGTTGCGTGTTTAAATCCATTAGGTCTTGTCTTTGGCACCGCGACACCAGACCAATGATGATCTTCGTTTAAAAATATGAAAAAAAGTAGTTTCGTATTTAAAATTAATTTTACCACGCTTTAGTTTTCGCCACAAAGGGCAACGACAACATGATTTAAAAAATGGAAGCTTAAAATTTGTAAACAGAAACGTGTTGTTATGAGGCCTTTGCATTTTAAAAGTGGAACGTTTTATACGGTAGCGGAATCTATTTACCCACATCTGCCAAAAAGTTGAAACTCACATAATAACCACATTGTTTTAAATATCTCACGCTCTATGCATAATGGCATAATGTAATTTACTAAGACAACAGATTTGGGTCAGTATCATCTTCAAATTGTCGGTAAGTGCACTTCCAAAATGAACAATATTTTTGTTAAGTTTTTGGCTTAAAGGCTTTGTTCTAGTTTTCTGTGAAATTTTCAAACTTTTTAGTAGTTGCCCCTGGTTTTTTATTTGTCTCTGATAGAGATTAAATAAAAATCCTCATGTACTTCCTATCTTTGCCCATTTTCAAACATGAAAATGGGCAAAGATAGGAAGAACACATTCAAAATGAATATTCACCAGAGAAATGTCTTAATATTTAGGTGATCATACTTTATCAACTACTCTAGCTAAAATTAAAAAAAAAATGTTATCATCAAAAATCAGGGAACTAACCTTAAAAGCCAAACACAAACCGCAGACGACAAAACAGATTATTCAACGTTTGTTTTGCAACTACAACTATGCAGCCATAATTTAATCTGCCACAAAAAGGTGCAATTAGTGAAGATGTAACTCGACAGCAAAGTTTTAAAAGACCTTTTTGTATAAACTCTTTGTTGCACCACGTTAAAAGACTGGCAACTAATGGTTTTTTTCGTTTATTCAAATAGTTGCAGTCACGGAGCAGTATTTGCTCCGTGGTTGCAGTCCATTATGTTAAGCGGTTGTAGTTTAAACTTGGAACTATTGTTGACACGTAATTACGTAAAGGTCAGTATTATTATTAGTATTTCTGCCAGTGTCGTGTGATACCAGTTTATGCTACTAAAATATGTGATCCTTATGGGCTATCTAAAGTAGAAGTAGCGGTATATACTTGTTTATGGATATTTTAAGTATTAAACTTTACGATTATTCGCTGGGTCCTGCTTTGAAAATGTTTTGATTTTAAAGCATCGTAAATAAGGCCGGCTAACGGTAAAGGCTCGAGGCTAAGTGGCGACTAAGTATGTTGTCCGATTTGCAAGTTTAAAACGCGCTCTGCATCTTAGGTGGTAAAATGCTTTACTTTAAAACTAAAGCGCAATGTATTTACTTAGATATAAGGTGAAGAATTGTAGGAGTATCAGAATTCTTATTTGTGTATCGATCTTGCGTATGTTTTTTTTAATTCCAGTTTTTATATAGTAGCTTCGTTTTGAAACGTATCAAATTATTTGTCATTGTTTTTTCCCTTTATAGATTTCACGATAGTTCCGATCACGTTGTATTAAAATTTTTTCGTTATATTCTGTGTATAACTACCAGATAATATGAAGGGTGGAATTATGCTATTAATTTAGGTATTTTAATGCCATCGATAACTACGACACTTCACTTGACGTACCTATTTCTGAAAATAATATTAGGTATGTGATTATGACTGATATTTATTATTTATGTTTCCTATCCGTAACGAGTCGGAAATGGCGACACATGTATTCATGCGATCATCCACCTTAGGTATATTCAATTTGAAAAAGATTTTTTTATATGAGAAAAAATATGGAAAACGAAGTTTAAAACCTATACCTACCTATATTAATAGAACAACAAATCAATGTGCTATAAAACAAATTAGTGAGTTAGCAAGAGGACGAACATTTTTTTTTCGAACGTCATTTTTAATCATACCTTTTTTCATATTATAAGACAGTCATAAAAAACTATCCAACTTATGTTCCCGTGAAAATCTAGAACTCACAATTGGATATTTATATATTAAACTTCATGACGTAAGGTATAATAAAGGCTAGTCTATTCTGTTAGCACTATGTCGACCTAATTTCCTTAATAGATACATGACGCAAGAAAAGAAACAACAGGGGCCCGAGTCTGCTATTTACACTCCGTGTTACTATGATCATAGTGGGATGATAGTGTCAACCCAATATGTGCCTTATTTTCGTATTCAGATAAGCCAACAACAATCAGTGCATGAGTGGCATGAGTGGGACGCGGTGTTGTCAATTTAAATTAAAAATAAAAGTATCAAACATTTTGTAATTATTAATAGGCAACACCGATTGGCACTAATTATTAATAATCGTTTCTTATGTTGCAAAAAATTGTATTAATTGTTTTTTGAATACTAATTAATTGTAAAAGCCCATACAATATGTAATTACTATTAAAAACTTGTAAATAAGGATAATTATGTTTTAAAAAAGGAAAGTTTTCGTTGAAATTGACACATTGTCTATGAAAAATAAAAAATGTTTAGCCATAGATGTGATGCAACTGCTGTCAAAAAATAGCGGAATACGAAATTGTACCGGACATCGGTCATATTCACTCAACTCGCGGCTCAATCGTTCCAATGGCCAATTGTGACGTTTTGACAGTTAGTAGAATGCCAATTATCGTAAAATGGTCCCACTAACCCCACCCACTCAGACGATTCAAGCAGATGTAAATAGCAGACTCGGGCCCCAGAACCATTTGTCTTTTGTTGTTCTCAAACGGCGATTGTCATGTTTCTTGTGAGGCTACACTTAATTTCACTTCAACACTCTTAAGTCGAGGTCAACTTGTTATGTATTAGACTAGTTAAGGTTTTTACATCACACGTTCTTACCACTGGAGATAATAGAGTTTCTCCAGGATTTAGGCTTTTCCTGAGGTTCCAAATTCAGTCGGTCGGCATCGCTTTGAGCGCTTTGGTCTTGGTGATTATTTGCTGTCAGAGGTAGCGTTTTTGTCTTCCTCAGATATTCAAGAAGATACTTAGTTGCTGATAGATTTTATTCTGTTCTTAATAAATCAATCAGCAACTATATTTTTTTGTCTATGCCTAAAGTGGTTACTTAGAGGTTTTTTTTCGAGTTTTCGGGGGCCTCTTTGACTTGTGGAGCATTTCTTCATACTACATAGCAAATGTTCCTTTATTTGTACCAGCTGTGGAGCTGGACTTCCCGTCATTCTTAGTTCGTCTTCTTTATTAACTTTTACCAGTCTATTTATTTCCGCCCCATTTTTCTTTGGTTGTTACTCACATAGTCTCTCCATCGCTGCTTTATTCGGACTATCTTTAAAGTGACCTATCACAGTATAAGGCTTGCAATCAATTCACGATGCACCATACCAAACTTTCAGTTTCTTTGATGCCTATCAGTTATAAGCACATAGCAATGTTTGCGTATGGTCAAACAATGGATCTGCCAGTTATGTCATGTTACCCAACAGTATATTGGCAACTTTAAGTGTGCCACTGGGAGATAAGTGCAGATTCAATTATGACGCTGATAGAAAGGTTACATACTAATGCAATAAGTGATAGGCTTTGATTTGGAAATATCTATTTTAAAGCTAGTTATTTCAAGAATCGTTGGGTCAAATATTTGAGTAATGGTTGGTCACAGAAGCTTTTTAATTTTGCATGAAATTATGAAGGCCGGATACATTCTCTTTCTCTTATTTTAAATTAAAACAACAAAAAATAATTTGTATCCGACATATCGGATATTTGCAATACATTATTTTCTGTGTCGCCTCGGTAAATAGAGGAAATTATTACAAATCAAATACTTCAAAATATGTTACGGAGAACATCAGAGATAAATTATATTTCGACCTAAATTACAACTGAAATTACTTCTGCTTTTAATGCTTAATTTAATGCTTTATACCGTCTACATTGCATGCGGTGCATTACTGTTAATTGCACATCACCGCTTATAAATATGAGCAAGAAACAGATTAGCATTCATTTAAGATAGAGCATTCTAATTAGCGATTCAGAATTATGGGAAACGTAAGCTTTTATACGTTAGGGATCCGCTAACGTAACTATGTTTAAGAAACTCTTTTTGATGTCTTGTTTATGGCTTTGTTCTCGTTTCATAATCTAGAAAATGTGCTTTGGTTCTAGCTCTCTAATTTGTCTAAATATTTATCATAAATTATTATTATTATTAAAATAACTGGTTAGTTTGGCAAACGAGTCATTTAAATAAAACTGACCCCTAAAAGGTAAACGACCAGTCTAACAGGTAGAAATCTAATTTACATATTTTTGGGCCACGCGGCCCAAAAGCCTTTTGCACATTGATAAATTGTTCAAGAACCCAGGATCTGTAACAGCTAAAAATAGGCAAACAAAACATGAATGCTGTCCACAGATCTCATTAAAAAAGTTTGTCACAGACCGAACTTCGTTAATAGTAATAGCGACGGAACTCCCTGGCTGTATGCTAGTTGCCTTTGCCCGTTTTTTTCTCATCGCCATGCTTGTTAGTGTTTTTGCTATAAGTCTCACGACTAACGGTTGACGTAACAGCATTTTGTATTAATTCCTAAGGCCGTGTTGTAGTACGACTTTAAATGTTTTTATTAGGGCTGTGAGCAGAATATTATGGTAATATTATGAAAAAGACGTAATACGTACTTTTATAACACAAGTTTTTGTTATCTGAGAATAGTATATTATTTTTGTCCCTTTACGTGCATAGTTTAATAATACGGCGGTTATAGAGCGGGGTAGGACGATCAAATTCTATACTATGAACCTGACCTTTTTTTTATATTGTATTTACTTGCATGAAAAAACCGAACCCAAACTATTTTCTTTTATTCTAATTACGAATTATTATTGCTGCTCAACAATTCAACCAACATTATCAATATTTTGTAAAATCTTGTAAAATAGAGAGCTGATTTCTTTGTTTACGTAATTCAATGGTTCTTAAGTTTCATTGTGTTACATCGTAAAATGATCATGTCCTTAAAGGATTTCAGTAGGTTTGAGTACTAAACAATAAATTGTATGTAACAGCCATCTTTAGCACATAAATACATGTTGTTAAGAAATCTGATACGTGGATGAAAATAATATGTTTTTGTAATAAATTTTATTTAGCGTCTGTTTATACAGTACGGTGTATATTGATGTATGTGTGGATAAGTCTTAAGTTTCGTCATCGGTAACGACCGAGCGATCCTGCTGGGACCACCCTATCAATAGCGTGGGTGGGATTGGGACTACATTAGGTTATATTGACTGGTACTTAAATCGTTCAAAGATGTCAACGAAGGAAAATATATTGTTTTAGAAGTCTTTCTAACTTTCTATCAACCTTTAGATGCTGGTTTAGTACATTCATCTCTTCTTATAAAGTGTAGCTTTTTCTAATCAATTTTGGTGTATCTTCGTCACAGAAAATACGTACTGGCTATTAATCTATACTACTTATAATAAATCTGTAGAAGTGAAAATTCTGTACATTAAAAATATCAAAAAAATAAATGGCGGGGGGTGTTACTAGACCAATACCGAACCCAAAAGTGTGAAAAAAAAATGTTTGTCTGTCTGTCTGTCTGTTTGTTCAGGTATCACGCAAAAACTACCGGTTCGATTACGATGAAACTTGGTATAATTATTCTTTATTATCCTGGGCACCACACTGGGTAGTTTTTATCCCGGAAAAGTATAAACAATAAAATACAAACTTAATTTTTCGGTTAAAAACTCATTGAAAGTTTCATTCAATCAAAGTTTCGTCATCCACGCAAACGAAGTCGCAGGCACAGCTAGTATGTAATAAATACGTGACGATGAAAACGAAAATTCAATTTAAACTATCGCAAATCTAGTATAGTAACTAGATTTAGTTTTATTTTTAGTTCGAAAACCTCGGGCGGATGCCTTTGTGAAAAAATAAAATAAAACACTTACCGATACAATTACTTTTAATTTATAAGCGTTTGCGGAAAAATAAATGTTAGTGACGCTGTATTTATAAAATGTGGCTATACTGGCAAATAATATTTCTTTTTATATTTCTATATAAAAACATATTTGTATATTTATTCTACCGCTTTATTTGTAAAGGCTTCAGTTATCATTAGGTAAATGAACTCAGTAATAAGTGCTAACTAGTAAATTGGACCGTAAAAGGGAGTGATAATTGCTGGAACGGGAAACACTTTTTCACGTTTAAATGGTAATAGGGATGAAATATTCACACATAACATTAACATTAAAACGATCTGTTTTTATCTTATTTGCGTAAATAAAAACTTTATATATAAGTAAATATATATTATGTTTACACTAACAAGGTGTTAACAACTTATTCGTATAGCTGGCTTTAAATTTAACTTGACATAAAATTATGAGTATTTTTTACTACCTTTCGTTTATTCTCGTAAGAGGTTTTGATCCACCATAATGCATGTCTTATGAGTCATTTGAGTGCAATTAAAAACTATACATCAATCTAAGTATATCGCCATCAAGCTAATCAATCAATCAATCGAAAGATTTTCTATCAAAAAGGTAACCTTTTTGGGCTCTTAGGGTCCAAAATGACATTCCTATGGAGAAGAAGCGGCAGAAAACTCCATAGGTTACTCTTTTAAATTAGGTAATCATAAAAATTTTTAAAATATGCATCGACAATATTGATCAACAATTTTTATTTTATTATCCTCGCTGCCGCTTAACACTTGTACCACGCATTATAAAGACGTAATCTCAGTCAGTAAGTGGGTTAAATAATTGTAGTTGTTTCAACATTTTGGCGCGCGGGCTAGACCGAACGGTAACTGACCGTTACTCCCAAGATTCGATCCCAGTTGTGGTAAGATTATGAGTAATGATGGCCGTTAAAATAATGAAACAAACCATAGTAACTATGGTGGTAAATTGGTAACGTATATTTTAACAAATTATAGTTTGTAATAATGCGAACAGTTATGTCTGCTTACCCTTATTTTATAGAGAAGGTGAAACTAATTAAACTAAGGTAAAACACCTAATTTGTTGATATATTGGTTAAGTAATAAGTCCTGAGCTCAATATTATTCGTACAGAGAAAAATGAGCATAGAGAAAAGTAAAAAATGAGGATTTCAGAATAAGAATTAAGAACGATTCTGAATTCAAAAATTCTGTTTATGCTTGTCTATCAATGTCAATGTCAAAATCAACCTATTTTATTTTTTCTCGTCCTTTATGTAGTCAAAAAAAATTCGTAATTATAATAATGAATTTTAAACGCATTCTTGATCACATACAAAATCCAAGATATGGTAACTAATTTAAATAATTTTGAAATTAATTTTGGTTTTATAGTTTTATTATTATATTATTCATAGTTTAACAATGTTATTCCGTAATAATGTATCTTTTATGGACGTAAACTAGGTTTTTTGAAAATAATTAACATAAGAAGTGAGTCTAATCTGTTAATTATTATGTTAAACACATTTTTTTTGCAGACTCAAAACAATCCAGTTTTGATCCGATTGAGCGAATTTTGCAACTTCCTTTGCGCAAGAGTGCAGGTTAAAATGTCATTTTTTCGGTCACACAGTCATCGGGTAACAGGGTCAATCATATCTAAGTCTAGATTTTAAATAGATTTCCTGACTTTCAAACGACAGTTTCGCAATGGCACGAAGTTACGTCGACCGCCGTACAATAAAACAAAACAACCCATTTCTACAAAAGGAATGCTGGAATAAAAACTATGAGCAGTTAAACAGCTATTATGCTGAACTAATAACAGAGAACCACAAACAGCCAACTTCTTGTTATTATAGGAATAGCGTAATAACATCTTCGGAATCAAACGCACGACTGACCATAACGATACGAACGCTATCGCGAAGGAAATAAAATATCCGTAAAGAAAAAAATAGAGCAACGTTAAATAAAAAACGGTGTCGCTGAAAATTATGAGACAATTTCGTAATTAAAATCACGTTTATACCATAAAATTAAATTAAATCTTGATAAAGTTTCGGGCGGTTTCGGGCTCGCAAAATTATACCCTCGTTTGAATTATCAGTAATTGTGTGTGAATGTAATTAATCGAACCATTCGTTTTTATAGGCAACATCTTTAACGATGTGAAAAACATACAATAGTGTGTGTAACTGAGTAATTCACCTGTTTCTTGATACTAAACAGAAAAAAAATGTGTTCGTTAAAATGTTTTATCGCGATAATCATTAATTAAGTGAAGCGTGCATGTTTTTGTAACAAATGAGTTTTTTTTCTGGATTTAGATACAGTTATGAATAATGGAACAACAGTGTATAGCTAAATAAAAAAGTGCCAGTGATAAAAAGTACAATGCTAAATAGGTCAAATATAAACTTAAAAGAACTGTCAGTGAATTTGAAAATGGAAAGAATCAGACAGTGTTCGAATTGAATCTGGAGTATTCAACAATGGCGGCGTGGGTATGGTTGGCAGCATTGCTGTGCGGGTCACAGGCTGCAGTGCTACCACCACCATGGGCTGACGTGAAGAGGAATCCTTGTGCGGCCTTGCCACGAGGGTGGCTCATGCTGTACTGGCCGAAGGATGGGAAGTGCTACACTATTTATAAGGTTAGTAATTAACTTTTATTTGTAGAGACTTGAAAAAGTAAATAGGTTTTCGTTTCGTCGGTTTTCCGGACGAAAATTAATTTCGAATGATTGCATGACCTAGCTACCAACCCTATGGACGTTTCATGTTTAAAAGAAATATATTTTATTTTACTTTATGTGTTTCGTTTTTAAGTTTGAATTCTTTTGGAACCTGTGCATGTTGTTGCCAAATTGCGTTCGCCGGATTTCGATAGCAGACAAAAACCGGAAGACGAATTGGATTCAGAATACGACACCAGCATATAATTCGGAATATGTCTGCTTTGTATTCCATCGGCAAAGGTCATTGGGCAAAATCTGACCCAGTTAATGAAAGTTTTCCTACAAAAACCAAATTAGTTTTTAATTGTTAAGTATTAACCCACATTTAATTTTATGTAGTTATTTCTTTTTTAAACAATGGGAATGAAATGTAAAATATGAATAAAAAATTTATGTTCAGTGATCTATAAATCTATACATATAATAAAATGGTGTATCCACGGCCGCCGCACCATTGGATGCTGCGCGCATATAGCTAAATATACTACGCTAGCGTAGTATATTTTTTGTCTTGGGCCAGACATCAAGAGCAAATAGATTCGCCTGCGGGGTTTTTAGATGATACAATTATTCCTGTAGACATTGATCATGTCGAATAAAACTTAAAAACTTTTCAATACTTGTTTTATTTTAACCTATTTTATTTTAGAAAGAAAGAAGAAAGAAAGAAGAAAACCTATACAAATGTGCTAAGCCTTGTTATATTAAGCTTGACATTTTATTTTTATATTTTTTAGTTTTTGTTATTTTTTTGTTTTTTCCCATTATCTGCATTAATGCGACATATATATTCGTAAACTAGAGACCTTTAACTAAACATCCTACCCAATTTGTTTTCTGTAGGCCGTGGGTATAGGTTCCATACTAAGTTGCCCAATAACCTTTCAAGATCCTTTGTAACTATTTCATTTTAAACCTTGTTAGTGATTGATGATGATAACTGTCGTGGTACTTCGCAACAAAGATACTTAATTCTTTAAGAGTATTCTAACACTTATGTAGAACGAAGAACCGTAATCATTGGGTATAAATGTACACTTACCCTTAATAGTTTTTTGAGTGCGACTCCAAAGATAATTGGCATAATTTATAAATTGTCAAGACACTTCAACAAAACTATGGAGTACCGTTTGAAGTGACTCTTGCTTTAAAATAAGGAGGCTTAACGATATAAATGACTTATTTAAACATGCTCTTAAAATTTTAATTAAGTGTTTGTTGTAATCACTGGTACTAGCGGAATTAATTTATTTAGGGTCTATGTAAAACGTGTCACAGTTCAGAGAATTAATCTTCGAATGGAATAATTCGAAAATGTGTGGCCCTAAGGTATGGCCTATGGTCATAGGTGTCGTGTTTGTGAGTGAGATATGTTAAAACAACTGTACAGGAAACTGTAGGAGTGCAGGGATGAGTATAAATTGATAATTATTTAATGCGATGCGAGAATTCCTGGAACCGGCTACCTACAATAGTGGAGGAGTTTGTCATTTTGATTATAATAGATATTCTGAGATTGAAAAGAGTTTAGAGATCCCTATTTTTTATTATGTGCATTTGTTGGCAGCAATTTTTTCATGATTTCTTCATATATGGCTGGTGATCTTTCATATATGTATATATATGTGAAGCCAAGCTAGCCAAGATATTATGGAAGTAGGTACCAACACATTATGTTTTTTCTAAACTTGAAACAAGTGCCGCAAGATCTGATTGTTCTGATAATCAGTGCGGTCGAGTCCGATTGCATCACGCAATGTCGGCACTAAAACGGTACTTACTAAAAACGGTACTTCCCATCTTCAGTGTCGCTTGGTTACGCAACCAAATCCCAGTTCTATGACCCCTAGTGTCAAGTTTTGGGATAGAGTTGCGTAATAAGAATGTCGACGAATGTCGACGAATGTCGTTTGTATTTGAATAAATAAGTAAGCGTTCCTTCGACCGGTAGTGATCTTGGCCGGCCGTGGAATAGCAAATATAGGGTAAATACGCCATATTTCGGCCCCCCCCCAATCGTCGGCCGTCTGCACATTTTTATCTTGCGTTCGTTCCAAGGGTAATAAAGTGGTAATTTTACTACTCGAATTGCAACCTAAGTTCATATTCTATACGCACAAACTGTCACTATCCTATTACGTCACCCGGTCTTCGCACACTGAGCTTCAGCAGCGATCGCGCCGTTAAAGAGTCAATTTCATAGTTAAAGTAGCTTACTTGATGAGAATACCCACGCTTCGGGGATTGATATTACAACGGTAAGACGTTTCTTATTTTTGTTTTAAGCTTTGTTATCACTAAAAAGTTATTTTTACTATATTTTGACATAGTTTTTTTAACGTTTTTCGTATTATTTTAAATGAAAAATAGGAGGCCGCCATTAGAATACCAGTTTCGGCTTAAAAGCGAATTCTCGGCCGGGGCCGACTTAAAGTAAATGCAGTCTGTTTTACAAATTCCAATTCTACCAATTCTATTTGCTTAATAGGAGTATTTGCAAAGCTTAATAGGTTAATAAATATATTTTACGTTTAGTCGCTAAATACCGGCCGGGGTGATCTTAGTTGAATGTCGAGAAATGAGGCACACACAACAGGGGCCGACTTTAAATATATTAAATATCGTAATGTCGGCCAGCCTCGAATTTGAACGCTAGTATACAGGGTTATTTTCTCGAAATTGAATATATGTTATGTACCTAATACAACAATTTATTAACATTATAAATAGGTTAAGTTTGGATGTAGAAGTTGACAGTATCGAAGACATAAATGTATATTATTCATGAGAGCTAAATATGGTTTGGGATACTATTGAAAAATGTTTTTTGGAATTTGCTGGTTATATTTATTCCGATGTTTAACTTAGTTATAATTATAGTAACTTTTAAACAAATTACCCTAAGACAAATACAAATTTATACTCCTGCCAAAATAAATCATGTTGATTATATTTTTCATTGTCTTAATTTTAAACACCCTTTATCCGGCCGACATTTAGGAAAAACACCGCCGACCATAGGCCGCGAACGGCCGACTTAAGGGTTTTTTCGTCTTCAACGCATCAAAACCTTAATTTTTTTTTTATTTTAGCAGAAAAGTCAAATTCATGCCTAAAAACATAAAATAGATTTATCAACCTGTCTAAAACCGCAACACAAGCTATCCTTTGTTGCAAACTGGTGCAGACAGAGCGTTCCAAAGTTAGAAAATCCGTAAGGGGGCCGACATTTAGCGTATTTACCCTACATTACACAACTCATTGAGTTGACACCGACTCACCGAGCATTCATATTCTTTACCCAAGTTGTCAATTGTTTTCAACAAGTGAAACAAAAACAATTGAAGACGAAGAATTTTTATTCTAAAAATTGAATTTAAATAAAAGAAGACCGGATTCACGATTGTATATCAAGCAAAACAATGTTGAAAATTGAATAAACTTCCGTGGTCCATACAAATATTTGTTACGTTGAATCGAATTAGGATACGCTGGCCATTGCGAATCACGTATTTTATGTAGTTTCTCTTTTCGGACATATTTGTATAGAGGACGACTTTGTCTTGATCATTTCTTCCGGCCGATTTTAGTGTAGACTTATTCGAAAAAAAAACCATTATAACGTTTTATGCATTTTTTTTTATTATTACTTTTTTCAACTAATAGAAAGGTGTAGTTCATATGAAGTTCATAACTGGATCAATATAACACGATTAAAGTTATTTGTGTTATTTGGTCTTTGCATCAATGTACTTCTATAGTACACCTGTAACCTTATTAGATTTCACTAATTAGTAAAAAAGGGCTCGCCTCTTGCTCCTTAGGGAGATTCACACATAACAATTTAAAACTTATGGAAAGTAAAACGTCCGTCCTACTTACAAGTTTATATCCTTAACTCAAGGTCAACGAATATCGATAGCAATCAATTTGAAGAATCGTTGCAAAAGAGAAATGTTCGTAAATAGTAGTGGGTCAACGTATGTCATAACAAGATCGATCGGTCACGGTCTTTCACAAGTGCAGGCGAAATAACTCGACGGACCGGAATTATTGATACTATTGTTACTTTACGACGAGTGTTAAACGACTTGAACAGTTTGGTGATTAATCATTGGGTCCAATAATCGGGCAGTTTTTGCGATATTTTTACGCCTGATTTGGTAAAAATTGTCTTCCAAAAGCATTTTTAGAAAATCGTTGCCCTTAGATAAGTTAAAGTTATTTTATGTAAGGCTATTAATCAATCTTGTATTCCATTAATGTAAATCTTCTAATTTTATAATATGCAATGCTTATGTAGTTTTAAATTTTTTATTTTTCTATAAATTGTTGTTGTAGACTTTTTTTTAGTAAGTTTTGGATTTTTAGTAAATAGCTACAATAGTTTGCTAAATGAATAACCAAATTATAAATTGTGCATGTGGTGTTAACCTTTAAGTAATTGTTACACTTATAAATGAAATGTTTTGATTGAAATTGTAAACGTACTGTGTAAGCAATTGTTGGTTAATCAAACAAATAAATAAATAAAAGGCTAAGGGTTACCCCTTATCCTTCTTTCTGAGATTCAATTATCCGTTCTCGCATCGTTACCATAATATCTTGACCTACGCACTATTAACCTGACCTACTGATCCAGTTTCGCCGAAACACGCCAATATATTCGACCTGGCGCTACAGTATCTGCACGAGGTAGCGCCAAGACAAATAAGGTCTGCCTTTAATTAAAAAAATGTATAATAGTCTAATCTATCGTAGAGTCAACTAAACCACAAGTAAGCATAAGAACATAATACCTTTATTTCCAAAAAAGTATGTTTCCAAATAAGTATATAATCGTAACTGTTTATCAAATGTCCTCTGATGTCTAAAGAAAATTTAATTATTTTTGTTGTGGTACTGTGTTGCAGACTTGACAAACTGACTTCTAACGTTGAAGAACAAATAACAATAAAACATTATAAGTTAAATGAGCCTACTTTTCGATGTCATACTTCCCTGATCATTTTGTAGTTTTATAGAAATGGTCACATAATGCGAATAGCATTTACGTATTTAACATTTATCACAGAAAATGTTACGTGAAACTAATTGGTATGACAATCTAATTTGTTGACGATCGTCTATTGTCTATGGAATCAGGTGTTTGTTTGCTTTGCTAATACCATTCTAATCTGGAATACTGTTTATGTTAATAATGGAACATTATTATATAGCATAAAAAATGCAAAGTGTCAAAATCTTTTTTCAATCCACAGGAATGGCACAGGTTGGGGATATATTATGTCTGACTTGTAACGACTAAATTACCCCTGTCCTGTCTTTGCCTTGCTAAAACCTGCTAGTTAACACAAATACTACTAATGAGCTATATATCTATATAATAACTCTACATTTTTTCTTTCTTTAAATAAGTGTACATTGTCAGAAGTACAGTAACTTGTGTTTCTCTGTTGGTAAACCTCTTAACCATGACGACATAGAACTACATTTAATTACAGTAATATTCGTTATATAACTTGTTAGTGGGTTACAGTGTTAACTAATAACCATTATTGCTGGTTGTCATGACTGACAGGTTGATGACTGACGTTAGGTTGACAGTAATGGCTGATCGGGAGACAATTATCGACCATGAGTGCCGATCAATCGGTTGTAAATGGGCGTTGTAAATTAGCTGTAAAGCTACGTGTGACTTTATCATGCATTTAAAGTTTTTGATGTTAGTTCTGATCCTGTATTATAGTGTCAAAATCTATGATCGTGTAATTAAATCAAGGCTGCATAGATAGATCATCACTATCAGCCTATAAGTAACCCAAACCTCCTCAAAAGTCACTCAGGCCAGATCCAACGCCCTTTGCGTTCAGTTCTTGCACCACAGATAGCAAGCAACATTCTTATTTACTTGCTCATACCTACATGTATTGTAGAACAAAAGTATACTATTCACTAAACGTGATGAGATCAATACGAAAACTGACTCACAAGCCTTCACATATTATGAGGTCGGGGAAAGCGTCTGACAGAATATTTAGGTGGACTGTGACGTCACATGCCACGCTTACCCACTTCTCGTTCGAAACGCGACGCTACGTCTAACATGTATTAATTTATTGATAATACGAATTACAAATTACGTTTATTGAAATCACTTTTAACTAAAAGACTTTACTATTTGTTTTTGTAAAGTAAACCTTATTGGGTTGTGTTAAGGTTTTTAATAAGTGTGGTGTTTTGGGTAGGTTACGTTTCCCCGACTAGTTCAAGGGTCACGCGGCAAGTTATTCAACTTTGTAGGCGTTTGTTATTTATTATGAAGGATGTTTACATGTATACGGAAGAACTAATAAAGATGTACTGTGTCTAATTATGCAATACAATGAATTATTGCAGAAAAGACAATGGGGATGATTAATTACCCCGAAGAGTTCGTTAAGGTTACTTTAATTATAGTTTTACATTGACTTGTTTGGTTGTGTAATTTAAATGTTAATAGTGAAAGGTACAAGTTAATGCCTTACCAATACCCACCTAATTGCAAATAAATATAAAAATAAACCAAGTTTAAGTCAAAATGGAAAATTGTCTAAATTTTTGCTCAAATAAAAAAAACAGCCAACATAGTTCTTTTAAGTTACAAAGGGATTATGTGGATACAAATTCATCACGACAAGTGTTTCTCGTAATGTCAAAACGTGAGTAAATAAACACGCAGATAGTATCAGTTTTACGGCCGTCAAGAATAAAACACGTAATCGTCATATCACGCTTTTGTAGGGAAACGTAATGGCGTGCAGCCTAATGGTGGCACTTGACATGAACGTGACTCTACTAGTATACGACCTCAGAACTGTTTCTTATACCGCCTCTTTTGTTATTGGCAGGTTAGAGAAAATAGTTTGGTAATAGAACATTAAAAAAATAAAATTTATTCAACAAAGGTTATTTTCTGTTTTATAGAAATATGGGATGTTATTATTCATAATTATTATTTAAACGTTTACGTATTATTCAAACGTTAATCACTATTTAAATACCATTTTCCGAGGCTTGACATTTACGTTCTGTTTCTTAGGTAGTACTAAGATTCTTGAGTCTTTGTTTTTGGGACTTCCATCTTTTGGAAATAAATTACCATAGCAGTAGCATTTAGTAAATGGTAGATAAAATTATGTGGATAGTAAAATAGCTAGAACGTTATGAACGCTGTTGCCTTTCACAAACTTATTAAAATAATCTAGATCTAATCCCCAAATTTGGTTAAACATGCAGTTGCTTCAATCTTGACCTTTTGCCATGGCATTATAATATTGAATAGTGTTAATAGACTGCATAAGTGACATAATATTTGTATGCAACGATGTTACAAAAGTTATGTAAGTTATGTTTAGCAATAGATATTTAGTCTAAATAATCTAAATAACTAACATTTCAAGCATATTCTTATCTAAATTCCAACAAACAAGGAAGTCGCATCAAGTATTTTTGAAACATAATTATCCTAAAATATGTTACGAACTTTGATTTTATTATCGTCTGAAGTATGAATAATTGAAATAGTCGTCTGAAAAACAGTTTTTCATGATGGAAATACAACGTTAATTGAATTCATTAAAGTATTTTTAGCAAATGTATTCGTAATTAGTGAATTCCTAATACGTTTTATTGTGCAGTGAATTACATAATTATAGGTATAATTATTGTTTTTAAGTAGTATTGTATTTAACATGAATGTATCAATCATCGCGTTGTCTGAAATTGCATTATTTTATAAAGAGGCTTGGTTATTTTTTATTGCTCAAACGCAGGAAATATCATCCGGTTGGATCCGCACCCAAACCATAAAAAAGTATAAATATAATTGCTGCACATTTTCAGATTTTATTAGTAAGTAATACAGGTAACAAAATCTGTTCGACTCTGGGCTAACACCAATTTTGCTATTTATGGTCGTTAGTATTGCATTGACATCTTGTTTGATATTTCTAAAAAGGAATGCTTATTGCACGAAACATGTTGCTAAATATTCCTGTTGGCAATTATATCTAATATAACTTATATAGAAATACAAGTGCCTAGCTAACACAAGATAAAATTTTTTGAATTTGAATCGCTACCCTTCGCATTTTCGTTTTCTACATCTGTATGACATTTTTTTTAAATCCTCTTTTTCATGGCATAAACTCTGTTGCAGTTAATTGGTTATGTTCTACGGAGTAGAAGTTGGTGAGACACTTGGAGCTTATAATTATTTGAATCCTAAAAATTTATTGTTAAGGACACATTTCAGACACTACCCGTATTGTGCATAATATTAGAAAGAGCTGACGTCCTGATTCTCACATTTAAGCTAAAGAAAAAACAGGGTCAGCATTTGAATAATTCATTCCAAAACGTAACTAAGCTGTCAAAGTAAATCTAATGCGGAATATTGAAGTGTATTGGTACAAATTGCATGTAAAAACTTGGGAGTTTTTGTAGCAACTATTCTATTATTTTCCCACGTAAATCATTATGTCGGCCGAGTAAATTAGGTCTGCTGTCATAATCTGTTGTTTGTGACAAGACCTAATGATCCTTCTTTCACTGTCTATATTCTATAGACCATTAGGTATGTTGAAAAAAGGACCATTAATTCTTAACTCTAGGCGAAGAAGATATGGATACTTAATTAAAGAAATATTTTTATTCCTATATTCAAAAGCAATTGATTTGCAGCATCTGGATAACGGCATATGGTGGTTTGATTAAGGGTTTTGTTATGTCGTGAAGTTTCGGCTGTGGTAAAGCCAAAAGGAAGGGTTATGTTTCTAGCTGTCAATGCATGTTTCAATTGTTTTTGTTTTTCAAATTCACTTGTTTCTTTTTCATCTGACCCTATCTCATACGTCTTTTGTTTTAAAGAAAAATATTAACAACCTTGTAGATAGCTTTTTGTTTCACTCAAACAATTATATTACATGTGTTCGCTTAATTACATGTAAATTTAATAAAAGAATAAGTTTCGTGTTCACTGGCGATAAACAACAATAACTGAATGGTTAGATAAGCTTTGTAGACGTTGTCGGACAAAGGGATGGGAGAAGTAATGTTTTGTTAACTTTTGTTGTGTATGATGTGATATTCTGATAATAAGTCACATTGTTCAAAGGGTGGGCAGAGATCAAGGATATCAATTGTTGTGCTTGACACGTTAGAACACGTCTGCCTAATTCTATGTAGCTTTAAAACTATATAGAAATATGCAGAATGCCATACAAAAGAGAACAGCAGAGGTGTTGCCAGCATTCAGTCTTTTTTAACCTCTTAAATCCTAAACTAGAACAAAACCCAGAGACCCTACTTTTTTCTTTCTAGTAATTGCTATCCCACTGCTTGGTAAAGGCCATCCCCATATCTTGCCACAATTTAGTATTCCACACCAGTTCTGGTACTGTGTAGTACCAGTATTAGTTCGGTTATAAGTAAAGGTACCGGTCTAACATGGTCGCAAAACAGCGTGGCACTATATAAGCATCAAAAATCCTTAAATTTATTTCATAACTTCCTTTATTTTCCAGAAAGGCCACCCATGCGCCGACACGCAGGAGCTGAGCCCCGGCCGCTGGGGGGGCCGCACCATCGCCGAGTGCAAGTGTCCCCCGGGCACGGCGCAGCTGCCCCACACCAACACCTGCCACAAACTCTTCGAGAGGGGCCCCTGCAGGCCGGGGGAGTACTTCGCGCCCGTCGAGGAGTCCTTCAACAAGCGAGGGTAGGTAAGCATCTTGATGGATCATCATGTTTGCTGATTACTATGAATCAAATTTTAGGGCTGCTTGCTCCCAACCAAAGCATAGTTTTGACTGGCCTGTTGGTGTAGTGGTTAGTGATCCTGACTGCTATACCGGAGGTTGTAGGTTCGATTCCCACCAGGACAAATGTTTGTCTGATGAGCATGATCATTTGTTCTGTGTCTGGGTGTAACTTAACTAAAATATATATGTATTTAGAAATAAATAAGTAAGCTCTGCTTAGTTTGGGATCAGATGACCATATGTGAATTGTCACAGGATATTATTAGTTTACAATACATATACTTCTGCATTTCCATGTAAACACTTTTCTTGCACCAATAAGGTACTACCGAAATAATGTTTTCGATTGGTAACTGGTTCTACCTTTGCCGTTTATTCGGCAGAATTAGGCACCGTCGAGAGGCTTATCAGGTTTATGCCATTCTATTTCAATTTCGATATTGTTTTGTTTTTTAATAATACTGCTGCTGAATAATCGGAATTAGAATGTGTGATACTGGGCAGAGAATAAATCACTACATAAACTGTAGTGTCTTAGTGTGTTACCTATTCTTGTTACAATAAATTAACACATCGGAAATAATTAATCATTTCGAATTCAGGAGCTTTTAACTAAAAAAAAAAATTCAGTAAATGACAAATAATTCCATGGGATCGGGCATTGACTGTACTGTACCTATTTTAGGTAAGATTGTTCAGTTAAATTTAACGTGTTAGGCCGGTGAAAGTGAAACAACGGTATCTAGTTTGTTCAACTATTTGAATGGTCTTCAGGTTTTATTCAGGAAGTGTAACTGACAGGCTAATGGGACTGAATTCTATCCATGTTAATATCATTCTTAAGTGATAGTGTTACTTCATAAGTGTCATAATACCAGTATTATAATTGTACGGTAAGATTAAGACTTGATCTTGTTTAAAATTAATAATCTATCCTTAGACGGTTTTCCCTTATACAGAACATTTTTACATAACCTAAATGAACGAGTTATTTAATTATTAATTCTATTAGCTTGGATTTGGGGATATACAATGGTAATACTCTCCCAATAATACAAGACGTGCTAGAAAATAGTTAAAATTTGGTAAAATCAAAAGTCTATATTCCTAGTTACTCAAAACAGTAATTATGAAATTCAGTAGGTTATAATAAATATATGGCAAAACTTACAAACATGAAAAACCACATTTTATGTGAGAAGCGGGAAAACACAGATATTCGATACTTTCTACATCCTTGAAATCTTTTCACCTTATTCAGTCATCACATACAGATTCTTAAAACTATTTTATATGATTTTAGGAAACAATTAACCTGAGCTCATTCATTTCGTTGAAACTATTATGCAATATGCAATAATGGAGGATAATGTGTAACATTCCTATTCAAATTGTATGTTAAATACTAAGAAGAGGTGTTTAATGCTTTCTAGATTATTGCGGAAAAACCTAACTGTGCTTTTATATAATAGATACTGTAAATATCTAAGTTAGATCACCGAGTTAAGTTATGGAGTCAAATTCCAAATGCAGCATATTTATAATATCGATTCCAATTTTGAATTACATAAGAATAGTAAGTTTAATTTGATTATCGTGTTTGTTTCTCTATAGATTATTATGAAAGTTTGAGGATATAAATAACTACGACGTTTACGACTAAAATCCTTAAGAAACACAATTAAAAATGGGCAAAGCAAGCCAAGGCCAACCATTAGAATGACCTTACACTCGCAGAATGTCGAAACGGCAATAATTTCCTATCACGACTGGTCGAGAAATCCCAAGTGACTAAGTGTTTATTACTATTCTAGTGAACGGCAAGGCATGTGCGTGAGGCCTCAGCAGTGCGCTGACGAGACCTTGCTCTACTGGCCGGCTGATGGCAAGTGCTACTACAGGAGGTCGCAGGGCCCCTGCTTCCCCGGCGCCATATTGGATGTCGGAGATGATGGGTTGGCGAACTGCTCGGTAAGAAGATTTGTATTTTTTTCTGAATTTTATTTGTATGAGGAACACATGTAGGCTGTATCGAGTGACACTGGAGACTGACTTCTATATACAGGACCAGAAATATAGAAGTTCCATGTATGGGTGACCATCAGAAACTCTCATTAAACAGTTTTCTTTACATCGCAGATCACAGATCAGTAAACGTTATACAAAATTATGTACGGTATGATATATCTGTAGAAACTAGTCCCTTATTTCCACTTAGTTCAGTTTAGTTTTACTGGTCTTTTCCAGACCTAAGCTCTTAATTGAACTATCGTGCGTGATTTTATATCGAGTTGTCTTCATTATGTTTTAAGAACCGCGATGACTCTTATGAAAGGTTTAATCAGGTGATTGGTCTCTTACGTGTATTTGGATCTTTTCGTGACCATTTTTGTTTAGTGGATTTTTTCACCGTTTTAATTTTCTTGACCCTGACTTTTATACCTTCAATTTTTCCAGTGCTCCACCTCCAGCCCCCACTACTGGCACATTGACAGTAGCTGCTACCCTCACTACACGCGCGGGCCCTGCGAGAAAGGACAGCTCTTCCTACCCGGACCGAAGTGCGGCTGCGAGAGTCATCTCCCGCACTACCACAACGAAACTGCATCTTGTTATGAGCTAGGTAAGGTTCAGTTTGGTTTGATGCTTATGTAAAATTGAATTTTTTAAAATTTCCGATTATGTTTTTTTCTTTCAAGTCAGTTAACTTCACCAGGCAAAATTTTTAATTATACAATTCAAGATGATATTGCGGGATTGAAAGAAAAACTCTCGGAAATAGACATACGTGCCAAAATAAACCATTTTTTTATTGATTTATTGGTATAGATATAGGTAAATAGATTCGGAAAAATAATAATATTGTACGTGTAATATAATTCAAAGATGCCGCGAAGCAAAGATTCTAATTTAGAAACGTGCTACTCTAGTTGAAATTGTTAACCTGCTATTAAGTGTATTACAGCCATAGAAAATGCTACAAACGATTATTAAAATGGTTTTTACATCCTTGAGATTTCATTAGCAACGCCGTTATTTACTGCAGTTCATTAGTGAATGAGTTATGCTAGTAATTCCTCATAATTCTGCAATTTCAAGTTAAATATATTTTCCTTACGGTTCAGAAAGCAGGTTGGAGTGTATTTTGAAATAAACATTTTACCGGTTTTAATGATTCGGGGTCGTCAGTTTTGCCATTTCTGACAAACAAGGTTCTAGTTTTTACAAAGCAGAAAAAGTGTAAACGAAAATAATAGTGGTAGGTAGACCAGAAAAGTATCACACTTTTTTTATGTGTATTTTGCTAATACGTAATTCTAAAGAGCATTTTAACTTCATTTTCTTTACCTCCATACATATTGTATCTGTAGGTAATTTCTTCGAATACTTTAACATACGAGATTTATATTATGTGCAAATTAATCGGTATCCTCTACTAGTATATCAAGCAATGTATCAACTCTGTCAGGTTTTAGGTAATTAGATCAGCTCTATTTCAAAACAAAGTTATTATATTTAATGAGAGAAACTAACGGGAGAAGGGAAACCAACGACTGCTATTCTTTAGTATAGTCAGACTTTAAACCACGTTCATATTTTTCCAGATTCAGTCGGGCCATGTCCCCGTGGGCACACGTTCTCCATAGCGGAGGTGGCGCCGCACGGCTCGCGCGCGGAGTGTCGCTGCAAGTCGTTCCACGCGCGCGCGGCCGACGGCGTCTGCTACCGGCTGTATACACGCGGCCCTTGTGCGCAGGATGAGATGATAGCGAGGGGTGGCCGGTGTACAAAGGTGAGGGAGGATGTGCGAAATCTAGCTTCAGCACTAATCATTATTGTATTTACTACTGAAATGTTAAAACCAGATCATTAACTTTCTTTCTGCCGAAAAAATACAGCTTTCCAAAAAGAAGTTAGTTAATTTTTTTTTATAGAATATTTCAGACTTCGCCACATTTCCACTCAAATGACTCGCATAGTACATATATAATTGTAAATGATACAATGGCTTCTAGTCCATATAAATCTGGCCAGAAAATGTCAGTCACCGAGACTGGACTCGACTTTAAGATTTTTTATTGAAAGCCTTTGAATATTGGACTTTACAGCAAAGTGTTGAGGCATTCATTCTCCGCAATTTCCATGTCCCAGGTGCCGTGTGCCCGCGGACGGCTGTACGTGCCGGAGCGGCGGCGCTGCTACCGGCCCGGCACGCCGGAGCCGTGTCCGGCGGGCGAGGTGCTGGCCTTCGACTTCGACGCGCGCCCCGCCATCGACGGACTCAGCCATAACGGGGTCTGCGCTTGTGGAAACGGAGCTTGTAGCAGACGAGATGTGAGGGTTATTTTATAAGGATTTATTTGGCTCAGTTTTAAAGACGTTCACATGGTAAAATCCTGAAACTACGTTGTAAGGAAGTTGTTCTGGAAAATATATGTTATTTAATTACTAATATCTGAAAAAGTAAATTAGCCAAATCCTGGATCATGATTTTAATTTATTTTAGAATTTGACAATATGGAGACTAGTAAACAAAAAAGAAAATTCAAAGAGACCTAAGGCTTCCAATGATTACTAAGTATCGAAAGGAAATTGACTGAATTAACCTCTTTCAATGGTATGAAGGCAGGGCAGTTGAAGCGTGTTTGTCTAATACGACACTACGTGATTGTTTATATAGCTCTAGTCTAGTCCTAACATTTTCCATCTCCCATTCCAGGTAGAAGCGTGCACCACTCGCAGGGGCACAGCGCCCTACAACGGCACGTGCCACATCCTGAACACGCAGGGCCCGTGCGCCGAGCACGCCTGGCTCGTCCGGGACAACACCAACAACATCAGGTGTCAGTGCCGGCCCGGCACGAACTGTGACGGAGATAGCCGACGGAAGACGAACAGCTGATGTGGGAAATGGATTTATTGAAGGTAATATTATTTTGCTATTTTTCTTCTTACCAAATTCTGCACTATGGATGATGCTGATGGTGGTTGGTTTTAAGTAAATCCACTTTATTTTTTTAACATATTGTCATGATTTCATGAGCATTTTGAAATGTATGAATTTACAAGTTTTTTTAACATTTGCCACTGTCTGTTGTAGGTCCTGGATTAACCATGAAAACTTGGGTTGACAGCTCAATTACGTTTAAAAGTCATAATTAGTAAGTAAGACTGATGTACTTAGTTTTATAGTTTGTACATATTAATTGAATAAGCTGGTAACTTAAGATACAATAAGTAGACATTTAATTAATTACAAACAGTGCAGCCTAGCACTCGATTTTTATAAAAATCTTAACAGGCATTTTAAGAGTATAATATTCTTGTGCATTTATAAATGGAATCTTTTCACTTAATCGATTTGCAAATCGATTTAATGTAGAAAATACAAAAATATTTTTATACGACTGGCATCGGGAGATATAAAAATAATAATTTTATTTATACGCATTGGTTTTATTTTTATTTTTTAATAACTTATGTCATACGTTTTCTTAATCAATATTTATATTAACAGTACAAAAATAGTCAATTATTAGATACTAACTAATTCGTGATGTCCGACTAAAACTAAATAATTATACATAACTATAGCACACAATATTAGTCTTTGTTTCTTATCACTTGTCTTTTAATTTCGTCTGTGATTTTCCTGGAAAGAAAAAAAAGTAGGTTAGAATTTTTGTTAAAAATAATTTAAGGATCGGAGCTTACTATATATATACAGGGTGTTACCGAACGGGTACATCTATCCAAAAGGGCTGAAGAATATGTACTCTTCAGCCCTTTTGGATAGATGTACCAGATGTCTGGTATAGGAATAGTTTACAAAATATCAGCTCAAAATGCAGCTACTATTACAAAAACGTATTACTGTAAAAGTTCTCAGTGTATGACTTTAAAAATATTCTGATGGGGACAGTAAGTTTTACCCCCAAAAATTAAAGTATCTTGAACTAATTGTCTTAAGCTGACGAAGTCAATGGCATTTCCTAGTACTAAGTGGGTAAATGAATAAACACTGACCGAAATATATCCTATACACTTGGTTGAAGGGCATCTCGATGGCGACTGTCGCCAGTACTGATATCACTGTTATTGTTACCATTTCTGGGACGTGCAGCTGAAATTAACATAAACATAATTATAATATTAAAATTGCAGTTCAAAAGGTAAGGAATTCTAATAATAACTTATAGATATCGTTTTTGAAAAAGGTTTTACACTGTTTCTTGAACATTCGAGGAATTAAGATATTTGTTGTGTAAGTTTTCAGTTTTCCTCGGATTGTTGCAAAGGAACTTTACGAAAATCTAGTTTTTAAAACGTTGTATAATGCTTTTTCCATTTCTTTGGAAGAAGCAGGTAAAAAGAACATGGTTGTCTGATCAGATCGTTCATAGACATAATGTAGAAAGGGCATTTTACGGAATCTTTTTTAATATAGGGCCCCTCTTTTTCCCATCTTCCTATCATAATCCATATATTCTAGTTGATACTCACAAGTAGCAGCGGCGAGTAGTAGTCGGCATGCCGCTGCACGCCCACGTTGTAGAAGAAGATGGGGAACTGTGTGAGGTACACGCTGTACGCGATCTTGTTAAAGAACTTGAACACGCGCGACTCCACGAACGATGTGCCTATGCCTAGGGGATAGTTATAGGGTTAGATGGGTTGTTGTGAAGTAGATGTTGTTTGATAAGTGTCCAACAGTGGCCTACTGGCTCGTCACTCAGTGATTACTGAGCCGGCAGATAAGCCGCTGACGGATGCTTTACAATATCGTAAAGATTGCGGCAATGGTCACATGTAACCCTAGACCCATTGGAGTATAGAGCGAATAGAAGTGTGTGATATTTTCATAAAGTCAACTAATGTGAGACGGGATGACAGGATGAGGAGATACAAAATCGGTGAATTCATTGTAAGGAAGGTCCTATGTAACACCAACATGACCACAACAATTTAGTTTCAACATTAAATAAGGTCTTACTCACCAGCATAGTCATTAACGATCGCCCAGTGCGACACACACATGAACACCCCCCACAGTATCGGTGACAGCGCGGCAAACATGGCGGCGGGGTAGTGCTCGTACTTGTACCCCTCAAGGCCCCACTGGTAAGGCGTCGCTATGGTCGCTGTCATTAGCGCGAAGCAGAACGCCCAGAGCAGTCTGGATTGAGTCTGGAGGAAGAATTACTTTGGTATTAAGTAATACAGATTTGGTAGTTTGGCGAGGTGAGTAAGATCAGCCCTTGTAGCCAAATGATCTTTCTACAAATGAAAACGGCGAAAATATATGGAAATTGCATTTTAATTTGATAATTCCGTGGACCGTGACTTAGACTAGTAACTTTTGATCGATTCGACAAGCGTAAACGCTTGTAGAAATGATACTTGGCTAAAGGTGCTTGTTGTATAAAAGAAAGGCATGTACCAGAGTATAATTAAAAAGAAGAATAAGAAACTTGTTTGTTGGTGTAAGAGAATGGTGGGAAAAAAAATTTGACTACGAGAGACAAGCAGACGTTGTGTTCTAGTGAAGTTTTGAAAATAAACGTGTTTTACGTGTTATATGCTAACAGGGGCCCGATGCTGCTATTTTAAGTCAGTGAGTGGCGGGTTAATAAACTTTCCAGTGTACTTGTAATTGTGCCTAATTTTCTTATTCAGATAAGAACAGTCACTTGCAATCCTACAATGACAACAGTGGCAAGTAGGTGTATATTTGTCATTAAACTAAAATTATCTGAATACGAAAATTGGGCACAATAACAAGTACACCGGAACGTTTATTAACCCGCCACTCACTGACTTAAAATAGCGGCATCGGGCCCCTGGTGTTCGGATAAGACGTTCCCATAATTTACAAATGATTTTACACGTAGAAGCAGAATAAAATTATTATTTATTTTGACAGAATATTGGAATTAGTTAAGACGTTTTTCGAGTTTATTGACGTCTTAAAAAATGTGTGCTACTATAGTTTATTTTTAATTAAGACGGCAGTATGTTTCCACCTGATTTTAAATATTTTGCCTTAACATTTTCAAGGTCTGTTCATCTATGATGAGCCTGTTTTTATTTTTACGTCTTAGACGCTAATCATGCATAAATTACAACAAACCCAGATTGCTTCCATTGTGCTTTAGTCATAAATTATGTGTTTAAAGTCAATAAAACTTATTTAAATATTTGACTGCAGTAAAATTTAAATATTTTCTGTGTTTTTAGGGGAAATTGCCAATGTCATAAGGATGATTTAATCTAGTGTATCTGTTACTGTAATAGCCCGAACTACGGTAAATCCTAAGATTTACCAGTAAAACCTAAGATTTACCAATTCTTAATGGTAAATGTCCTAAATCCTAGGCTTTACCAAGTGAATGGTGGTAAAAGTACGAATCGCAAACTTTTTCGGACATTTACCATTAAGAATTGGTAAATCTTAGGTTTTACTTCAAAATCTTAACATTTACCGTAGTTCAGGCTTTTACAGTAACATATCTACAAAGGTACTCACAGTTGTTAGCGTGAAGTTTAATTTCTTAGATTTTAGCAGATACGCCATGACGACTCCTATGAGATATATGGTGGCTCTGTGTGTCGGCAGGATGTAGGAGTACCGCGCTGCGTCCATTAGCTTTTGTACTCTGTGAACAAAAACGATATTTTTTAAATGTACAGGTAACAAAGAAGATGGCCGGTAAAGTTTTCATAGGAATGTTTGATGTTGTATTTTATAAATCGAAAATGGTCATAAAGGAAATAATAAAAAAAGCGTCGCACATTATTTCCACAAAATGTTCCATTTGGTTTATATAAGAATAGAGTAACAAAGTGAACCTGTAGTGAGTCCTTGTGGTCGTTAAGGTGTTCAGAACAATTAAAACCTTTTTGTGTGTCAAAGTCAGACTACAAGACCTCAGAAGATATTCAAAAGATGACCTATTTAGCAATTACCTATTAAAAGTAACTACAATAGAGTGATTGCTAAATGCTCTTCTCTACCAATTAACTAGTTTTATCTATGAGAATCTCCTATTTACAAATCAGCATCATATTTCTATTTGTTATAGTAAACAGCGCCTACGGCAATTAAATAGCAATAACACATTAGAAATACATTTGCTAACGAAGTAATATCAGTAATCTAACCTTTAGTTTAAGCTTAGAATAGAACAACCTTTATACATAAACTAGTTGTCTGCACCCACGAGGTTTTAGGAACATATAAGTTTAAGTGCTTAAGATAAGTATTTCAATATTTTATTCACTTATTTTGTTAACAAACTTGTTATTTTGCGATGTGATTATGCTAAGAAAATTAAACATAAAAATACACGTTTTTTCGTCACGGTATTTAGGTACCTAAGAAGTTTTTTACTGGTCAACTTTACCGTTTTCTTTATAACCTGGCCAATGTTTATAAGTCTATATGCTGACCATTTCATTAGGCGCTGGCCAGACAGAAGAGACGTAAGACGCAGAAGGGGCGCGGACATTTGTCTTTACCGCGACGCTTTCATACAAAATGTATAGAAGCGTCGCGACGCAAAACATACAGAAGAGACGGGGCGCGGGCGCGACGGTTCTATACATTTTGTATAGAAGCGTATTATGTCCGCGCCCCGTCTGCGTCTTACGTCTCTTCTGTCTGGCCAGCGCCTTAGACTAGTGGATATCTGAAAACGTGAAAATGATAAAACAACAAAATAATGTGCAGGTGTTACAGCAATTTAGGCACAGGTAAAGTCCATTATTTTTCGAAACTTCCAATATAATTCAATAGATGGCACTACTGTTACATGTCTCTCAACTAGAGATAATCAAATATTTAATGTATAGAGTAACGACGTGCTACTGTATTACTATCATGTTTTTTTGACTGGTTTCTAGTTAAAAAAATACTAATATTAATTATAAATTTCTAAAGATATATCATATTAAAGTATAATACTTATTGAACCGTTTCTGTGCCAGAGGATGCCTTAGCCCCCATTGAGGCAGTTACAAGCAGCAATGTTTTTTTTTTTTTTATAGCCTACGTAAGATCCTACTACTGGGCAAAGGCCTCCCCTTTCTTCTTTCAAACCTCTCTGTTATATATTATTAATACTGTAAATAAATTATGTGACTTTTATTAAAAAGAGTTGTTGAAGATACATAACACAAATAGAAATATGAAAATTAAATAAATGCTCTATTGAGGTGAAACCTCTTCTAGTTCAAGTACACTTTCATTTAATTGGAGGGTACTTAAACATACAGTGGTGGATTAAAAAATAAATTAATAAAGCTAGCTGTAGTTTATTCTATTAGAACAAGCTGGGAATTATATTCAAGTACCTACGTTTGATAGAAATACCGAGTAAACATTCCATCATTTAAAATGCATTACACATGATTTTACCTTCCTAGCTTATTTTTGCCCTTTACCGGAAATTACCTACGTTAAGTTTAAACTAATATTATAAGGGCAAAAGTTTCTCCTTTTGCCTGTCTGTCTGTAACTCTTTCACTGCTAAACCGATGCTCCGATTTTCATGAAAATTGATTAGTTTGAATCCCAATCTTGATCAACAACAACCACGCGGACAAGCCGATTCGAGGGCAAAAGCTAGTTACCTATATATGTATATTGTTTACCGTACTTTAGACGTATGCAGGCATTAAGCAGTGTTTTAATGACAGTATTCTATAAATGGCTATTTTACATTTTAACATACCTACCAATGGCCTATCCTCTACCTATATTTTTCTACCTCTTTCCTTCCTCTAGCCACAGCTAAACAGTAAAACATAAGTCAAGCTCAATAAATTATTACCATTATAAACCTACCTCTACCTACATTTTATCTTCTATCCTAGCCAGTGCACTGTTATTCAGTAAAAAGTTGCTCAAGCATTCATTTGACTCATCGTCAGTCACAAATACGGCGTCTTCATTCTACCGGAACACAAATACTTCTGTTTTGTTTATGTAATGTAGGTACTCAAGTACTATAGGTACTGTATGTATGTACTACTGTAATGGACACTCAAGTGCATAGGTAACGTCAACGTCCACTTATGGTCTATGTTTTGTTTGAGCACTTGAAGAGTGTACGAGGACATGGTCAAGGGCTTATGGTGAGGTTCTAGAACATTCTAAGTATAGACTGTTTTCTGATTTAATTGTGTGGAGGTGGCAGGTATTATAAAATTATTTAAAGAACTATAATGGTAAGTACTGAAACTTACGCATAAATAATAGTTAAATCATCGTAATTAAATCGTAAGTCGTACCGCCTAACAGGATACTCAAATACAATAAAAAGAAAAACATGTTGATTCCAGATTCCAGGTAGATTGTTCAGTAAATACTGTATGTATTTTTAGTACCTTTTAGTGATGCCTAACCACTTTATCATACTAAATGATACAATTATTTCTAAATACCATTAAAATACCACAGTTAAAATTCATCAAAATTAACGTTAGCTATTGTTCGATAAACTAAATTGCTAACAATAATTGCATTTACTTTCAATGAACCATTAAAATTGGGAGTATTTCACGTGAATAATATTATAAATAAAATGCTTTTTATGTGAACAATTTTTGTAAATTAACAATGCTACATAGAAAATACTCATAATTGTTGATAAACAAAATATGTTTTCTAATAACTGTTTTGTAATTATTTGATGAAGAAACTTCTCGGAAAGGGATTAATAACGTTTTGGCTATAATTGGCATATTTTCAAAATAATTTAAGCCATTTCACATACACTGAATTCAAATTAATCAGTTGTCCATTCTGTTTATCTTTTTTATAAGCTAAAATCTACCTAAAACCTACCTCAGTTTGAATTGTATTAGAAAATAAAGAAAGCTCTTTTTCTAAGATTAAATTTTAGGAAAATAGTTTTCTTAGAAATTGTGTCCAAAATGTATAATGTCCAGTGTATATATAATTTAAGTACCAGGGCAAACTCTTGGCCATTACAGATACATTTTTAAACACAAGCACAGCTAACCCTGCATTGCCATCCAAGCGAAAGGTGAAGGTATACAACATTTCAGCTCAAGCGGTTAGATATTTGTTTCAAATTTGAATTGATAGTATCTACCCGAGCAAACATAGTTACATACTGACTTACACATAAATTGCTAGTTAAAAAAAAGCTTGTAATAAAAAGCAATACTCACGATATCCCGTAATACACGAACATGCTGATATCGTACCAGTAGATGGCTAGGTACCGGAGGGCGGTGGAGGCGACCGCTATGGCAGCCAGGAGGGACCAGCCCAGGGTCTTGTACTTCCAGATGATGACCATGAGAGGTAGGGTCGCCACGTATAGTTGCATGTCCATGCCGATTTGGTGGGTGTGGGTGAGGCACTGGGGATAAAACAAACAAACAATTTTACAATGAGGGAAAAGAAAAGGTATACCTTCTTTTTTGGACCAGTAGTTGGGACTTTGTGCTGTGTTGTTTGATACGTGATGGTTAAGCAGTTTTTGATGCTGTATATTAAGGGAGTACAGAGAGTGAAAAGAATATTAATATTAATAAAATGAGAATAGACAATCGACGCAAATAAAAATATAATCAGAGCAAAGCCATGAAAAAATATGAGTGAAAAATCACCCTATTATATTACCATTTATCTCTTGAATGACACCTTTTTAACCAAATTCAATAGTAATAGTGACTTGTCAATTTTGATTAACATGATAGCCAGTTAAGAATTCATTAAATATAACTTAGAGATGAAACCGCAGAAATTCTAAAATCCTTTTAATCATTCAGATTGAGGTTCTCAATTACATTTAAAGTTAAAATATTATCATTTAGTAATTATCCTTGCAAGAGATTAAAATTATCTGTGAGTTTTTGGTTACATTAACAGAGCAAAATCATGTTGAGGGTATGAAATAAAATAAAAAATCCGTGATATGTAAGATGTATAAAAAGTCCTATAGGTACATCCATTGTTTACGGGTGTTACTCTAATAATAAGATGATCTAAAATCCTCAAGACAGAAAAAGACACCCACTTTTTAACATCCATATACGAAGAAGAAACGAAAGTAAGTCCTGCCTTCTAATCATGATTTTTAACTATTCACACCAAAACTACTTATTAACGACACAAACATTTCCCTGATCACCGATAAAGCTAAGCAAGAAACCTCACTACCACAGCATTAAGTAGACCAGCCGCGTGGTTATATAAGATCCATGGGAATCACATAACTAGTTCAATGGATTACTGTGTCACTCGATCGTACATTGTTAATTGTGCGCAAGAAACTGTAGCTATGGGGTTCGGTGTGTATGGTAAAGCGGGATGTGTGAGATTTGAGAAATAATATTTGATGGGAATAGTGTTATTGAAGTGTGAATTTATCATCATAAAGAAAATATGTATCGGTGGGGTTACAGCAAACACGAGCCCTGTGAGTGTGGTACCTCTCCCCAGACCATGGCTCACTTGCTGAGCTGCTCAGCGTGTCCCACCACCTGTACACGCAAGGACCTGTACAACGCCACTGATAATGCTGTCCGCGTGGCTGAGTACTGGTCCACAAAAATCTAGCCACGATGAAAATAGTCATTGATCGACACGTTAAGAAGAAGAAGTGTGATTTTTATGCTCCAGAGATTTGATAGTGGCAATCTAATAATCTCTGGCAATGATCTTAATATTTCTTTAGGAAATATAATTGGGATATTACTAGGCATACTAGCTCTGGTGTGACTTGTAATGTCAAAGAACTTCATATATAATTTGTTAACAATGATTAATACTATCATACTAGAAGATCAAATCAGGTATTTTGGACGTACTTCGGTCACCGGTGACCGAAAAGAGGATTTTTGTATGTGCTGGCCCAGTGTTAAACGTGTTTATAATTACGATGATAAATACATAAGCAGCTAATATTTACCGTTATATAAGCCCGTTTGCAGATCAGTTAATCCATAAACTCATGAATAAATAATAAACATACATCAATTCAAACAGATTTATGTGTTTACAATATTAATTGCTGTTATCCGAGGTATATCAACAAGGCAAGTAAATACTTTCAGTGAAATAAAATATAAACAAATAAAAGTAATAAAATAACAAAATGCAGAAGTTAACATTTCAGTTGTTTTAACGAACCTACAATTGTTGAATGTGTATACTAAAAGTATTTTTTAAACAAAGGAAAAATATACCTGATTTAATAATGTTTCTCCATATTTAAGTTATTTTCTTTTAAAAAACTTTCAGACAAAAAAAATAGAAAGAAATATTTCTACTTATCGAGACTTAACAGAACTATAAGACGACGATGACGACGAACAAAACATGAGTCTGCAAAATGAAGCCGTTTACGAGATAAAATTTAAAAATAGAAAGCTTTTGCTAAATTATCGATAGCAGGAGCGCTTAAACCAAATTGAATTTAGCTCTACACTTTTGACTTTAGCACTGAAATCTGATATTGTATAAAATATTTAAAATTTCGAATTCAGCAAGGCTTTGCAATTAGGTTTGTTACGATATTGTCGAAATAAAATTCTGATTTTATAAAAAAACCAGATAGGCACGCGCTTATTCAAGGACAGTTTTATAAATTCAAAATAATTGTAAAAAACTACTTTAAAATACCAATAAAAATTAATGTATTTAAATATACTTTTAGAACTTAACTGTTTCACCAGTAAACACAATAGTTAAACAATGGGAATGTTCATAAGTGACTCAATGGTCAGGTAAGTGGTTAAAGCGATTTAAACACACATTCAACTGTTATAAAGGCCAAAAGAAAACATCGACCAAAGTACGATCTTTATCCTGAAGTACGATTAGATATTTTTGATACGCTTGAAAAGTATTGTTACTCACCATATCTTCAAATCCGAAGTAGTTATGTATGAACAGGAAGCTCTTCCACATGTTCTTCTCGCAGACTCTGCTGTGCTCTTCCACGACCAAGTTCCACTGGGGCCCATTGTTCAAGTCAGGCAGGATGTATGTGCAGAACAACATCAAGCTGACGAACAGAGGGAATAGTCTGGAAAAGAAGAAATAAATTAGTATATTGCTCTTTGTTAGTTACATACATTGAGTCTTGGCAATGAAATCCAGAACTTGGACTTGAGATATAAGTTAATACTTCTTGTAGAAATGCTAAAATTTAAACAGCTTTAAAATGAATAAATGGATATCATGACATGGTGTTTTTTCCGTATGCTTAAATTAAAGAGGAGTTAAATTATTATTAATTGAATAGGCTGACACAGTAATGGTTTTAAACTATACTGTCTTGAAGCAATTCTTATTTAATGTGAAAGGAGGGATTGGAATAATCCAAAAACAGATCAACTGCACGCAAGAATGTAAATTGTTTATGTAGTCATTATCGATGAACAGAACAGAGGGTTTTACTGTTAAAGTCTTTTCAAGATAAAAGGCTCCTTCAAAACTCATTTCAGAAATTAATTGATTGTAAAACCACGCCCTTGCTACCCGATACTCATCAACAGACGAAACGGTATTCCGGACTGACAGAATCCGTAGTCGAGATTAATAGGTAATTCTATTATCGGGTAGCTGCGAATTCCCCGTTCATTAAACACCAATTTACTTGTCTTAAGCTCTGAACAAACAAATGCGGGGTGAGTGTACGGACACTAAATCGGTTTGTAACGACCAAACTAGTGGTAAAATATAGACTCGACACGTGTTCGAAGCAGATAGAGATCCACGAGCCATTAAATATGATTTAATGGTGTCAATCATTAAAAAAATCCAATTAGACGGTGATCCGTGGTTTTGATACGTTTAAATCTATTAGCATGATTTGTGTTTTTTTATTTGACGGAATAAATTTTCCCACTGACGAAATAACATGAATCTATTTTTAACTCAATTGTAAAATTTGTTGATTCAAAAGAAGTGTTTTTAGAACCTCATTTCTAAAGCTTTTGATAAAAAGGGTTTGACAAAAAGCTGTTAATTTAACACAAAAAACAGGTTTATACTATTAAACAACAAAATGTTATTCGCATGATAGTCTTCTAAGTAACTACAGTACATCATCCATTGATTGCCGAAAGCCCGTAATCAAAATAAATTCCGTATAAAAGAAAGGATGAAACATCCAAAGAATTAACAATTCCGTACAATCTAGATTAATGGCGAAACTGATTTAACGAATGGACCCGTTTAAAACAAGGGATGTATTTACACTTGAAAGAGTAATCAATCTGAGTTAATGATGATGGCTTCGATAAACGTTACCTAAACCATCTGGCGATGAGGCGGTCCTTCAAGTTGATGGTCCCTTTCTTCTCGAGGTCCTGGAGAAGGTTGTGGGCGTTGAGGAACCCACTGAGGTAGAGGAAGCTATCTGTGTAGAGGATGGCTGAACGTCCTACCACTGCCCACGGCATGCCGAAAACCTGGAAAAAGTGGTCGATGTGATCATTTGGTAACAGAAAATTTACATTTATAAATAGCCATAGTTAGATGTAGTAGTTTTTATTGTTTCGTATTATACTGTTGTACCTATTCCAGCTGGTTCTCCATTTGATTTCTACATTTGAAAAGTTGACTGGTAGATAATGCCTTGCGGCATTAAGTCCGCCTTATGTACCACAATTGTATTGTACGTTCAAGTTTAAATAAATAAATAAATAGTGAATATTACATTTTTTGTTTTAATTTAGGTTTAAGCAGTATAATAAATTATATATCTAATAATAAATTCGAGATTGAAAAACAAATAAAGAAAATAACTATCATTGCTTGGGATTTTTAAATTTGTCGCTTTCGAAACAGTCTGATTTCACTGTAGCAGACCCGTTATGATACAGGCTGCAGTGTTTGGCGAAGAAAATAATTCTACAAGTAATAGCGTAATGCAAGCTTTTTCTCAAAATCACTAATTATAATGATTTCTGCCAATCAAAAATCGTTAAGTGTTTCCTTTAATAATATAACGAACCAGTACTTAAAGAGTTCGACTGAATCTTATTAAGTATTAAATGAAAATGTTAAGCGCGAAAATAAAGGGTTTCAAATACGTTAAGTGACTTTATTAAATTTTCAAGAAACTTCAGCAAGTGTGAGCTGGTCTGAAGTTGACTTATTCCAGTTTGATAAGTGAATTATTTATTGATTGCCTGGGAATAAGAAGTGACGAAGCCGATATAAATGGAATATAAGAGATATTTTCTCATAAGTACTTAAATGAAGAATATTGTATCTGAAAATGGCTACAAGCTTTTTTGAAGTCTACGGAAATTTGTTTTCTATTTCTTATAACTGCCTCATTGACCTAGTGGTTCTAAGCGCGACTGCTACGCTAGAGGTCTTGGGTTCGATTCCCAAGTCGATCGACCAAGGTGTTATTGGGTTTTTCTATGAAATTCTCAGTAGCAGGTCGGAGTTTGGATTTGTGCCCGTTTAGTGGCAATAGGCTCACCCCCTATTACATGGGACCTAAACATACCGGCGAACTGTGGGTGTACATTGGTACACCTCTGCCTAACCCTTCGGGGATACAGGCGTGATGGTATGTTATGTTATGTTTTATTTCTATAACATGATATAAAAAAATCGCCCTAATAGATACACATGTAAACATCCTCATTTTAAATCCAAATGCAACAAAATATTTTCATACAATGACTTCATACATCGTTTGTTTATTCCATTTAAGAATATAGATTTTAAATTTAAATTATGTTCGTTAAACAATTGACAATCGGATTTTTTATGCCTTTATAATTACGGCTGTGTCTAAAACTATGCCCATGGAATTATTAGCATCGGGAATTCCGATGCTGAGATACGTGTGTTAAATAATAATAATAAAAATACAGACGACAATGTATTAAATATGTATGACATACTGACGTATATTCAAGAGTAAAGGCAGTAGGCATTTATTGAATACTTTGTTTATGCTATATATAAATTTGGACTACATCTCATACATTGCTACGACGGGCCTGTTGGTCTAGTGGTTAGAGACCCTGACTGCTATACCGGAGGTCGTGGGTTCGATTCCCACCCAGGACAAATCTTTATGTGATGAGCACGATCATTTGTTCTGTGTCTGGGTGTAATTTATCCATAATATGTATGTATTTAGAAATATATAAGTATGTTTATCAGTTATCTGGTTACCATAACACAAGCTCTGCTTAGCTTGGGATCAAATAACCATGTGTGAGATGTCCCGGAATATTATTATTATTGCTCTGAACCTAAAGTAGCTAAAACACTTGGGTTATGGAATCGGAGACAACGAAGGTAATTTGTACGGGTAATTGTTTATGTAAATACTCTTCGCTATTATTTATCTAAAGGTAACATAACCTCATTACTCTGATTTCGTTGTTGTTAGGCTAAGGTTTGTTGTTAAGGACAAAAATAGATATTGGGTGTCACCGGGCTTGACGACGAAATATGGAAGTGATAATATAATTTATAATGTATGAATATTTGACGCACGAAGCCCTTTATGGAGGCTTCATAAGTGTACTGTACATGTTATGTACCTATGTGATAAAATTTCAAACAATGATCTTTTAGAAAGAAAGTCTATTCGAAAGATATTGGAGCTTACTGTACTAATTTTGATGAGTTGATGATAATTTTGTATGGGGAGTAATGATTTTTTTTTTATATAAACTTGATTATATGTTCCGTTTAGCGGAAGCCGTATTTCAAATAATACCACGTAAATACGTGTGCTTCGTAAATACGTTGCACCCTGTATATACGTTTCTAATAAAATAAATAAATAAATAATTAATTAATTTCTAATTAAAAAGAAATGATTTCTATTTCTATTTCTACGTTCAAATAATAAACAATAGTAGTAATACTTACAGCAGAAAAGCTGACTTTATTAACGTAAGGGCTGTGCGCCATCGCCATGGACTTATGGGCAATGATCAGAGCGAACGCATTCATCCCTCTATAGGCGTCCAATCCCTTCACCTTCGTAGCTGAGTCTGAGAGATCGAACACTTTCCTCAAGTTCCTCTTCAGAGAGAACGCGTTCAGAAGCTTCTCGAAGTTAGTCACTCCTTCCTTGCCATCGTCTAGGATAGTTCCTAGACTCAGAAGTAGGATTATTGCTAAGAAGAATGTTCTGGAAAGAAAAGAAAATATTCATTGTTGTTGCAGTGAAAGTTATTACAGACATTTGAAAGATTACAAGATTCGTAAGTTGGGTTAGCCTCTTTATAGATGCGGAATATCTATGCAATGATAACCTAACTATCTTAGTTTAAAGACTATCTTTACCGTAAATTGTATACATTTTACATTAGGCCAATAAACGTAATACGGGTTTTCATAATTGACACATTTTCCAAGGACTATTTGTAAAGGCAGTGACGACTGAAAAACAGTCACGTTGAAGGAAAATTATCTCTCTAATAAACACTTACGTTACAGGAAAATATTAGTACGGCTCTTTCTAATAATAGCACACGTCGTGATCAGTATGTTTATTGCTCAGAACCACTGTCAATACACACAATAAGATGTATATTGCTAACCCTACCCACATGACGATGGGGTACTTCGCATTATCTAAGACAACTGTGCTTAAGGCTCTGTCTCGAACAAAGCGGAGACGAGCAGAGCGGGAGCGGAGAAGTTTTTAAAATAGCCAATAGGAATTCATATTCACAATACACTGTGATTCCGGGCCTAAAGCTTAGCTTGACTGAGTTGTCATATATACGTAGTACATTACATTTTTAGGGTAGTTTAAGGCCTTATTCTAGCAATCATAAATAATTGAAACTGTATACTATGTTCTGGAATCAAGCGACCAACCATCAATGATTTTTACATCATTTTCTTATTATATCACCATTAGTTCATTCAGGCGGTATCTTAAGATGTTTATCTGATGTGTGACTGTACAACGTAAATGAAGTCATGAAGTAATAATTAATCATCGATCAATTTAGCACAGAACTCTAATAAGCAACCGTATTGTATTGTTGGATGTCCAATGCAATTATGAATGTAAAAAGAGGTATTGGTTCGTTCTTTAAAATACCACATATGCTTTAAATACTTTATAATATCTACTTTTAGTAGTTGTTCAGCTGCATCTGGCGAGGTGAAGTCGACTGAAAAATTTTCTTTACCCGCATATTGGGAAAAAAATACTTTATGTGTCTCGATCAGTCGTAAGATGGATCGGTGTCATAAGGAAAAGTTTAGGTAATGTATGAAATTGTATCATAACATTGCCTGTGATCATGGAATGAGCTCAAACTAATTATCCCTCGTTTGCTTCCTATCACAGACCACCTTAACCCATTCTCTTAGTGCTTCCACCTTGACAGTAAAAACAAAATCCCATTGGACATTTAGAAGTTCCAAATTCAATACACGCACAACCCAGGTATCTGAATCGATCAGCTATTTAATATTAATTAACTTCATACATACATATTTCATGACATCAGCGTGTCTTCACGGCTTAAGGTCATTATGTGCAATTATGCGAGTAGCATTAAATATGTAAATCACGCTTGATTAATAACTAGAGCCAGTCAATCATATCGCCTCATTACGCTTAGATAGCGGTGATTAGTGTAACTATTAATGTGGATGATGGTTTAAGTATGGTTAATCCTTCTTGTCAGGTGGTGGTTTATGGTAGTTCTTCTGTGTATAAGAAGTTATATATATTCAACAGTTGTAGGACCTTTGTGTTTACAGGTGAATTTCTCTAGAAAACGCGTCATGTTTTTGTATAACGACAGGTTGATTCTAGGTTTAATTTTTGGAAATATGTCGATCGATAAAGTTCAACGCATTTAGAACCAATTTTTGTGGGTTAACTGAGGCAGATATTACGGTAAAGTTGATACATCAGTATTTTTTTTGTGTACCTACTAAGCTAAAAATTAACCCTTAAAGATTCTATAATCGGTAACGTGTGCAAGCATGGCAAAGTTCAATAATGCGAATACTTATTTCTACATAAAAAACTGCCTCGTTGGCCTAGTGGGTCTAAGCGCGACTGCTACGCTAGAGGTCTTGGGTTCGATTCCCAAGTCGACCAAGGTGTTATTGGGTTTTCTATGAAATTCTCAGTAGCAGGTCGGAGTTTGGATTTGTGCCCGGTTAGTGGCAATAGGCTTGCCCCCTATTACATGGGACCTAAACATACCAGCGAACTGTGGGTGTACATTGGTACACCTCTGCCTAACCCTTCGGGGATACAGGCGTGATGGTATGTTATGTTATGTTATATAAAATTTTAATATAGTATACCGCCTAAATTTAAAAAAAAATGTTTAAAAAACAAAAGCATGAAAAAAATACTTACATAGAAAGAGTTTTCCCAAAAGAGTATGGTCGTTTGAAGTCTTTCACGGTGCACATGGTGTTATGAACCCTTACTGATATTCCGAGACCGGAGAGTCTCTGTGACAGTTCATCTTCCAGGTCAAAGCTGCTGCAGGAGCTGGGGATGCAGACGCCCCATAGCAAGCTGGAGTAGCGAGGGACTCGGTGGCCCATCTGGAACAAAAGAAGAACGGCTGTAATCTTTGATATGGAGACTGAACAAATTAAGTTGGAATTTGAGAGGAAGTCAAAATTTTCAGTATTAGCGATCTAACATTAAAAAAAACTCAAAGCAGGTGTACATAGTTCGCTCCGAATTTAGAACATTTACGGTCGTCTTTTGGATGAAAAAAATATATAACAAAAAAATTACACGAGAAAGCAGTCTATTTTACATGTAATGTGTGTTGCTATTTATTGAATAGGACGATAAATAAATATCAATTCGTTCATCTAGCTTACAATCCTATACACTTTTGGAAATCAAATCTGAATGTAAAAGTACATAAATTATTTTATTGCTCTTAAAGACACTGGCACGTATGTCAGGCCAGGGCTAATAAATAAACTATTAACACATAACATCATATTCATCTAGAGCACGAGCACGCGAATCGAACCAAGGCCCGAACTTAGTTAATATTCCGAGAGTCGAACCAACCGTCTACTATGTCTGCTTATTTGGTCCCACACTTTATTTCGAATCACAATTGTTATTGAGCAAGACAATAGCCCTTGACCAAGACAGGCTCTTTGCTGGAATATACAAAGAATTTGTATTGATATCAACCCTTTGTCAAGACAATGGATCCTATTTCGGATGGAACGCATTGTTCAGAGCTGGCGTGGTTGTAGAACAGTGGGCGCGAAGCCACGTGCGAAAAAATGTGTATCATCATATTCCTGACTATATTTGAACTGTTACCGAGAAGTGAGTTACTCTACACACTGTATCACACAACAATTTTTAAAAATATCAATGAAAGATTTTTTTTTTTTGGAAAATATATAGCAGTAAAGGCTTCTTAAAAAGTGGCAATTGGAGAAAAGTTCCGGTTGTGTAAGTGTGTAACACAATATACTCGTAGTTACCAGATTTTTGCTTAGTGACAAAGGTTATAAAGAACATTGAAATATAAGACAGCGGATATAAAATTTCTATTCATATTTATGTGACAGTAGGTACACAAAAGTTTTTTGTAACAATGTTTATGTCTTAGTTTTACTTTGAATAATATCTTCTTGTTATCGCTTTGATCTGGGAATTAAAGATTAGATTCGTGATATGAATGTATAAGATGTCCGTTTATAAACGTTTCAACATTTTTTGTGGTAAAGATTCTGAGAAAATGTTTTCGTATTATGTATAGAAAGAGTATCTCTAAGTAGAGGTATGTCCTCTTTATGTTATGTATGTAAATAAACTGTTGTTAAGGCGTTGAAAATGTTACAGAGGCTGGTAAAAAAAAATCGTAAACCAGGGGCCCGATGCCGCTATTTTAAGTCAGTGAATGGCAGGTTAATGAACGTTCCAGTGTACTTGTTATTGTGCCTAATTTTCGTGTTCAGATAAGAACAGTCACTTGCAATCCTACAATGACAACAGTGGCCAGTAGGTGTACATTTGTCATTAAACTAAAATTATCTGAATACAAAAATTACGCACAATAACAAGTACACTGGAACGTTCATTACCCTGCCATTCACTGACTTAAAATAGCGGCATCGGGCCCCAGCGGTAAAGCTTTTCCGTAACTGTCACTGCCGGACGTGCTACGGTATTGATTTCCATGGGACAAACATTTGACATACCCACAAATGTTTGTTTCACATAGCATTGAAGTATTGATAAACATCTTACATTTTTATACTCATTTGCTATCTCTTTACCGAATAAATTGTTGATTTGGTTGAACACGTTCAAAAATGAGTTCATAGATCTGTTAATTTTTTAATTGTAAATTCATGTACATGCATAAAAACATCTCACAGAATTTCTGGTTTTTAAATGAGATAAATAGGAAATAATCTGTTCTTTAAATCGATTTTTAACTAAATCAATATTAACCACATGTAGGCCTAATTTATTTAACATCGGTGCTAATGAATAACACACAAAAATGGGTGTTCTTATTATAATATGTGTATTGATTCTATGCTTATGTATAAAAGCATGTTTGCCTTGTCAAATAATGTTGACTCGTGCAAGCATAGATTTAAAGACAAATTAAGATTTCGGTGTCAACTACGATTTTCCCACCTTATAAAATACGGCAAATGTGAGCCAATATCAACAAATAAGACATTATTTTCCTAAACAAATAGGAGAATTTATTTCTACACTAGCTGTGCCTGCGACTTCGTTCGCGTGGATGACGAAACTTATCAATGAGTTTTTAACCGCAAAATTAAGTTTGTTTTTTATTGTTTATACTTTTCCGGGATAAAAACTACCCAGTGTGGTGCCCAGAATAATAAAGAATAATTATACCAAGTTTCATCGTAATCGAACCGGTAGTTTTTGCGTGATACCTGAACAAACAGACAAACAGACAGACAGACAATTTTTTTTTTCACACTTGTGGGTTCGGTGTCGGTCTAGTAACACCCCCCACAATTTTTTTTTTTTATATTTTCAATGTACAGAATTTTCACTACTACTAGATAATAAATACACTAGATAATAAAACTTGTGTCAATAACTCAATAATGTGCAGATTGTTTTACTGGTAAATCAAGTTAATTTTTACAAGTACCTAAATGACAGAAAAGAAAAATAGAGTAGGCAAATAAATAATTCTACACGAAACAAATATATATAATAGCATTTTTTAAACAAAGCGAACCCCAATTGATTCCCTTTTCATTTTATATCCGAAGAGCTTTGCAATAAAAATATGTTAAAAATTTAATATAACCATTAAAGCATATGATTTTGGACATCGTATTAATTGTTATTGCGCTACTAAAAATATTCAACTTGGTGACCATAAGATATTAAAAAAGGAATGCATTTGTGACATTACTTCCTGCAGTGTTGGCGGGTATAATAATTTCCGGGTGCCCAAATCGTTGAAAAAATCAATAACATAATTTGATTTCCGACGTCTATTTGACGTAGGTCGGTTGTTTATTAACCGTTCTTAATAATAGCCAACAGCGTGAGATTTTTATGACTTTATCATAAGTAGCTTCCAGGGTCTTTTAAAGGTTTTCAAGACAATGGTGAATTGGTAGTTTAGACTACGGAGATCTTTTCCCAGAAGTGTTACGGTCAGCTTCTAAATCACCGGATAAGGTAATTATCAGTATTTTAAGAGTAACTATCTGACCTCAAAAACCTATTTACTGGGAAACAAGGAAAGCTATTAGACAGGCTGCTAAAAATGTAAGGCCCTGCAGCTAAGACCAACAACGACTTAACGTATAGGATAGGTCTTTTCGAGGTATGGTTATTTACAGATGATTCTTGAATTGTCAGCAACTTCGACAACCATATTTATTACTGACTGACGTGTACTGTATACAAGTTTCCACGATTCTGGAAATACATTATTGTCACACCATTTTCGACAAAACAATGTTATAAACATTACGTAATCCATTGTATGTGTACCAAGGTTCCAGCCATGGACTCTCCCATTCATCTGTCTTGGAATGTGACATTTAAGAGAATAAGGGAACCTCCATTATCATCAGTTATACACATTATACACCTGACTGTATATATAAACCGAAATTGTATGATGCCTGTTGACAGTAATACTGTATTATTTAAAATTGAATTGTCAACATTGAGGATATAAGTAGCTTGAAACCATGAATTTTTGATCGAATTTTGGGGGTCAGTTCCGACGGATAGTAAAAGTAAACTTTATTTCATGGCTTGTTAAATTCGGAGAAGTACAAAAGATGTATGCTTTTTTAACTAACCCCTATAGAAATATAATCTATCTTCCAATACCTTACAGTGTGGAGTGACAAACAAAGCCATCTGTAGTCTATGGATAGTTCCCAAGCTCCTTTCTCTTCACATAATACTATATTACGTTACAAGATCTAAAACAACGCTTTTTTGGGGTTAGTTTACATATTAATTAAACCTAATACGCACGCTATAAATCAAGCTGGCTGGAGAAATAATGTCAACCTTGAACTTGAAACGCCGCCGGTGAAACGAAAGTCGAACAACGTTAAGGCGTACACACAACTCGTAACGTTACGTAAAAGAAACATTCATTATGATCTGTCACAATTTTGGCGCTGACAGTCAAAATACCACAAATTCAAATATAAAAAAAAGGTATAAAAATTAAAAACAAATAAAAACCTATACAAAATAGACAGACATTCGAATTTCAAAAAACTCAAAATGTCCTTCACCTAACAACTAATGGCTATTATAAATAAGTTTAAACCATTTTAAAAAGAGAACATCGTAAGCGTACCGTTTTTGAACTAAGACAAGCTCTATGCTACACTATTACAACATGTTACGTTGCTCATTTCAATGAAACAGTTTTTATCAACAACGTTTTTGTAGTTCGCGTCATATGCTACGTAATAGGAAAGAGGCGTTTACTACAAAAAAGAGGTCTTTGCCCAGTACATACGTAACTAAAACTGATAAAAAAACTTAACAATCAAAGTTCAAATCAAATCATAGTTTGACTAATTTTAATCTCATGATGATGAAGCAAATGGTTAATGAATCAACCTGTGGCGTGTATGAGTAATAAAGTTGAGAGGGTAGAAAAACTCATGACACTAGCAAATTGCTTGCTAGTAGCAATACAAAAAAGTTTCTGGATAAAAATGAAATAACTATCATGCTGGCTTGCAATATTTGTTCTAAGAAAATGATTCAATACCTTTAAGGAAAACTTAATTATTTTATGTCAGAATGAGAAATGTTATGTAATATAGGTAAAGGGATTGGCCTGTAAACTAGTTTATAAACCAGGGTGGTATAAACTTGGTCCCTGGTATTGGGGAGTCAGGAGAACTATATTATTATAGTTTTCACCTAAATAATTTTTTCATGTCTCGCCCCCATACCCAGGGTAGAAAAAGTTCTCAAAGATTAACAGCAAAAGAAATTTTTTTTTAGAACTTTTGTCACTCAGAAAATAAACCCTTAATTTAATAGTAATGCTTACTTTATTAATCATGCCTACTGTCATCATCATTAGCTACCATTTTCCTCAAAAACTTTTTAACTGAACTAAATGAGATTTTTTGTTTTACATAATTATTTATGAGTAACTTTTGCGTTCAAAGGTTACGGACCTTTATGTAAATGAATGTATTTATGTTTTTATAGTATACATGTATTTTAGTTTAAAAATGAAAATAAATTATTATCATCACTTAAACTTCCAAGTCATACACAAGACAAAAGAAAAAAATTTCAAAAAATAAAAACTAACATCACAAGAAAAACGTAATTTTCTTCATTCAGTTAAATTAACGAGAGTATAATAGATACGACGACTCTTTGCGGTTAAAGATGTATTGTGGTTTCCGCAGCGGTAACCTTCACTGAGGTCAGTCATGGTATTAATTGCGCAATTTATAGATAGATTTTTTTTTCTAATATACTAATATTCATTTAACATATAAAACCTCATTGCGTTTACTTATTACTGGCAGTCAATAGTCAGTCAATATTTTTTTGTTGAAAGATCTAAAAAATGTATTACAATTAAGATTACAATACTTCACTTGAAATAAAATATGGTTGACGCGAGTTGCTGTTTTACTTTTTCCTAAACCCATTTTCCTATTTCCAATAGAAATTAACTATACACGTATTACAAAACAAACTCCTAGCCACGTCTGTCTGAACGCGATAAATTAAAAACTGCCGAACGGATTTTCATATTGTTTTCGCCAATAGATAGAGTGATTTAAGAGGAAGGTTTATGTGTATAATTAATTAATGTCCTGCAGCTTCTCCAAGACGTAGTCCAGGAAATGTGGATTTTACGAATTTAGAAATATTGTGATGTCATTGGTGTCAAGTGGTCAGAAAAGTCTGGAGACAGATTGGGAAGACCTTTGCCCAGCTGTGGGACACGAAAGAGGTTACATAAAAAAAGAAATATTGTGTTAACTTTTAGTAGCACTTGTTTTATAAATGAGTATCTAGTATGTCGTTTATTTAATGTGTCTAATGCAATAACACATGATAAAAGTTTCACTTTTAAACGAAAGAGACACGTTCAAATAGTTTTTTTTTTATAAAGGTCAGTTGTGGGATGTTGTTAGGTTCCGTATAGAACGACTATGTTTAATTCGTCGCCTCTAATATTTGCGACAGGTATTAAATAAACAATCCTTTAAAAGTCTGAGCATAAATTAATAGTTATTTTATCTGTATATCATTACCGGAAGTTCTACTGTTTACTATGGATAAAATTAATTTGTTCATCAAATATCCATTTCAAGAAGTGGTGAAATATAAATATTGTATAAGCTAAGCAAAGATTGTCGTGGTGGCCTAGCGGTTCAATGAACGGATTTGTATGCACAAGGTTGCAGGTTCGAACCCAGGCAAGTACCAATGTGGCTTTTTCAAAGTTATATGTACTTTCTTAATTATTCTAAGACACTTCTGACAAACGGTGAAGGAAAACATCGTGAGGAAACCTGGATTCCAAAATTTGGGTTCTGAAATCGCAGAGAGCAAGCGTGGTGATCAATGCTCGTGCCTTCTCCATATGGGAAGAGGGCCTGTGCCCAGCAGTGGGACGTATTAAGGCTGGATTATAAGCAAAGATCTTGTGGTTGGAAAATTAAATAATTCAAAACATCGACATGATTTATATTTAAAAGTGTACGTGGAGTTAATGTACAGTTGATCATCCCAAAAATAAAAAAAAACTGATATCGTCTTTTTAAAAGCAATTCTTTTCTATATCTTTGATTTATTAATCCGAAAACCAGTGAACGAACCCTGAAAACCCGAAAACAAACCATTGTATGCAACATTTTTTTATTTAAAAGATGTCTCACAACATTACAGTACGTGGTCAGACTGTAAAACTGTGTTGCCAACCTTGAATATTAAAGTTCCGTTCGCAATTTTAATTGTTACAATATGGTTTGTGACGTCATATGTCTGTAAACAAAGCCTCTAAATTGAAATAGTTATCGATAGATTGTTACTTAAATGTACTGTGACGTATGTTCTTTTATTGGGAGAATTAATTTCAGTGCTAACGATCTCATTAACTCATCTTTTTTATATAATTAATTTGATTGCATTAATTCGGTATGTATGATGTGCTTGCAAAGAAATAGTACTGTTTAGTTTGTTATGTAAATAATAAATTGGGTTCTGGTTTATATTTTAAACTATAATAAGGTGTGGGTATAATAGCTAGATGATTTCTCTAAAAATGTGTGCTTATTTCATCTTAAATAGTATTAAAAAAATACTAGTTATTAAAGGTTATTTTATTAGTTGGTTTAAAATACGCTTTTTGATAATTTAATCGCAATTATCGAGCTACCTAAGTCCCAAAAACATATGATGAAAGAAATAATTCTTATACATTTAGGAGAATAACCGTCGGCCCCACCCAACAAAATGTGGGAGTAATCAATAAAGGCGACTTATCATAATAAATTACGTCTAGTCACTGAAAAAACATATTCATAAACTTCTATAACTTCTAAAAATTCATAGACGAGAACTTGGACAGAGAACTAAAATTACAATATTATCATAACAAATTAACAATCAGAAAAGTTGGGTACCTACATAGAGTCTCAAAATTTGAAACTATAGAGTGTGAGTAACGCTAAAAGCCCATTGCTCCGAGCATAAGCAAATTCTTGGCTGCATGTAGTACATTCGTTAACTGATTTTAGCTATTTTCCGTGCAACGACAGACGTTTATGCGGAAATGATAGTTCCGTTAATATTAGGATAATATTAGGGTTTGATATAGTTTTATTAAAACAGCACGCTCATTTTGATATTATGTTTACTACGAAACTTGATCACTCTAGTAATCACGGTTCATACTCTAATGCACTCTGTAGTTTTTATCTATTCTCTGAAGTTGGGTATAATTTCATATATTTTATTCCTTTATGAATCATGAACTCGACGGACCGAAATGTCGGGATTGTTTGAAGGGCATGTCCTTCAAATAACAAAATTGTATAAAGTATATTGTTCATGTTTGTTCAAAGCCTACTCTTTAAATATTTGGCAATCCTATTACTATACTAGCTATGAATTCTCGTATATTTATATTATTCGAGTTGAAATGTAATTTATCTCTTAATATCAAAAACAACAAATTGTGAGGTGAGATCTTCAGATTTTGGAGGTACAAGTTCGTCGTATGGGCATCGATATTCTCTTCCCTTGTATTCTGAGAATAGTAAGTCCTTTTTAGATTATGTGCTGAATCTTATACGACTGTAAACTGACCCTAACATAGCTTAGGAAAAGGCTTAGCAGAAGAAGACTATGATACCATTAGGTGACTGAATTTAGACAGGCAGTCTTATTTGCCGACTAGCTGTGCCTGCGACTTCGTTCGCGTGGATGACGAAACTTATCAATGAGTTTTTAACCGCAAAATTAAGTTTGTTTTTTATTGTTTATACTTTTCCGGGATAAAAACTACCCAGTGTGGTGCCCAGAATAATAAAGAATAATTATATCAAGTTTCATCGTAATCGAACCGGTAGTTTTTGCGTGATACCTGAACAAACAGACAGACAAAATTTTTTTTATTTCACTTTTGGGATCGGTGTCGGTCTAGTAACACCCCCGCCATTATTTTTTTTGATATTTTCAATGTACAGAATTTTCACTTCTACAGATTTATTATAAGTATAGATATAGATAATGAAGAGTCCTTCATAGTAAGTAATTAGCCCTAAGCATTGTTTACAATTTATTATAATCAAACAAAAATAATTTTAGTACACGGAAAAATATTTAAAGGGCGAATAATTTCGTGATATAGACATAACTTACGCAAATAGTGTATTTAGTTAAATAAGGAAATCAATAGCACTAAACAAACGTTAAAGTCATGCACGCATGCATGACTTCAGAAGAGCACTTAACAGGTCATAGGCCTTATCTACACATTATTGAGTTTTAAAGTTTTAAGACAATACTGTTTTTCGATTATGTTGCGAATCTTTCCTTATACAGGGTGTTAAGCAAAACCCTGTCCGACCGGCAAGGGTGATGAAGGTTCCACAATCACATGCCCTAATTAATGGTATCAGTTATCGATACCTAACAACACCTTAACGGATCGGACAGGGTTTTCTTAACACCCTGTATAAAAGAGGTTGTGTAGAGACAACTGACGGTTGAGAATATAATTAAAACATTATTAGTATTTTAAATTACTGTCAACTGTTCCGTATTTAAAGGTCATCTTGTGCTCTATTTAAAGACATTCAACCTCTAAAGACATTTGTACGAGTAGTAATAAAAAAACAAAAAAATCGAAGCTATTTGTAGAAATAATTACTATCAAAACTTTCAAACCAGCTTCAGGCATTAAATACTTTTTGCATTCCAGATCAATGTAGAGTCATAAACACTGGTTTTCCTTCAGTACAAATATTTTAAGGAGTACCACAAAAAAAAAATACAAATTGAGGCAAAAATATTGTTATAGTATTTTTAACACGTGGTTTATAGGTTACGTGGATATTTCAACATATTATTTAAATAAAGAACAAATAAAAATGTGGAATGTTGTTTATTTTATTGCACATGGCCATGGCAACATGATGTGCAAGCTACAAAATAAAATCGTGTGACTTTTTGCACTAGCAGATACCTAAATAAAAAAAGACTACGCGACTGCCATAAAAAATCTACAAGACAGAAACTGCCTATATCCCTTGGAGCTAAACCTTTGAACGTCAACACTAATATGACCACAATAATACACAAACAGTCCAGTGATACAGCAATTTACTTGCATTATACAAACATATCCCAATTACCGTTGGGCTAGTGATCAGCCCCAAACCAGTAATGTCGCAATGTTTCAAGGCTGGTGTTGAAAAGCAGGCCTCAAGGTCACGGCTACCAGGCCGGCCAGTTTAAGTGCACTCAAATTGCAACAAGTCTTGCGAAACGGACCCACCTACGTCACGGACCACGTTTTGGGGTAAGCTTCGTATATCGGTAAAATTAAGTTGATTACTTGTGGACGAATCTACGTTGAAGAAATTTTTAAGAATAGTATTGTGTCTGAATGTTGGCTTGTTCAGTGATCCTATGAGTATGTTCGGAGAGGTCGAATTCAGGGTCCACCCTGAGTTAAATTGCCACTACCCTCTAGGGTAGCTAGTAACTTTTATAAAGTTATACATATTTTCATAAATATTTGAAGACTGAGAAATAATAATTTTGAAGACAGACCTTATTGCGTCTATCTACCTATTAAGTCCGTGTTGTCTTGTCCCACTGCAGGGCAAAGGCCTCCCTCTCCATTCCGAACAATGCTTGTATATATTTAATACAATGAAATGAAATTATAGTACTTTACCAAAAGACCCAAAACAAAAAGATGAGTGCGACGCAACGCCATAAGTTACGAGGTATTTGAATAGGAAATAGTTTATAAAACCTGATATGGTAATATACTAATAGGAATGAATAACGTCTCTCAAATCGAATGTTTTGAATATATAAATTATGTTAACACCTGCGTCATAAAGCCTAACAAATAATAGATTTTTATGTTAACAAGCATTCTCAACTACAATACCTGTTTTTATTATTTGCGTATTTTCCATAATCGTAAAAACCGCATTTTTAGGTCCAAAGATTATAATTATTATATGTAGGGAAGCAGGGCTTAACGGACTTAATAACTTGTTCTACAATTTACACGCATTGACGTAAGAACATCCGTTTGTGGTCAGAATGATGAATGAGAAGAAATTGGGGTCCAAAAAGCCACATCGGGTTTTGCCATGAGATTAAAATTAATATCGAATCCAGTTAATTTGCGTTATAACCTCATTTTTAGGCCACGGTATATCAACCTTAGTGTCTACCGTGACCTGACGGCTAAATAGCAAAAAGCTGGGTTTAAAAAACTCGTATTAGAACTCACATAAAGTCTAAATTCCAGTTGCATTGGCCGAATCTTAACATAGACAAAAAATATAACATGTAGTATTCTAAAGTCTGTATTTGAGGGGCTCCAATACTAATCTGGTCGATTAACTGTTTCTATAACTATTAATAAATTACTGTCTGCTATTTTTTGCACAAATACAGGGCAAATGCCTCTGAACTCTCCACTCTCACATACATAGAAGAAAAAAAAACAACTTACATCAGTAATATTACTTCTAATGTAGTGTCCACTGTGCACGAGGGTGTCGATTTCATCAAGTGTTTCGTCTCCACTGAAGCTCATCTGCAGGGAAGCAAGGCAGTACTTCCCTCTAACCGCGCCATCTATGCTGAGGCATTCGTCAAAGTCGCCATATTGGTTTCCGTTGCCGCTTAATATTCCTGCAGGAGGTTTTGCTGTGGCGTCAAACACTGAAACACAAAGAGAAAAGTAGTTCGGTTAGTTTATAAGAACGGTTTAGGTTTAAATTTTGAGGATTGAAAAGGCGTTCACTGGTTTAAAAAGGCAGAAAAACTCCGGTGGGATTTGTCAACAAATTGAAAGTGAAAATTTCCTCCAGCATAACAAATCGTCAATTACGGAATATAACGGAAACGATTCAAAGTAGCAAAACTCATAACCCATGAGTGTAATACAACCCTATTACATGCTAACATAGTAAGCAGTTTGTCAAGAAGTCGATTTATGTTATTCCTAGTTCAAACGTTACCGTTGACAGATCGTTAACGTTAAGCTAAACATTAATTGAATGTAAACATTATATCAAAAACTAATTTACATAATATATAAAAATAACAAAGGGCGTGTATTCTGACCTTTTGCCAAACAAGTGCCATAGTTGACCTGCCGACAGATGGTACGCATGAATCAGTAACTATGACATAACTATAAGACTCGTTTCATTCATAATAAAAAACAATAAATTATTATTGTTATTTAAATCGATGAGCAAGATAGACTTTTTGACTAGAGTTACTTACTGCCGCACTCAGAAAATTTAATTGTTACTTAAGGGATTTATTATTATTGATTTAAGGTATGGCTTGGGCGTCCACATCTGACGAACGAGCATTACACGAGCAGCTCGCGAGCATGCCGCGAGCGGCGCACGCACATTTGGCGGATGGTTTTATTGACACTAGTGCGTACGCGGCATGCTGCGAGCTCCTCGTGTAATGCTCGTTCGTCAAATGTGGACGCACCCTTAGGATGGCATTTAGTTAAGCAAATCTCAAAAATTTCTGAGGTAGCTTACTTACTTAAATCGATAAAAATGAATTTTCATTTCATTATTTAACCATTAAGGTTCTGAGACGACTGTTATTTACTTTGTAAGAATAAGTATAGTCAGCATTTAAAGCTGTTTAATAAATTAGGCAATACCTGTTTGACATATTGAGCTTTTATTGTGAGTTTTATAATCTGATATTTCAAGTTATACCGATGTCGCAGTTCGAAAACGATTTTCAATTGTTTTTCTGTCTGACGTCATTTTCTGTAAGGTTTTTTAGTTTCTCGATCTAAGACCAATATTATGGAAAACTTATTGTTTTACTATTGATATTAAAGCGATGTTTGCACTAGACTCAACTACAGCATACATCACTTACACGTAGTTACTGGAAAATATAAATATATGAGATCCGGTAAATATTTGGAATCCGTGGGCAGTGCGTATTTACCTTGAGTCACTTTAAAATTAATAGGTTTGTCAACAAAATACGTTATTATTTTAATTTGGCTGGCATTGTAATGGCATTGTTCGTCGTAAAATTAGAATTCTATTAGGTTTAGTCATCTTAACTTAAAATAAACTGTGAAAGTCCGCTCTTTTTAACCGACGAAAAAAACGAAGGAGGGGTTCAATTCGAAGCGTATTTTTTTTTTTTATGTTTGACTACGCATAACTTTTTACAGAAAAGTCCGATTTTCATAATTTTTATTATATAGGAAATGGTATACTCCAAAGTTGGGCCCATATAAATTTGGAAAAAGAATTCCCACCCTAAGGGTAGGAAAACAGGGGTTGATTGATTGTTCACTCACTGATTGTAATGTATTACCACGCGTAACTTATTACAGAGTAGTCCGATTTTTATAATTCTTTTTTTATTAGATAGGGTATACCTCGAAGTAGCCACAAAAAATATAAAATAAAAACTTTTTAACAAAAAATTAAACCGCCGAAAAAACTGAACTTTTTCGGCGGTTTAATTTTTTTGTTAAAAAGTTTTTATAACACAAGTATTCCTTCATCGCTTCGTTAAAAGTCGTTCTTAAACCAAACCTACTACTGACTTTTAATTTTTTGCATCAATTATAATTTATTACATTTTGATGTAAATAAGTTTATAATTTATCGTCTAGACTTCTATCACGTATGTAACGAACAACATTTTTATGGTCAAGGACCATATGAATAATCGCTTGGACGTGAATGTTAGGTCTGTACAAGTTAAGGCACCCTTACTCATACAATGAATGGAATTGTGCCATTAAATTATTTAATGATTTCTTAATGCAAACGTTTGAATTAAAAATTGGATAGAGGGAAGAACGTTACATATTTAATAAGAATTGTTCAGTAATACAAAGAGATCTCAAACTTAAACGAAAATGGGTTTGAAATGTCAATTGCAATAGGCAATTCAAGTTTAACATTGAAGTTTAAGTAATCTTTAAAATGACGCAAATGCGCAATACGCAAAATGTTTTTGGCTTCTTTATTATCATTATAATTATATAGAATAAAATTTATATTTATCATATAATTTGACGACCTCCGTGGTCGAGTGGCGTACGCACCGGTTTTCAAGGTGTCGCCAGCTCTGAGGTCCCGGGTTCGATCCCCGGACGAGTCAATGTAGAAAACCATTTTTCTACATTGTCCCGGGTCTGGGTGTTTGTGGTACCTTCGTTGTTTCTGAATTCCATAACACAAGTGCTTTAGCAACTTACTTTGGGTTCCGAGCAATGTATGTGATGTTGTCCCCATTTATTTATTTATTATTTATTTATTTATAATAAATTATTAAAATCTTAGTCTTCGCTATTTCAACAATTATAATTATCAATCAGCATTCAGGTATCAATATTCTTGACATAAAAGTTCTTAATTCTAGTATTCTCCGTGCTTCCATATTATAGCAAGTTAAGCAAACCGTTCGGACGTTATGACCTCAGAAACAGCAGGCTTAGCGGATCAAGTTTCGTCAGTTAATCATTACGCACTGACAATGCATAGCAACAAACACGTGCGCTAAAATTACTAATTAAATAATTTTAATGACATTTACTTAGACAAATATACAAGGTGAGTTTCATAATGTACCTACCTAGTTCAGTTTTATGGTAATGGTATTGATTTTCATTTTTTTTTTGTTTATCTTATAATGAATTTAAGAACTTTTAAACCGCTTTTGAGGTTAAAATATTATTTTCGTAAACGATAAAACAATCACTCTGTATAATTAAATTTTAATAGGAGTCTGGGCAAATGAGGTCACTAAGATATGCCAGAGATAATGTACAACGTAATATGTAAAGTGCTTCAGTTTTGCAAAAGCTTAAATCCACAGTATCGCATCAGTTGCTCTTGAGAAATCTACTTATTGGTGTAAATTTGTACACATTGCGTGATACGCATTCTACCCTAATGCTAGTTACTGCCTTGAGTTTTGACCGAAGTGTGTTGAAATTATTTAAATTTTTGTACCTGAAATTAATGTAACACGGACAAAAACCTTAACAATGTATTTATGAAACAATTAATAGGCGTATGTTAATTTTCAAATTTTATTTGATTGCTGTAGAATACAAAAAACACATTTTTTTACGCAAAACTTGAAATCCTAGCTTCTCCGAACACTTTGTTAGCATTGGCATACACCTAACCCTCAAAAGCGTCTTTTTTCGATACAATTTCAATCGAATAGCTTTTACAAACGCCAATCTCGTCCGTTGAACCTTGTATGTCAAATGTCACTGGTGAAATGACTGTGGGCAGTGAATACGAAATGCCGCAGCGTACAGTCAAGGATGCCATTGGCGTGACTCGAATGTGCATGTACGAGAACGACTAGAGAAAAATGCATGACATCAAAGATTATGGGCCGGACTCCACCAAAGCGGAGACGAGAGGAGCGGAGCGGAGAAGTTTTTTAAATAACCAATAGGAATTTTGACGACATCCGTAGTCGAGTGGCGTACGCACCGGTTTCAAGGTGTCGCTAGCTCTGAGGTCCCGGGTTCGATCCCCGGACGGGTCAATGTAGAAACAAACTTTTCTACATTGTCTCGGGTCTGGGTGTTTGTGGTGCCTTCGTTGTTTCCGAATTCCATAACACAAGTGCTTTAGCTACTTACTTTGGGTTCAGAGCAATGTATGTGATGTTGTCCGCATTTATTTATTTATTATTTGTTATTCAGGCCCGGACTTCACAGGGAAATGTGAATGACGACTCCCTATTGGTTATTTGAAAACTTTTTCGCTCCGCTCTTCTCGCTTCGCTTTGGTGAAGTCCGGTCCTGATGGAAGGTCCCATCTATCAGAATTCAGAATTCTTTTGTTTTAGGACTCCCTCGTCAAGCATTTTTTGGGCTCGGGATCGAATCGATTGATGTTGGGGTTCGGTGTTTATTTTATTGTTAGGGTCAATTGTTCGGCATTTGATTTACTACTGTCTTCAACGGATTTACGTAGTGCCTGATTTTCGTATATATTTTAGTTAGCAGAATAAATAAAGTATGAGGAAAATCTCGTCTATTACGCAAGTTACGTTTATGTTCCTTTTCTTTTCTGAATTTTATAAATCTACGCCCGATTGCTACCTAAAATTGGTATGAATCTCTAAGGAAATCCATTTAAAATTATATAAAATTGAGTGCAAAGTCTAGAGTTCGTTGAAATCTTCAGTTGCTCATATCAGATGGCATTATGTATATCTAATTTTCATGGCAAAAAGAAAACAAAAGTTCCATTGCAGTTATAGAAACATAACAACATTAACAAAGGTGGGTGTACAGTTACGAGCAAAAATATGTATACACTCTCCAACTTTACATGCATTTTACTTCAATTCTAGATTGATATTATGTAAGGTGTTATGAAGAAATTATTGAAAACAGTTCTTAATTCATCTACAAACTTCCCTTTTTTAGTTTTAAGACAAAAATATCGCTAAATTTGTTTTACAACTTCTCCATGTGAATACATATTTTTGCTCGTGACTGTACACAAACACATTAGTGCACCGCTAACTAAAATAATAAATATGTGAACTATAATAATTACTAACTACAACAGGCTTCCTTGTTATAAGGATACCCTCGTGACTACTCAATTATAATCATAAACGTGCGATCTTTTCTGTGATTTGTGCATTCAAGAATTCTGCATCTAACTGCTAATTAACAAGCAAATGTTTGTTTGTTTGTTTCTTGTCGTGATTGTGAACTAAGTACAATTGTAAATCGTACCACGTGTAGTAACACACGTCAACATCTAACCTGTCAATGGTATGTGATAAAATTTAAGCAAATAGTAATTCACGTGGATTTGTTTGCTTTCATTAAATTTGTGTGTTTTGTAAATGTCATTGTAAATATTGGAACGGTTTTTGCTATCTGCAGTTTAGTGTTAATTTATTGGTGTGTCTTTTTAATGTGATGTCTTGTAAAATAAAAAGAAAAGTGATCAGTTATTTTTTAATGTTTTTTTATCACATATGGCCAGTTAATGAAGAGTTAGGGTTGTTTTAAAGCGTTAGCACTCAGCTTGCGGAATTGGAAAAAACTGGCCAAGTGCGAGTCGGACTCGCGCACGAAGGGTTCCGTACTACCGTCGTATGAGAGCCCCCCTTAAATATTCATTTTATGTGGTTTTTAGTATTTGTTGTTATAGCGGCAACGGAAATACATCATTTGTGAAAATTTCAGCTTTCTAGCTATCACGGTTTATGAGATACAGCCTGGAGACAGACAGACGGACAGACAGACAGCGGAGTCTTAGTAATAGGGTCCCGTTTTACCCTTTGGGTACGGAACCCTAAAAATCCTTATTACGTTCTAGAAAATAAATGTTTGTTTTCATCTACCTAATGAAGCACGTACGTTTGTATTATGACTATTAGTCTTAAAACCCCTTGTTAGCCTTAAACAGTTGTGTACGATTTTAATCTGATATTAATTTGCATGAAACCATTTGAAGCCGTATTAAAAAAAGGAGTTGGTTATTAAATCTTAAAGCTTATTACTTATTCCTCGTAAACTATATTGGTTTATAGTATAATATAATTGAGTTAATTTATAAATGGCAAATATACGGATGGAAAACCAGGGCATGAAATTTCCAGATCATTGTTTGATAGATTTTCAAGTGTTTCAGTTTAATTACAATTGATTTTTTAAAACATATTATTTACAATGCATATTTTTTATTTAATTCCCAAGGCCAATCTATTAAAACACTATTTATCTAGTATTGTGTAACGGATGTTTATATCGAACGGTGTATTTGGGCGGTTTTTATCAAGTTTTACCTCATGGAGTGTTTAGTAGGCGAAGTGCGCATGAGTTGCGACGACGGACTACTGATCAACCGCTGAGTCAATGACATTGTGATCTAATCTTATTTAACGTCTTACAGTAAGGTACTTCTGATTTATTTGCAGATTGTTATTTTAACGGGTACTTTTTTCTATTAGGTTGTGTATTTAACGTTATTTGTTAAGGACTTACGTTCAGGACGATTCCATTGATGTCAACAACTTTGTTCGTTATATTGGTACTTTGTAGAAGTACATGGTTTTTATTTCGTAGAAAAAAAAATCCACTATACTAAAGCCAATATGGAAAGAGAATTAAACGTTATTACTAATTACGCAATTATCAACTTTGACAACATGTGTTTAAGTTCATTTTAGAATGACAAATATTACCGAAAAGGGCCTAAAAGTAATTTGAATGTGATGGAAACTGAACTATTAGTCATTGCATTAAGGTTAATAATCCCAAAGCACGTTAATTATTTCTTTAAAGTGGCTGATGTATAGAGGTTGGTGCTGGAAAGATAGAATAACAGTGAGGTAGGGACTTTTTAGATAAATTAAATTATTTCATCTATTGATCTGCATTCTTAGCTAAACGCAGACAATGTAAAAGTGCTGTTTCTATCAGTAACACATCTTAAATTGCATTTTATTGTGCTATATTTACAATAAGAGATGCGTAGAATATTTATATAAAAATACACATATGTAGGTATACTTTATTAGCATGTATTGCTGATGTTAAACTTGGATTAAACTCACAGACTATTTGGCGCCACAATCATTAGGACAAGAATTTCTTGTATCTTGCTATGGTATTTTAAGTAGGTAAATAAAACATCTTGAAAATTGTATATGTACATTAACAAGGTACAACCTATATTATATTCTACTTAATACGTCATAATTATTATTTTGTACCAGCTGCTGCCCGCGACGTCGTCTGCGTAAACGCTATACAGCACCAAAAATACCTACGATTATACCTTTTAAAATAATATTTAATAATCCGTTTTTTCTTTACATTTAATATCATCTACAGAAAGTGCAGTGAGACTGTCTTTTGTAAAATTTACCTTCAAAAAGTGCTGATTTTCAGCCTGCTTTGAATAAATGGCTTTATGGTGATTCTGTTGAATTAAGTCATAAGTTGTGTGTGACTGAAGCAGATGGAGAAAATAATGAATAAGGAATACAGGATAGGGTAAAAATATTTCGTATAATGAAGAATATAACATTTAAAACACATTTCGTGTATTTGATTCATTTTGTCGGCAGATTTGGTTTCGTTTATGCTACGGTTTCCTAAGTACCCAGAAGACTAAATATGTAATTTAGACCGTGATGTTCGTAATTCAGTAACATAGGGTATGCTATCAATTACTTGATTATTTATTTATTAAAGGCAAACCAACAGATATTTTAAAGATATAATCCATAAATGCTGTTGAGAATAATATTAGTGATCTTATCTATACTAAGTTAAAATAATAGTTTAAACTGGTTTATTTAGCATTTAAAATATTGTTTTTTTTTTTACATTTAGAACATGTTAAATATTAAACTTATCTATCCAAGTATTTGAGTGTTGTTTATCTTGTTGGCGAATTATATTATGTTTTTAGGGTTAACACAAAAATATTAAAAATTGAAATATTTTTTTGTTAAATTGTGGTACATCTTTGAAACAGGAAATGGTAAATAACAACAACAATATAAGTTCAATTGTTGTTTGGGATAAACATGAACAGGGAAATATTTATTCTAACAAAAAAAATTGTGAACTTTTTAAGTTGCCAATCAACAAACAGATGAATAATGTTTTACGAGGTCAGTTACGTTAACCAAATAAAAAAATAATAATACATACACTATGTTAAGTTAAAGGGCATGACTTTGAAGAATCGTGAACTATAGTCTATTGATGTACGAAATTAATTGAAATCATTAATCTTGAGCCTATGAACTGTCGATATACATGACTAGCAGCGCCTCGCAGTCCTACTCGCCTTGCTCTTCTCCCAAATAACGCGATGTTAAATAGCATAAACCTTCCGAGAGAATTGGGCTATCAAATGGTAAAAAATGTTTTACAAATTCTTCTTCTTGCAAAAAATTTAAAAACTTTTTACCTTTTAATAAGTATATAATTGCATGCATCATTGTAAAAAGGAGAAACATCATTTGTATTTTTTATAATAATTAGGAACTTTTTTACTTTTGAAAAGGGGTTTTATGGGGTCGTCGCATTTTTGAATTGAAGGACATTTTTTACCAAATGTCATAAGTGCAAATAAAATTAAATACTGATCATAAACAAAAACAAATATGTAGGAAAAATGTATGCACGTTTTGATAGCACAAAAAAATATGACAAATGACAACGTTCTATCAGAAATAATAATAGGAAAAATGCCATTCTTCGGTTATTATTTTGTCGTAAATAGTATTAAATCTTTTGACGGCAAATTCCTAAAACGATGTGTTTACCGAAATCCGCATAGGCTTAATTCTACTAATTATACTCTAGTCGTGATAATATAGCAGAATTAATAGTCGGTTATACTCTTAATCTTTACGCATACTACAATTACTGTAGTTCCGTATAAAAGTGGTGATTATAATGGCTATAATCATTAGTTAATAGGAGATAAAGTAATAAGCATTTGTAGGTTAATCTATGACATCAGATCCAGGATTCATCTTGTTTGGGGAAGACCCGTAGCGATTTTAAATACGTAATATCATTGGCTATATACTCAAGTAGTTTGATCAAGAATAAAGAAGCAATCGCGCTGTGGTAGTGGCGTGTGACCACTGTGTGATGTGGTGCAGGTTCGATTCATGCTGGGATGATCAAATTTAATGTTGGACAGCTAGGGTGTTTTTGTGTGTGTTTGAATGTTGTGCGACAGAGAGCATATAAAAAACTTTTAATTTCAATATAAATAATTAGTTTTTATAGTCCACGAAATGTTTGTCGCCAGAAAACCCAAAAAAAAAAAAACAAACTTTTAACGTCATGTGTGTGATTTATTGAATAAAACAATATCATTGGTTAAAAACTAGTTCTCCTTGATAATGTAATTAGTGTAATTAAATATAAATTTGCTGACCTTTTTTATACTAAACAGTTTTCTACTAACGGACTACAAGTGATGAATTGCTAAATGTCTTTGACCTCTAGAAATGATTACCTAGAAATTCTACATTAATTTATGATTTCTAGTATTAATTTACGTAGCGATAATTTTAAAGCAGGAATGTCGTAAAAATGGTTAGAATAAAATTTTAATATTTGAAATAGCCTATGGCAAGCTAATAAGAAGAAGCCGAGGATAGAACTAGTGGCGTGCAATTGGAGAGGCCTGTGTCCAGCAGTGGACTGCTATAGGCTGATGAAATGTCATTAAGCATTTTTTGTTCTTAAAGGATGCTACATCCAAACATTACCTCCTTACAATTTCAATGTAGACAGCAAAAGTATAGAATATGTTGTCTTATAGACTCAAAACCAGGATTAAGTTTGAAATCTTTGTCTTAAACTGATCAAACCTTACAAAAAAACATGTCTGGTATTTTTCTACTTATTTAAATTTTATACAGAATACGGATATCGTTTATAAAACAATATTTGTCGTCTACAAAGCTTGTTATGTTAAATATTTAAATTATCTGCCAAACAGGTGTGCATTACTTTTTATAAGACCAATATATTATTAAGACATGAAATATTAGTTTTTAGTAACATACCATTTATTATCTATGGTGTAATTGTGTGATTTTGTGGTATCTATTTAATACCTTCTTAAAATAGTTCTACTTGATTTCCATTGTAGGCATTTAGAGCCTTAATCAAAATATTTTGTTTTTTTTTTCAAGTATTTTTTCAACGTACATGTGGTTTGCAAGTTTTGTGCGAGATTCAAGAAAAGAAAAGAAAAAAATAATTATTACTTTTACTTAAATAAATTTGGTACTGTAAAATTACTACTACTGAAAAATATTGTAGATAATTTCGTTTTGTCCTACATTACATATTTAAAATAAGTAGTTTAGGGTTATTTTTGAAATGTATCAAATTTCCTGTTTCCTAATATATTCCTTATACTCATTATTATCCACTACTTTGTTTTGCAGTCTCATAGATTCTTAAACTCGTTTCAATAAATCACCATATTTGAATACATAATAAGATGTGTCGTTAAAATCTGGTTTTATTATTATTTGTAAAGAATACACCGAAATTTAATAAAAATCCTATTATATCTTGAGCTTAAATGTTCAATATTCTTTTAAATTACTGATGTCCTAGTAAAACAATGTTCAAGTATTGAGGTAAAATTAAAATGTATGTGAATCACCTAGTGATTTATGATACATCTCTCGTCTCGTGGTAACTCTTATTACAGTGTTGACTGTTGATGTCTTAAAAAAGTAATAGCATTGCCCAAATCATTAAAAATAAAGGATATTATTACGTATTTTTACATGGTTGAGTAAGCATTATAAATTGGAATGAAACCGTTGTTAAATAAAAACATTTGAAAGAATAAATAAATAAAGTTACAATAGATACTTTAACATAAAATACATTTAAACATAAAATATAAATTATTATTTAATTCTATTATCATTTTTTTTTTTTTACTTTTATGCATTTTTGGAATATTTAAAATGCAGTTAATTGTGCTGTCACACAATAAACCTAGTCTAATCAGTAATCCTGGGCCACCAAGATACAGGCTGTGCCTAGTTTGGGGCCCGTGGTCAATTCTGTTTCATTCTCTGTGTATTTTATTATTATTTCTGTGAATGTTTCTTTTTTTTTGTAATAACCTGTGTGTGCCAATAAATTATTATTATTATTATTTGCAAAGTGGCAAACTATGCAAATTTTTATGAATTAACTATGTAATTATTTCGTTGACGCTAATTCTACTAGGTATCAACATTTTGCAATATGATCCGTAGTTACAGTTTTGAAATAAATTCAGGTCACAGCTAAATGCTAAATATAAATTAATGTTTGAATTAATATGAATCAGTCATTAAATCTTTATGTCAGATTTATTATATCTTACATAGTTTGGGGAGTGTTGAAACCTTCATACCTACTTTATTACAAATATGTCTGACTGAAAAGCTTTTATGGCGAAACCACAAGACCGATTGTGATAAAATTTGGCATAGTAATTTGCCTCGATAATCGACCACCCCGCGGACGATAGCTGTTGTTTTCATGACCTGGGGCCCGATGCCGCTATTTTAAGTCAGTGAGTGGTGGGTTAATAAACGTTCCAGTGTACTTGTTATTGTGCCTAATTTTTAATTACTTTATAATTTTAATTAATCAATGACAAATGTACACCTGCTTGCCATTGTTGTCATTGTAGGATTGCAAGTGACTGTTCTTGTCTGAATACGAAAATTAGGCACAATAACAAGTACACTGGAACGTTTTTTAACCCGCCACTCACTGACTTAAAATGGCGGCATCGGGCCCCTGATCATCGTCACATCGCATTCTAATATAATCATCTCTGTAATTTACTCAGCCATAGCCGCATGCCACATAAAAAATATACATGTTTGTTATATTTACTATCGATTAAGTATAGGTTTACTTTCAAGTAATCAAAACACGAAAATTTCACGGGACGAGCCTCTAAAATGTAGGCTAAGAATGTAACGTATGCTTAGGAATCTAATTTACTTAATCATTCCGCCATAGCAACGATGGGTTTGGTTTCGTGATCTCAGGACTCCGGCAAAAGAAGCTTCCTTCTTCTACCAGAGGACTGGACTGAGGTGTCCTCTGCAAGGGTTGAAGTCATTGCATTTTCAAAACGTAAACAGAAAAAGGACCTCGATTATCAATTACATTAAAAACTCAAGCTTAGAACCTTTGTCACTTTTTCGTTTAAAGGAAGTAGGTTTCAAAATCGAAAAGCTCTGACATGTAACAAATTAAAATACAACACCGTTAATTAGCTTGCTCAATCCGGTATATTTTGTATATTTTTACGCTACAAATTCAAGTTTCTGAAATTACATTTAAATCAGAAAGTCAATGTCATTTTAGTAACAGTTCTAAAGTAAACACGGTAACGAGGACAATGTTTTTTTAATGGTCAAAGTGACCACGGCTTTTGCAGGGATTGTATTTAAGTAACTCATGTTTTGCTCAGACTTTTACAAGAAATACGTATTTAAAAAAGTGTATGAAGGAAAACTAACTAAGATTAACAATTTTTAAGCTAAGATTACTGTACCTTTATGGTTTACTTATTTACATTGATATTTATTTACTATCTACATCCAAATAATCGGTAAAATTAAAAGTGTAAATTTCATCTCTCAAATTTGGTTCTCAAATTTATCGTCACGTTAATGTATGTTTCTAATAAGGTGTATTTAACTATTGTACCCGTTTCTTCATCTCGTATTTTTCTTTCCAAGGTTCATCTAGTTATTTCAATTCGATAGTAAATGAAGGTACGTATTGCCCTTTGCCAGATTAACACTGGTAAATAACCGGCAAATTAATAATAATTTAACAGCTTGTGTAATTCGATAAACTGTAATATGATTTCTTCAATAATATTTAGTTTCAAAGGTTACCAGATCTGACCTGAATGCTATTAAAAGCTAAATATACGATTTTATTTAGCTTAGCTATCTATTTTAATAACTTTGATATTTTAAAAGATTTTGACCTTCTCGAAATATGAAAGTGTAATCTAAAATATAGAATTTAATTAACAAAGCTTAAATGATTTGGTTATTCATGAACTTTGAGATCTAAAACAAAAAGTCAAGAATAATCAAATTAAAAATGTATTTTGCATGTAAAATGGAATAAAAAATGAAAGTAACAAGAATAAAAGTGAATCAAAGAACATAACAAAGTGAAGTTTAATATAAAAGTACATAATTAATTTAATTATGATATTATAATAATGAGTAATAAATTACTTTTAAAATTAAATAGCGGAATAATTAAATTACGCGAAAATGTAACGAAATATTGTTATGTGCGCGGAAATTTGCAGCCGACGCGCGACGTATTTAAAATTCGGATATGATATTATTTTTTCTTCAATGAATAATTTGCGATGTTTTGCAATAATACGCACTGATACGTTTTACACGCAGTTGTTATTGTTGAGATAAATTGCATATAATTATGTATTTATAGAACAATTAAGAATTGTGTAATTATTGAGGATTAATATTTTATTTCTACCCTACTTTTGTGTCCTATTTACAAATAGTGTATACCCGCCCGCATTCCTTATAAAAATAAAAAGTATTTAAGAAATATTTACTTTTCATGGCCCACAGCTCCAGTCGATCCAGACTGTCGAGGTACAGCTGGCTGTCTCGCCTGCATTGCTCGCTCGTCCCATTCCTGGGCACCACCACCTTTGGGAACCGCTCCCACATTTGCACAACATTAAAACGTCCACTCTCATCGAAACTCTCATTTTTCGCGGCTAACTTTAATATAGTCCTGTTTAATATACTGTCGCTTAATAAACTTTTGCCTGGTAGTGTCAGTTCGATACACTCCCGCGCAGCGACGGTTGCGATCGCAAGGAGCAGAAGTGCGCATGCGCGCGCCGCCATGATGTTTCACTGTATGACGGGCGTCGGACAAGCCGCGGGTATATCACAAGCGATCCGACCGAACTTGTAACCCTATACCAGTCGATCGGACAATAGCGTTGAGTAATTGATTTTAAATGTATCACCTATTAATTAAGTTGGGTTTTTTATTTTTTTTTTCTAATTAATTTAGAGATAAAACTAATATTAGTGTTGTTATAATCTCGATGACGTATTTCGGTGGGTGGGTGTGTGTCCGTCACTTAGATGAACTTGCTGCGTCAGGTGTGACGTCACGATGATATGAATTGCCGTTGAAAGCAATTTGGTAGGCCAATGTTATTGAAGTTCTTTGGAATAATACTATAATTGACTGATTATTATAAATACGGTATTTAAGATTTGCTTTGAATCATTAGAGGTGAAAAGAGATTGCTTTTTTTGTTTAACGACAATCTTTGAGTTAGTCAATTTTCTTAAGTGGTTGTTTTTCAAGGTCAGGAGATCGCACCAATCGGTTTTTACACCAATGTTGAAGGCTTCCGTTATTCTGAGATTTTTTGAAGCAAACAGCATAGGGGCTTAAAGAGGGTACAATATTAGGTAAAGGGTCATTTGACTAGCATTTAATTGGGATTTAAAATTGTATTCCAAATTGTTTCGACAGAATAAAAATACTTAGATGAATCCAGATTTCATCAAGTTTTACCTAACAGTTAGTAGTCCAAAGTGTACGAACTTATGCTGTATATAAGCTATGACTAATACATAAACTTGTAAGTCAAGTTGTAGTAAAATTTGGCATTGATCATATTATATTATTTGTGAGTGATTAGCGTGTAGTCACGAACTCAAGTGCTAAAGGACTTTCCCATTTTATTTGTTTGTTTAGTTAGTGATACGGTTATCAATTTGAATAATATTGTATAATACTTATGAAATACTTGCAATTACCTTTTTTTTTTTCACACACGGTTATCTGATCCCAAGCTAACAAGAGCTTGTGTAACCAGGCAACTGATAAACATACTTATATATTTCTAAGTGCATACATATTATGGGATGTCGTGGTGGCCTAGCGGTTCAATGAACGGATTTGTATGCACAAGGTTGCAGGTTCGAACCCAGGCAAGTACCAATGTGGCTTTTCAAAGTTATATGTACTTTCTTAATTATTCTAAGACACTTCTGACAAACGGTGAAGGAAAACATCGTGAGGAAACCTGGATTCCAAAATTTGGGATCTGAAATCGCCAATCCGCAGAGAGCAAGCGTGGTGATCAATGCTCGTGCCTTCTCTTTATGGGAAGAGGCCTGTGCCCAGCAGTGGGACGTTAATATGTATATAATAAAGGCTGGATTATTATATACATATTATAGATAAATTACACCCAGACACAGAACAAATGATCGTGCTCATCACACAAAGACTTGTCCTGGGTGGGAATCGAACCCACGACTGTGGTATAGCAGTCAGGGTCATGCTTAACTTTAACAGTTTTATTATTACTTAACTAGCTGTGGCCTGCAGCCTCGCTCACGTGGTTATATGTGGTCGAGTTAAGTCCCGTACCTAGGTATATCATTTCATAGGATCCAACCTTACCCTATACCAAGTTTCATACCAGATAGCTTTACAGCCAGTCAGATAGTTACTCTTGCATTTAAATATTTGTATGCTATGCATGTATAGATGACCTTTAAGTCTGAACTGTTCTATTGCAGGGCAAAGGCCTACCATTCCTTTTTGCAAGTTTCGGTTGACAAATTTTTAGGAACGTGAACCGCACTTGTTTGTCAACTAAAATAAATGAAAAGCGTCCATACATTACATACATACATACATTAGATAATTACCATACTTTCCAGTTCTACGGAAGTATGAGAGGCGTATAACGTATTCAATGTCATTGAATATTATTTAACCAGCAATGATTAATGTCTGATGATTTGACGGTAATTAAAGAAACAATATCCAATTTATTACAGCTTTGTTTGACGAAAAAGGCCGTGCAGTCACGTAGTCTATGCCCTTTTAGTAAAATTATTTTAAGAAGTGTGCCTATAATTATTATTTTTCAATTATAAACAGGTAATTATGTAACCATATAAATAATGAAATTGATCTTGTTAGTAGAATTGTTATGGAAAATTTAATTATGATTTATTTAAAGAATGTAAAGGGTTTTCTTTGTTGGAGATCACAGTATTTCAAATCCTATGAACTAGTCCAGGTCTAATAACAAGTTTTAACTGTAAAATAACGGTGGCATATCATGATATTTAATTTGACATCGCTAGTTTAGATCTTTGCTTATAAAATTATGTATATAAAAAAGTGCTGATAGCCTAAAATTATGTTAGTTTAAGTTCAACAGAATTAGCTCCATTGTCTTCATAATACGACTGTCATTTGTCTTAGGCAGGATCAAAACCCGTCATCGTAATGTTAGTGCGGTCCCTATACCACTTCACCATCCATGGCACATTAAAAAAGTCATTACTATACCCGGATTTGAATTCGTAAGCTTATTATTCCGGGTATATCGGTCGTAGAAACGAGGGTAAAAGCGAAAAGTATTTTAAGGTCAATGTGTCTTTTATAGATACCCATTTAGAACCGAAGTGGAATCTATATAGGGGTAGTTACGGCACTAGAGCTTAGCGATTATGAGCTAGGGCTGTAACACTAGATATTCAAGTGTATCGGAAAAGTATTATATGAATTTAATTATGGTAATCGGAGACCGTCATAGAAAGTTTTCGAATTAAGTTTGTGATGTTTCTAACAGCGGAAGAAAAAAAAGTAACCAACCGCAAAGTGTGATAAACTTTTCAGTGACAATCAGGTCTATATTTTTATCATACTGATCGGTCTTTGTATTACGTAATAAATAAAATGCTAATTAATATACCTTTAATCGAAACCTATTTTTATCCAGCCTACGATTAACATTTAAAACCTGCCCACCTCATATTTAATTACTACAGTATTTGAATGGCCACATTAAAATCTATAAATAAACGAAATTTTAACTGCCTATTAGAAAAACCGAAATGAAAAAATACTATGATTCATTCTCGATATCGGCATTTTAAAATAGCATCACTATTATGTGACCCTAATATTTCTGGGCTTTGTGACGACAATATAGAGGCTCTCGATATTGCTTGACGCATAAAAATATATTTTTATATCTTATTGATATTACAGAAATTACTTACTATGAACATTATAGTAATTAATTAAATTTTACCTTGAATTTAAGAAGAATATTACAGGAAAATGATAACTGTACGTAACAGTTAGACTTTATCCTCATTACTGATCTATTGATAATAATAAACTACGAGAAGTCATGTTTAGCAGTGGTCCAAGGTAAATTAATTGATATATCTATGTTTGATGTCAAAAGTTAAAAACATCATAGAAATAGAGAAATTGTATTGATATTATCGAGTATGTCATGTGTTAAAACTCATTGCTTTTCGTATTCTTCTTATCAAGATATTTGTAAGTGGCAGCCTCACTGCCCATGCCACCTTCCGAGAAACTACCCCCCGGTAACAGCTTACCATGGCCGACGTGGAAATCTATGAATAGACTCCGGACCCAAGTCGGCCGGTGTAAAGAAAATATGTATCGGTGGGGTTACAGCACACACGAGCCTTGTGAGTGTGGTACATGTCCCCAGACCAAGGCTCACTTGCTGAGCTGCTCAGCGTGTCCCACCACCTGCACACGCGAGGACCTGTACAACGCTACAGATAACGCTGTCCGCGTGGCTGAGTACTGGTCCACAAAAATCTAGCTACTATGCCATTGATCGATACGCTAAGAAGAAGAAGAAGTGGCAGCCTTGGTGATTAAAACAATTAGTAGGTATGTTTAAGGTTTAAACTCCTATTGTGAAAATAATTAGATTACAATACATGAATGTCTAAGTTCAAGAGTCGTCTCGGATGACAATCGGTGACTTTGACCACTAGTTTCAAAAGATAAGTAGTACAGACAGGTATATAGACTTGTTTGTATTATCTATACTAATATCTTAAAGGTGAAGAGATTTTTAGTTTGTTTGGTTGACAAGCTAATCTGGGGAACTACTTATTCGAATTAAAAAAATGTTTTTGTGTTGGATTGATCATTTATCGAGGAAGGCTTCAGAGTTATAAGATTACCTACACTGGGTCTACCTAAGTTACGCAAAAATCAAGTGGAATGGTTCCTCTATAAAAGTTCTAAAAAAAGACCGCGACTGCATTTGTCTATCTTCTAAGATTGACTCACTATAACCTTTTCTATGGTACTCCTAGGAAGGAGTTGCAAGTATCAACACAATATTAAACCTTATTTTAATGAATATATTTCATTAATCACAAGTATAATATTGTCCTTGACATTACATCTTAGGAGATTTCATAATTTTAAAATAACTCTGCTACGAAAAAGGCAGGTATGTTCGGGTGCAAGCTAGCATGACTTGCAAAAAAATATAAAATAAATCGATTTTGATGATTTTTTTAATAAAGTGTGCTTTAACCTCAAGGAAGGACATATCTAGTAATAATATTTATTCAATCACGATAAGTCGATAACTAATAATCACGCAGACAAAGTCGCGGGCAACAGCGAGTTATTTATTTAAACCCAAACTTGTATAGAATTAGGTTGGAAAAAAAGAAAATAAATACCAAAACACGTGATGCTTTTCTTTTTTTTAAGTCTCGAAAAACAAAAAATGTTTTTTTTTGTCCGGCTGGACCTGGATCCTAAGATCCAGCCGGACAAAAAAATTAAAAATCATTTTTTTATTATAATTTTTTACAAGAAATCTTTTTTTTTTTTATAAACATAAACTATTGTGTTCTATAGCTAACTATAATAGAACACAATAGTTGACGATATTTTGAAGATAAGAGAACACTTTAAAGAGTCTTAATTTAAGCTTATTTCCGTCGTGCCAAAATTGATAGTAATAGGTTGTAATGTCATATTTAGCTAAGTAACTGTTTTCATATTACACGGGAAGTTCCTTGAAAGAGAATATGACATCCCAATTATAATCATCCGTACTAAAAATTGCATGATTACACGGAAGCAGATCTGTTAGTCATCATATAATAATCTTTTTACACATGCATGACTTGTCCAGTCTTGTAGTTATGATTTACTAGTCAGCATGATCGAAGCAGCCCATATGTTTAGGATTATGTTTCAAAATTCATTAGACCCCATTTTACAGAGTAGATTTTGTGATCAAGTCTGATCAACCAAGTACGAACATAACAATTTGGTCCAGTTTTGACAGTGGGATCCATAAGAAATAAATATATATTTCTTAAATAAGTATTATGCGAATTGAAGTTTGCAAATACGAACGGGGTCATTGATATTATTTTTACTAAAATTTATATTTTGTCTTGTTCGAATTGGCCAATAGCCGCTATGTAAAGTGCATGCGACCACACAGACATCCGTGTGGACTGTGGAGTAATGTGTCGTAGTAAAGGGCGTACATGTCTTGTTTTCAGGTATATGTATGTTATTATATAATACCTACTTGGAAATCGGCAAGAAGAATGAAAAGCCCGGGACCGCTGAAAAAAATGGAGGTTTTTGCCAAGCAGTAAGACAATTGAGGCTAAATAAAATGATAACAATGTTTATTCTTAGGGATTTAAGGCTAGTCATATATCATACAATACTCAAAAGAGATAGATAGATACTCAAAAGAGGAAGTGCAACAAGATACCGGCAATATAATATTAATTCACACACACTGCAATATCCTAAAGCCACTGCTGAAACAACTGCATCTATTAAACAAATCAAAATGTCAAGGATACTTAACACATTAAAATGATGAATTGTCAAAATATCGAAATTCGAAATACCGGTTGATGTTCATTTTCATAATCCGGTACTAACGAAATGCAGTTATTTATTATAGTTTTGATAAAATATAGGAAAGGTGTATTTTAAATTTTGTTTGTTTATTATTATTTTTTTGATTATTTATGTACACACAGAATAGCAATAAAATAACATAATAGAAAAGATGAAGAATTTAGAAGGTACCTCCATCTCAATTCAAATACTATTGTTTTGAAATTAATTGTAAAAATTAATTAGCAATTACGAAAAAAAAAATAACATTATACAAATAACTTAATCCTGGAAGAATCTTTTTTCTGTAAAATTTAAGTTTGAAAAATTATCATTTGGGTTTAGTTAAACATTTTGACCCGTATTTTTATGTATAGCGGCCTTTAACCAACCCTTTGAGAGTGAAGTCGTGACTAGGTAATAAAATATGTCAAGAACAGACGATGCCAAATGACTCACTGTGTTCAAATAGTGGACATTTTAGTTTCTTTTGATCAACGTCGGCCTTCAAGTAATAATTAATGTAAGAAATAATTTCGCTACCCGGATCATGTTGGGAAAGGCCCTGTTGCGTAGAACCTTTTCTATAACCATTTATATTTTTTTATTTTTTTATAGGTAGGTACTAACTAAGGTAAAAGTGGTATTTCCCTGGGCGTTGTCTTGAATAGGAGTTTGTTTATTTGGACTAATCGCGACTCAACTGTTTAATAAGGACAAATTGAGACAAGTCTACAGACTATCACAAAATATCAACAAAATCTTGTACAAAATACATTGAGCAGATATAATAATTTTTGATATGTACCTCATCCTTTAAAACTTTTTTAACAATACCTACTGGTTAGAAACATAATGTAATCAAACTTTATGGACTAGATGCCATTTAGAAAACATAATATATTCATAAATCGAACATCAAAACTCGATATTTGTTTTTTAATTTTATGACAAATTAGACGCTTGTAAGTTACTGGCCAGTGAGAATTGATTTCCTCAAACGTCATTTATTAATTTTGTTATTTTGTGTTTGTTTTACGGAAGTTCGATATTCGAATGTTAGGTGCTAGGTAGCTGTTAGGTGTGTATTGTGTAGGTAGATAGGTACGTAACTATTTCTAAACTTGGGTAGCGATACGTTTATATTTTAATATTATTATAATAACTAGCTGTACCCGCGACGATGTTCGCGTTCATATCAGTCATCTGTGCGAATAAATATAAATTAGACTGTGGTATAGAGGGTCACCATCACGAACTACCTAGACACCGGCTTCAGAATGTTCTTTTTATATATTTAAAAATTTACAAAACACATGTACACTTCAATATTATCTTGTTTCGCTAGATGAATGTTTCTAAGTAGTCTGCTATACGCAAAATGTATCAGATGTGGAACCTAGAGTTTTGTCACAAATATTGCTTGACACGTGCCAAAAAAAACGATTTACCACTTTTTTTCTTTTGCAATAGTATTTCGTTGGTACAGCAGTCCCTAGTAAGACTACCGGGATCGGGGTTTTGGTTCGAAACCCCGAAATTCGAAATACTGAACTACGCAGTAAAATTGAAAGTAGATATCAATATTATTTACGCTCCGCTCTTCTCATCTCTGCTTTGGTGAAGTCCGGTTTTAAGACTAAGGTAGTGTTCTCATCTTAGTTAATAGCTACCAGATGTCAGTGCGGTGCCTAAGCCTAGAGTATATGTGGAAGTTAAGGAACTTAGCAGCTAGGAACTATGTGGTCTGGTAATGGTGGCTGCTAATGAAAGGCAAAAGAGTGTGCGAGTGTGTTGTTTTTAAAGGGATGAACGACTGAGATAAGCAGGCTCCATTTTAATAAGGTATTTACCTGAGACCCGTGAAACTGAAAGAAAACGTTGACAATAGAGAGAGGCGCAGGATCAGAACTACCAAAACTGTGGTTAAAATTATTTATGACTGGAAACTAAGTAATAGACCAAGGACAACCGCATTCTACCCTGATCAAAGCCTTGGACTGGGGCTGTATCCTTTACAATAAAGTCGCTTTATGCTGCCCAGACGAAATGACGGCAGGTGGACTAAGACGGTGACAGAATGGTGGCCAAGGCATGGCAAAAGAAGCGTCGGTCGTCCGGGAGCAAGATGGGTCGATGACATAGTTAAAGTCTCGGGTCGAGTCTGAATGAGGCTGGCACAGGACCGTAGAAAATGGCACTAAAAAGGGGAGAACTATGCCCAACAGTGGGAGGAAAAGTTCTGTGGATGATGATGATACTGCCCAGCATAAGGTGCTGAGCTCAAATGATGCAATATTAATTTTAAAATGTAGAGAATGCGATAGAAAGTTTATTTTATTTTAGTTTTTGGGCCAAACTTCCAGTAAATAGGTACACAAACTAAATGAAATTTGTAAACGAAAAAATAGAAGATTTATCTGGATCAACGCATTAAAACCCGTGTAGCAAGCTACCTTAAAATGAATATTAAAGAGTAAGTACTTACTAAAAAATTATATCATAAAAGATCATTGGGTTTTGAGTTAAAACAATAAAAATTTACAAATACAAAAAAAAACTTGTCCATGGAATTCTATAGATGACCAACAGAAAACATTACACATTACTTTGATGAAATAATTTAAAAAAGTTACTCCTGAATTGAAAAATAAGATTCCTCATAGATCATTTTATAGTTGTAATCTATGAGGAATCTTATTTTTCAATTCAGGAGTAAATGTCGGTGCCATAGATTTATATCTATGGTCAGGGCATTTACGCCAGACGTTCTTTACAGCATATGACATGCTTGATCTGCAATGAGCAACACACTTAAAATTTAAAATACAAACATAATAATTTTGAGCTTATGCATCGGTCTAGTAAAAAATGCACGACATAAAGTTGTTGCTCATTGCGAAAGAAACAACAAAATGATACAAAGATTTAAACTAATAAAAGTTAACCTAATAGAACACAAAAAGTGTTAGCTCGACTGAGACTTGAACTTGAGTAACAAAACATTCAAACGTATGTAACAAAAAGGACTCAAGAACAAAAATACAATCATTAACAACTGGATTTGAACCTGCAGCATGGACATCCATTTCCAATCCTACAACCACCAAGCTGTTTACTACGACAGCTAGTTTTCCAAAAAGTATACTTCAATCACAATGAAGAATGGTCGCTATGGCTACCGTAGCCTGCCATAGTTACCTCTTGTTTATATGTCAATAATGCCAATTTACGTGTGCAGATGAAAAAATGAATTTGGAAATTTAAAGCTCCACCCCGTATTACCTAGATATAGTAGCGTGTTTAAAAATAGCTAACAACCGTCTACGATTTACCAAAAACATTCTCTCAATTTTTTACTGCTATCAATTCAGTAGTTCATAATTGATACTGTAACATGAAATCTGACCCCCGGCAAAAGAATGTTGTAATTTACTGTTTTATTAGATGTATAGAAGAAAATGCGCAACTCCATCTATGAATTTTAAAAACAACTATTAACCTCTATTAACCTCGCCAACATGATCAAATTTAAATTATTTATATCCAAAAAGGGCTTACACATATAGTACTAATAAAATTATCTATACTCCGTTAGAGCATTTTCTTTGTACTAAAAGTTGTATTATATTATATTTTCATACCTTTTTACTATTTATTTACATTTTTCCGATGAATTTTCAGTACTGAATTGATGCCGACGCTTGACCAATAGATGGCGCTGTATGTCCGGAATAAATTTTATTTTTTATTTTATTTTTTATTTTTTTTGTAATAAAAACTATCCTATGTCCTTTCTCAAGTTCCAAACTATGTCTGTACCAAATTTCACACAAATCGGTTCAGTAGTTTAGGCGTGAAGCAAAGACAGACAGACAGACAGACAGAGTTACTTTCGCATTTATAATATTAGTTTGGATGTTAAGGTATTTGGTATTATTATTTATTTTACAAGATTGTTACAATCGTCTGTTTTTATGCTTTAGGCCAGCGCATGTTTTCCTTTTGTTTATACATGGGACTTAAATATAAAAAATGTAAGACACTTCACTTGTAATTCTCTACAGTATTAAATGCATTCTAAAAAGCGAGATTGTCAAATGATATGTATTAACTAATTAGACAAGTGAGAGTTACATAAAGATGAGTAACATAAACCTTAAAATTTAAGCGTCTTTAAAAGATATTATTTTCATAGATAAATAAATCTTTTCGTGATTTACAGACGCCTTTGAAGATCTTGTTTAACTAAGATTGAATCACGATTACAATAGTTTGTTGCAGAACATAAGGGTAATATTGTTATAGAAAATAGGCTTTCTGAATAAGAAAGGCTTTGAAAACATGAATTATACCAGAAAGTATATGAAGAATAACATTATACACATATATTTGAATAGAACTTGGTTTTGTTCATAGAATATAGGTAGGTAAATATTTTTTAAAATAAATCAAAACTTTGAATTTAGCGACCTATCACGAGTCTATTAGAAGGTAAAGCTAACTATACAATTATTCTCACTTAAGGTAACTATTAGTAATAATATAATAGTCTTTTAATTACGATTATTTTAGTAGTCTACCTACTATTAAATACAGATGCTAATAATTATGTGCGAACTAGCTGTGCCCCGCGGTTTCTCCCGCTATATTTTGGACAATTCATACTACACTATCTTCATAAATTATAGCCTATGTGTTATTCCAATGTATAAACTACATTATTGTAAAGTTTCATTAAAATCCATTCAGTAGTTTTTGCGTGAAAGAGTAACAAACATCCATACAACCAAACAAACTTTCGCATTTATAATATTAGTAAGGATAAGGATGGAATGGAACGCTTAAAACTATTTTATTTGGATATAATATCGCATAATGATATATTTTTAGTAATGTTATATATCTAAAATATGTGTTGTATAATTATTAATAGAGATAAACAAATATTTTAACATTGTCTATCGTTCAGGTTAATTATGTTCAATGATATTGAACGCACGCAGATGACTTTATAATTATTTTATTGTGTGTTTAAACAATTATTTATTGTTGTTGTTATGTAAAATCAAATTACATACAAGTGCGTGCGCAAACTTTGTTAAGATTAGGTGGTAAGTATCATTCGTGCTATTAAAAGTTAAACAAGGCTAAATACATGACGTCTTAATGTCAAATTTGACAGCTAACGAGTGAATGATGAACTAATTGAACGGACGTAGATTGCCTGCTTACTATTTTTCGTCTATCGTAATGATAAAAATATTTTTTTTTAGTTTTATTTAATTTTTAGTTTGTCAATTTTGCAATATTAGGTTGTTTATCCCTGTCCCACGCTTCAGTAAAGCCCACGGAGCAAATACGTAAAGCGTTTTACGTTTATGAAATTAAACGTAACTTTATTTACATAAAGTTTGCAATAGTTTTTTTTTTTAAATATAAATATTGTGATTTTTATCTACATTGCGGTCTCGGTCAGATTGCGAAACTAAAATTGCGAATAGTCCTGTATTTTAAGTAACTTTGTTGTTGTGTACATTTTAAATGTTCAAAAGGGCCGTGTTCATTCTTGCCGACTTATTTAGATCGGCTAGTGATATATATTTTTGTTATATAGGTATAGCGAAGCTTACCGCTTTATTCAATCTAATTAGTCAATACAGAGATAAGAACAGTCCCTTGTAATCCTACAATGACAACAGTGGGAAGTAGGTGTACAATTGTCATTAAACTAAAATTATCTGAATACGAAAATTAGGCACAAAAACAAGTACACTAGAACGTTTATTAACCCGCCACTCACTGACTTAAAATAGCGGACTGGGGCCCCTGTTCTGTTGCAAGGCGAATGCCTTCTTCCTTTTATTCCAGGCATTTTTTCTTGTCATATTTGAGTTTCGCACCTAAATAATGTAATACAAAGTCATTAACAAGACTAGTAGCATTAGCTCAGTAACTGCTTACCACATACAGTACTAAAGTCGTGATGTGTAAATACTCTCGCAAATTACCTGATGTTTTGTTTGCTTAAGAAACTGGTTTTTCGCGACATGCCTTGCAATTGCCATTCTACATTAGATAAACAAGAGCAACCTTTTAAAACCTGTCTCAAGACTTAAGCAAAAGGATGACACCTCATCTAGTAATACGCTGATGGAATATACAGTGTGTGCTTTTCATTTAGATAATGGAGTAACAATGAAGTTGCTTCCAAAAAAATATTTAGCCCCAGACGGAATAGTTATGTAGTAGCTGTACTATGTCTAAAGTACCTTAGGTAGGTACCCTTCTACGCAACTTTTAAATAGCATTATGGATTAATTTTCTGAAAAAAGAACTATAATATTTCAGTCATTTTCACATTTTTTCAACGGACTTTGAACTTTAGACATATGTATACAATTATACATACTCCACAAATTTTTCCACTTATATCTTTTATTGCCATATTATTTTAGCGTACATTATAGTTACGCGGGCTTGGGTTAGTAATAGCGCCTTGTATACTAGAAGCAAAGTATTTACCGGACAACAACCTTAAAGGGTTAGTCGTCGTTTTATACTACATCCTAACTGGTTCCCAGGAGTCAGGGCTGGTCAAGACCAGCACCTTCGAGTAGGTTGAACAGCCGTGAACTTGTAAACAACATTTATTATAATACTACACTATTTTGCCGACATGCTTTTGTTTTCATTTGCATTTTTTATACAATATTGCATGCTGAGAACAGCTAGAGATGAATAAATTCTAACTATTTTAAAATTTTTAATTAGATAACGTTATTATTTCTAATTTTTTAGTATTATTCTTTGTATTTGAGTCGTGTGGGTGGTACACCAGTCTGTTACAGCAATATTTTTTTATTAATATGCTTATTAATTCACGTTTTTTTGTGTTGAATTAAATATCTGTATTACTGGACCTAATGTTGGTTTTTCGGTATATAGGCGAGTATGCAATAATCATTTACGAGTTTATACTAACTTTAGAGTCTCTTTATAACTATATAACATACATACATACATACCATCACGCCTGTATCCCCGAAGGGTAAGGCAGAGGTGTACTAATGTACACCCACAGTTCGCTGGTATGTTTAGGTCCCATGTAGTAGGGGGCGAGCCTATTGCCACTATCTAAACTCCTACCTGCTATTGAGAATTTCATAGAAAACCCAATAACACCGTGGTCGACTTGGGAATCGAACCCAAGACCTCTAGCGTAGCAGTCGCGCTTAGAACCACTAGGCCAACGAGGCAGTTAAGTATAGCTATATTATTATAATCGTAAGATAATAGCTTGAACTTTATAAGTGTTATGAGTTACAATAATAAAAGTTCCCTGTTTCACTAACCTTGACATTTTCATCGTTTTTATGTAGGCCTTCGGAAATACCAGGAATTTGAAATAAACTGTCTTTGTTAAGATTCTTAAAGTTATTTTAACTTCGAATCTAATTATTCAATAATAGCTCGATTATTTTTATTATATCGAACCTATTCTCCTTCTGAGTATCGGTATGAGATAAAGCAAAGGAAAATAGTTCATACCATGGTGTAAAGATTGGTCAGCCAAAGATGATTGTAGTCAGGTTGACTGACCAGGATAAGCTAAACGTAGGTACCTTTTGTCTATAGGCACTTGAAGCGGTTTATTTGACGCTAGACTGATTTGCAAGGTTGTGGTGTCGATCCTCTTTCGATATCTTTCTGATCCTCAGGACCATTATTAGTATCACCTACAGAAAAGCCTAAGTATTGATGACATTTTGTTTGTATAAATGAAAATCAGTGAAAAAACATAACAATTTTTTTTCCTATTTATTCTTGTTCGTATTTCAGGTTCCATTGATCGTTTAACGTATCAATTTAAGAATGAACGCATAAAAATCAATCCATTGATATTTTTTGCTTATTGATCTTTTGTAATAATGAAAACCAATCGATGTTTAATCCTAGCTAGCCTTGAAGAAGACGATAACATTATGGAGGCATAATCACATATTATTTTACGAAAATAATATAAAACTGGAAACATCGAACAAACACGATTTGTGAGAAATTAATTTTAATAAAATAATATTATAATTTAACGATTGAATCTTCGCACGTTAATGCGGAAGAAGATCCAATAAAAAACGTTCAATGTTATTTATGGTAAATATTACATAAAATTATGCTTTAGATATAGGTGTGAAATGTAAACTTTTATGAATACTGCACTTGGGTTAATGTTTAATATCGATCTAATCATTAAGCTAGTTCTGTTTATATTTATGTCTCTTTGGATCTGTATATTAGGAATACACTCTTTAAATAGATACAAATTTTCTATTCAAAAACTACCTGATAGCCAGTAGGTTACTTTATCTTCTAAAGAATGACAAAAATGAACCGTAAGCACTTGCAATATGGCACAGCTAAGTCTTACTACTGAAATGTAGCTAATATTACTCAAAATGTTGCCGCAACCGATCTGATATTTAGATATTAGATCGTTTTATACCTGAAAAACATGTTGCATTACAGACATTAGGAAGCTTAGATTAGTTTTGATTGAACAAGTATAGAGATAGGTGAAATAGATTTATAGCTTAAGAATAATATAGCTTATGAATAAATAAGTTAATTATTGCGCCTAACTGAGTATGAACTGTAAGCATCAGTATGATTAAGTATCGTCTTACAGATCTTTGTAAATTAGTGTCAAACGCAGTTTGATAAATACTATCTCAAAGCTTAAATGGGATTGGGCGGGTCACGTCCGCATGCATAGTGACCGCTGGGCAAGGGTCTGTACACAATGGGAGCCAGCAGATGGACGACGTCGCCGAGGCCGGCCCAGGAAGAGGTGGCGGGATGACTTAGTCGCATACCGCGAGAGCTGGTTCGAGGTGGCGCAGGATAAGGTAGTATGGAAGGAATTGGGGGATGCCTTTGCTCAGCAGTGGGACAGTATAGACTAAGAAAAAAAATCTCAAAGCCTAACATCATCTTCATTACACTATTAATGTCGGAACTATCGATATTTTTTCATGAACGCGAACGTTAAAAACAAACTAAACGAGCCAGTATCACAGCTAAAAATTTTCTCACAATTGGCTCAACGAGCCACTATGCTTACTTATGAATAGTCTAAGGTTGAATGACATTTTGTTGGCCGCTATCATGATTCTCTAAAATATTTAAGAAAATCTTAAAACTTTTTTGATTCGCCTGAGTTGAGTGGACTAGCTGGAAACAGGATTAATTAAGATTTTTATTACAAAATAGGTGCTTAAACAAAAACATATATCTGACTTGGTGCCAAAGCAAGTTGAACTAAATAAATTTAATTTTAATGTCATTACAACCATTTTAGGCTACGGAATTATGAATATACAAAAATGCATAAAAAAATATACTTTCATTTGACACGTTGATCTTGGATATATTATGACTATATTTTTAATTTAGTAAATGTGTCCTTTCATGTGGTGTTGAAGACCTTTCGAAGGTCGTAGTGACTAGCTTGGCAACTAACTGGTTTAACATTGATCGATTTGTTTAAGTTCCGTCTATGCGTACGGAAATGTGACGAAGTTAAAGTTTTTGTGTTACCAAGAAATGAAAAGAGGAGGCTGAGTCAAATCATAGGAGGTAGAAAATGAGTTAACTTTACTATGTACATGTGAACAGGACACGAAGAAGAAAATAAAATCTTATAAATAAAAAAAATAATATAGTACTAATGCTGGGATGAGCGCGTCTTGTCACAGGATGATATTTCACCATTCCTTGACTATAGAAGATTAGCAAAAGATAGACAGTTTTGAAATGAGAAATACGGTATTTTTGCAGCAGTTAGATATAATATTTATAATTAGGTAGGTACATAAAAGGAAACCATAGTCAGAGTTTTTTAGGTACCTAGAGGTCTACTGCAGTTAGTCTGATCGAGAGCTTTGACTGCTTCACCAGACTTTGATATCGTAGTCAGAATAGAGAATAAACATTTTAGAAGAAAAAAAAAAAAAAAAAAAGCACTATCTTAAATTTAAATGTTTAAGTTACAATAGAACCGTTTGAATACACCCGAACAATGTATTCAGTTCAATGTTAGACCTTGTACTAATTCGGCTTGTACAAATAGGTAAGGTTCAATGTCCCTACTGCATGAATTAGCGTTTACAAATGAACTACAAGTTTTCGAGGTTGTGTTTTGGTAACGATTCTTTAGTTGATGTTCAATTGTTTTTAATTCAGAGGTTAAAACCATCGTCATATTTGACAAAACTTGCGTAACTACACTTCTTCACTTCGCAAGTTTTGTAATCTTTCAGTCTCACCTTATTTGTACAGCTTAAACATAGTTCAGTGTTTTTCATAGAGCAGCTAATTTCTGCCTATCTGAATTAAACAACCTTTATACTTTGTAAGTAATTCATCACAGTATACATTAGGGTTTATTTTTTCTAACTTGGCAAGTAGACCTAATATGCTACTGAACTATGCACCTTCATTTCTTTGGATGATTTACTTTAACACATGGGCAACATGGTCAAGCAAGTTTTATTGGTTTTATACAGGGTGTTAAGAAAACCCTGTCCGATCCGTTAAGGTATTGTTAGGTATCGATATCTGATTCCATTAATGTAAAAAATAAAAGGGAGAAAAAATATAAAATAAAAATATTTTTTTTTCTCAAAATGCAAGAGAGAGACAGTCGGCGTCTTCACAGGTGCTGCCAAATGATCATACAAAAGGCCGCCAATAATACCGACGAAAATGGTGGTGTAACTTTTGTTTAAATCTCAAATTTAGGGAATTTTGCGGCAAAAAATTGTTACTTCAAACTTCATTATTATTGTTCATGTCATGAATATTCCAAATTTAATATTTTATTTGGGGATGTAATTGTGAACCCTATGTCACCCTTTTGGGTCGGACATGGTATTCTTAACACCCTGTATATATTTTTGTTATTTTTACTTAATTTGAGCTTACAATGTGATCTGTCCACCACTCAATGTATCGATGTCTCGATCATATTAGTCGGCTCATCATTGTCTGTCTTGATATGCTTCATTAAGTATAATTATTACATGACCACAGCTAATTAGACTGACCAATCTCAATTTCATCTAATTAGCCGATAATATCTGTCTTTCATATTAGCGTAGATACAATTCAGGAGTCTACATGATCGCTCTCCTATTATTTATATATAAGTTTCTTAGAAACCATGGAAATGTAATAAGTATACATTACAGGAGCTGTTATATATATTATTTAAACGAAATATTAAATTTATTATTATATCATTATAATTTATTTTTGTTTTATGCTATATATTTGTATGTATTTTTTGTCTTAAGTATACACAATTTATTTACACTTTCTTTTTTTTTTTTTTACTCGTGCATCTACCACGATTTGTTCTTTGCATCACCCTAAGGTTGACTGGCAGATAATGCCTTTAGGCATTAGGTCCGCCTTTGTGCAACAGTGTGCAAAAGGTATTAAATAAATAAATAAATGACGATGAAACATGAACGAGTTCTTGTTATTATTAATTAAATTGTTTTAGACTGGAAAACTAACGCATGCCAGAATAGACAGGTAACTAGTTCCATTAAGTACATAAATAAATAAAAATACAGAGCCTTCGCTGTCCATCTGTCCGTACGTCTGCCAGCTGAAGCGCAATAGGTAGAAATGTTTAGAAGCCAGAATATATAAAGCGTACATACTCTTTCACCTTATTCGATGTTACGGATCGCTTGCGAGCGAGTCCGTCTTACCTACCGATTTTGTTAAGTGCATTTTTGCCTCAGTCCACGAAAAAAGGACAAACTTCATCAATGCATCTAACGAATTTACAAATAAGACCAAGGGTAAGATTACATTAAAATCGATAAGGTCTAGTTCACTCGTTCAGTATTCTGGTCACAGGCATACGTGTGCACATTACAATACAATTAGATTCAATGTGATTACTCATATATTTGACTAATGTCGATCGTAACGTCCACCAGGGTTAGTGTTGCGAAACTATCGATACAGCAATAAATCACTCGGATCGGGTGCGCATTGATTGTTTAATGGTTGGAGATTTTAATGAAGGGGCTGGGCATAGTTTTTTTAGTGTTGTAGACGCTTTATTTCTTCGTATAGGTGTGTGGTGTAGAATTGTAGAAGGAATATACCTTAGTGTCTTTTTTTTCAGGGTATTGTTGTCAATAAGGTGTAAGATGCATTGCAGTTGTAAGTTGCGTAGTTTAGTTTACATTACAATTTTATAAATATAATTATTTGAGGTGGACAATGTATTTGAATACCTTATGTTAAGGTCTCATATTATAAGACAGAACGAGGGGTTTTCTTTAAATTAATAATATATTAAAAACGATAAGTTTGATAGCAATTAATATTCAGGAAAATTATCGATATTTAAAATTCTCAAGCAAAATTATTATTGTCAACCTATTTACTTGACATGAATGAAAGAAAAATTTAATAAAATATATTCTTAAAAAGTATTGTAATTTATTTAACTCTATCTGAATTCGAGGTCATAATGTCTGGTTATAAAATAAAACATACACAAAGTTAAATACAGGCCGCCTTATAAAAAATGAACGGCAATGTAGCATGACTGTTAACTCGCTCACAAAAAATATAAAGGCGCATTTAACCGAGACAAATTAATGATACATTTTAATTTCGTAAAATGTTTTAGACTGAAGCGAATCTAGAAAGTTGTACCTCGAATTGTATATGGTAGGTATATCTGTTATGTGGAAATTTCTTTAAATTTTTAGCAGATTGTCTGTTGTACGAATACTTACCTATTATGCTTCGCTTGATGAACAATATTGACTGGTAGTAAATAAAATTGGTGCTAAAATCATATTAAGTTGCTTCAAAATAAATGAACGTGTCAGTAATAGTTCACATAATTTCATAGATCGATTTCTTCCCAACAAATTCGTTTATTTTTTTGAATTAGATACAACGAATGGTCCTTTATTTACCAAAATATAAAATGATACGATTTTGATGAGAGTGAACAGCAACGAGATGTTTGATATGGCTCTTTTTTCAGTAAGTCATTCTTAAATTAAGCAAAAAAAATATATAATAAAGTTTGAGTAGGTACAATAATTATTTAGTTGATATAACAGAACTAAATAAATGCAGTTAAATATATCTTATTATTATTTTGTAATAAACTGCACTATATTTGAAAGCCTGCTAAGTCTTGTAAACTTATTATGCATTTATCCAAGCCATAGTTACAATAAAGCTGATCTATCACAATACAGTCAATCTTATCGGCAAGTCTGCGCGACCGCCGGACAATTGCCTTTGCAACACTATTTTTACTCTGATCTTGGACGAGCGCCATCAGCTGAGCTAACGCCAGTTCACTAGTACTAACCCCACAGATAAACGTACTCGCTCCAACGAAATTTGAATATATCTTACTAACCCATAACCTCGACCGAGAACCATCAATGAGCCCCCGTTTCAATGAGATACGTTCTAATTTGTGCGTTACAAATATACGCCAAGGTTCGTGAAGACGTTTCAGTCCGGGAGAATGGCGACGTGAGCGCGCACCGCGTCGGCCATGGCGCGTCAACGATGGACGCTAGCTCTAATTTTAATCTGCCTGCCTATCCTCGCCACAGTGATAACCGCATTCCGTGTACGCGATTTACCTAAAGTTGACAGTGTGAAACACGATACAAAAAAGCTAAAGTGTGAAGATTGTGATGTGAAGGTCGGTCAAAAGTTGAGTAGTGTTAAAATCGAAAGTGACAGACTTGCGAGTGATGATTTAAAGAAAGCGGTGCGGGACAAGCAACCACATATCCAACAGAAGGCTGAAACTAAATCTGCTCATAGATACGATATTAGAAGCGACGAAGACGACGACGACGATGATGAAAATGAATTTATAAAAACCAAAACCGGATTCAAACAGGAATTTCCCACCAGTAAAACAAAATCAGAGGCAAGTAGCAAAAAGTTCTTAAGTATTGAAGATGATGACGACGACGACGACGATGACAGTAAACCTAGTTTGTTAAAAAAACCTAAAGTTCTCGACATAAAGAAAAGTGATCCGAAACCAAAACATGACATTAAAACTTCAAAAGTCAAGGAATCTGTTACAGCACATAAAAAAGAAAGTGATGATGACGAGGACAATAAATCTAAAGTTACACCTAAACCTAAGGTAGTGGAAGTAAAGAAACCTGATCATAAAACAAAACCGGATACTAAAAGTTCAAAATCAAAAGAAGAACTTGATGATGTTGATGAGTATGACAAGCCACGTGTTATAACTAAATCAAAGGTTCCGGAAGTTAAAAAAAGTGTACCCATATCGAAAAAAGATGAAAAAGTATCGGGTGTTAAGAAAATATTATCAAAATCAAAGAAAGTTGACAGCGGCGATGACGGTGATGATGATGACAATGATGATGACGATGATGACGATGACGATAATGGCAAAAAACAAATATTAACTAAATCAAAAGTATCACAAGTAAAGAAGACAGATCATAAACCAAAACAAGATAGTAAAAGTGTGGAAGTCAAGGATTCATCTGTTGACGATACGGATGACGACGATGATGACGAAGATGACGATAGTGACGATGATGATGATGATGATGACGACGATGACGATGACGACGACAGCGATGATGATGATGTGTTTGGAAGTACTTTATCCAGCATCTTAGAGACATTTAATATGCTTGGTTTGAAAATTGACCCTAGTTTTACATCCGATACTAAAACCGACGAACCTAAAAAATCAGAACAAAAAAGCAAAGTTAAAAAACTGGAGGATGAGAAACATGATGTCAAACGCAAATCTGAACCAACACCTGAAGTCAAAAAGAGTGAGATAAAAACAGACATGCAAAAAGTAAAAGAAGCACCGGTAAAACCTATTTCAAAGAAAATTATTGATGATGATGACAGTGATGACGACGAGGACGATGACAGTGATGATGATGATGATGATGACAGTGATGACGATACTCTCATTACTAAAATTAAACCTAAAGTAGCTATAAAAGATAAAGAAACCTCAGTCAAAAAATCACCTTTTCAAGATACTAAAACCGAAAAGAAAGATATACCTAAAAAAGATCTGAAAAAAGAAGAGAAAGGAAAAATCCATCCAAAACCAGTTACAGAAACGAAAAAACCTGATTCAATTAAAAAGGAAGTAAAAAGTAGTGAAGAAGTAAAAAAAGTAGAGAAACCTGTTGCAAAGGATAAAGTATCTACACTACCACTAGTAGTAAAAAAGGATGATAAAAAAGAATCGAAACCCGTAGAAACAAAGCCAAAAAAAGAATCTGTGAAGAAAGATCACGAGAAGGATAAATCTAGTCGCGAAAAGGAAGATAAAGACAGTGAGAAAGAATCCAAAACTGAAAAGATCAATTTAGAACATAAGAAAAAATATCCCGTCAAAGACACTTATAATATGCATGACTTTAAAAAAGACGCTAAACTTGACTCTGATAAAAAATCTGACAAAACATCAAAAGAAAAGTTATATGATATCCCAGAAATGTCTTCGTCGACTGAGAGTCATTTAAAACACGTTACGGACGCTTTGCATAGACGAAATTTGCTCAAAAGCGAATTTGAAGACTTCTATGCATTCTTTCCAACTTTTGCACCAAATTTTTCTCGAATTCATAATCCGGAATGCAGGCGTCATGGACAAATTGTGTTGAGGCAATTACGTGGAACAAAACTATGGGCACTGAATAGTAAGTTTCTATAAATTGTAATATTTATTTCTAGGCACGAACCTAAAGTCAAAGTTTAGAAATGCTACACGTGTATTTTGAAATTTATATCCGTTAACCGAAATAATTACTGTACCTTACAACTATTTATATTGGCAATGTTTCAGAGATTTCGACAACAGATGTTGCGCGAAAAAAACATAAATAACAACGTTTTTATTAATTAATCGAGGGTTTAAAGCTTTTAAATGAAGAACGTTGGAACAAAATGTTTCAACGTTAGTCGCCATTAAAAATTAAGCGGTCCAAAGTGGTGGCCTAGAAAAGAATACACAAAGGGCTTATAAAAAGTTGTAAACATCGCTGTGACCTTCACGCGTTGGGGTTAGACTCAGGTGCTCCCAAGGGCATTGCATAGTTGAGCGAAAAGGAATTTTTCATTACAGTGCTTGACGCTACTGCGAAGATTCCCTCGGGTATCCTGCAAGGTAATGGGATCCAGCTCGGTGACTTCGACCAGTGTGTGGGAAGCCGAGCGCGAGTGCAGTTGGAGAGTGGGAGCGTGGTCAAGGTGCAGGGAAAGTACTGCTTGGCCCGAATCGACGTGAAAGCGGAACACCCAGAGCTGGAGACGCCGGTGCATCTGGCGCAAGCCAAGAACTTGATAAGAAGTCGGATCGATGATGTGAGTCTCAGTTATAAATACACATAAGGTTTGCATTTGCCATGTCATACCGTGTTCCATAACAGATATGGAGCGCTAGGTATATTAGTGCAATACGGCGGCCTTTTGATTCTCGTGAATAAACCTTGTCAAATTAATTAATTTGGTTTTATGAGACAGTGATTAACGAGGTGAACGATTATGTATTTAAAAAACAATAATTTGTTAAAGAAAAAACGGGTTCTCGCTTTCGTTATTACTTTTACTCTTTATGTCAAACAATTATTTTTATAAATCATGATCCATTTATCGATTTAATCGAAATCCGAAATCTGGTTTTAAACAAATATGAGGTGATAATTTTGCGAACCAATCTTTAATCACATTACAGTATAAATAGAACAGTATCTACGCTAATCGGATTGTCTAGTTCCAATTAGTTACTTAACTATCAAAATGCAATCGTAACCCGCTGCTAGATTGGCTCCGGTTCGCATAATCCGTCTCTCAAAGTGCATGCGTCGTGAATGTGTCCGCTGCCAGCTAGACTAGACGATGACTGACAGGCGAGAGTCGGCTGATTAAAACGTGACGGTATTATTCCGAAAATGTTCCTTGCTTTAAAATGAGGTTTTAGTTGTTTTGTCTACAATAATGAAAATAATATACTTGTATTTAAGACAACGCAAAACAATGTAGGGCAAATAGTTTTTTAATTCTTAACGTAAAAGATATAGGGCAAAGGATTATTTCCTTTTTGTCGCACTTTAATTTGTCCCATAAGCCAGTTCTCTTTAAGAATATCTCATAGAGAAACTATCATTTCTAATATTATTTGTTTCATGTGTTTAATATCGGGCTAGTTCAATATCTTTTTATGGAGATGATTGTATGAGTAATCTGAAAATAGACGATGCAGGTATAGTCACTACATAACTCAATTTTTTATAGACTGAAAACACATGTTCGTTGTTAAATGGATTTCAATAACCTCTTTATAGATTGATGAATATAAATTGTAGCCTTGGTATTGAAATTCCCAAGAATCGCAAGTTTTATTTAAGAAATTGATATGAATGATTTGATGGATAATGCATTAAACATAATAAATAATAAATGTAAATATAATTTTAAAATTATATTATTTATTCATTGAGATGAGTCTTTCTCTGTCTATTTTAATCAGTTATTAAATTTAAAGCTTAGGTATTTTTAACACAAGTTTTACTTAACCGACATAATGTTTGTTTAGAAGGGTATAATATACATAAGACTAAGTGTTTATAAGGCATAAAGTTAATACCCGGTAACCACTTAAAATAAGTAGCTTTACTCAAGGGGAGAGTCGGGATAGGCTATTTTTGGCTAGTGACAGACAACGAGTTTATTTTTAAACGTCTCTTATACTTAAACGTTAACTGATCAACCAGAACAATGCGTGGTTAGCAAATATTATATATCACCATACAATATTCAAATCAATCTAGATAATGTAGGAAATATTATTTTTAAAGCGTTCCTAAATTGTCGAATTATATGTTTGATTGTATTTATGACCCTTATCGTGATATAAAGAATCGTGGTAAATATATTCTATTCTTTAAATGAATTAACTAAACTTAGTTTATATTGCACGAGCTTTAAGTCCGGCAGGATTCGGCTAGTCCAATATTATGCATTATACATCCAAAATGTTCGAGATTTTTTGAATTTAAAATCCTGTTGATTTTTCCAATATTTACTCTACTATTGAGCGTGCTGTAAGCCTTGTTTATCTTTAAAGTGCTTCCAGTACCTGTACTATGTTATGTTAAAGCAGTGTAACAATGTGGAATCGAGATGGTGCAACATACTGCACGTAGCAGCGTCTCGCTTATACGACGGCAACAGTCCTTCTTTAGGAGTTCATGGTAAGCGTTCAGCACCTGTACCATGAGCTGTCAAAGCAGGACTGTTAACGTTGTATAGAGGGACGGCGTTACGAGAAGTTTTTAGCGCCGTCTAGCTTCATCGCTCATAATAGGGGTACAGAACTCCAAACACTAAGCGTTACCATGCTTGTTTAGCCAGGTCACTTCGTGCCGCGATTTTCAACGCTGAGCTGGGGCGTGTGCGTGCCGGCGGCCTGCGACCCTGAGGACGTAGAGGTGGTCATCAAGGATGCCGTCAAGCACTACCAGCACACCAGCGGCCTGGTGGTGCGCGTCAAGGTGGATAAGGAAGACTGTTACGTGGACGATGGAGACTGGTGGCAGGATTTGCTGGAGATACCGACTATCTTGACATTGTAAGTTATGATAGACACATAGTTTACTATATTAGTTAACACTATAGCATGTTTAGGTTCCAACGGACAGTTTAAGTTTCCATTATAAACTTTCGTAATATTTATTCAGTTTCTAAAGCGACAGTCTAGAAAAATATATTTATATTAAAAAATAAGTACCAGAAACTAAAACGAAATGTTTAAAATACATACAGGTAAATAAAGGATACGCAGTTGGTTAAAAATTGTCCGTTGGAAATTATTTCAAGTATTAGACAATTCTATTTTTGTTATTCAAAGTGACTCTCACGTCTAAATTCCGATTAAAGAAAACTGTAATCGGTTACAGATACTTATTAGAACAATAATATTTCCAGATCGTTCTATGGCATCATCCTTCTGCTGGTACTTGTGGCGACGCTTCAGGACTTTTTCGTTCGAGGAGCAGAGGAACAGGGCAAGGGTGATGAAGGGGAACAAAATGAAGAGGCCAAGGAAGAAGAAAAACCTAAAAAGAAATCAGGTAATGCAGTTATACCATTGGGTATAGATATGTGTATGATAAATTCGTCAGCCGAATTCGTTTACATAATTAATGTCGTTCTACAAGGAGCACCGAGTATTACGACTTGTTTATAAATGCAGATATTGAGTTTTTTAAAACAGATTCCAATAAAGGCTAATAAGTCAATCATTCACCGTGTGTACATTCTAATAATTTTACTACCTAAATGTTTCCATATAATGTCATGGTGTACATTAAAATTTTAGTTCGATTGGATTCTGTGAATTTGCGTGACTAAGATGTATACAGCAGTACAAAAAAATCTGCAGCAGATTAGAAACCATTAATTGTAATTTATTTAGCACCATCTGCTAACGATATAAAATCTTTATGTGGCATTTTGGGCAGTGATATGTATAGAGTAGGTTTTAATTAATGGTATACGTGTCTATGACTAACCTTTTCACCTTTAATTCGATTATCTGTTTCTTTTTTTTACTTCTGGTGCAAGAGTTCTTTCACTACCCCTGATAGTGTTTTGTTTAAATCATAATTTATAGTTCTTTGTCTCTTTTCCTCTTACAGATTCCTTCTTAAGCTCCTTCTCGCTCTACCACACGGTCAGCAAGCTGCTAGCTCCGGGGACGGATGATGAGATCTCCTGCATCCATGGCGTGAGAGGCATCGCCACTCTAGCCTTGTTGATCGCTCACAAGTTCTTGCCAGTTGCTGTTATGCCTTATACTAATAGGCTAAGGATTACTGAGGTAAGATTAATTGAAGTACAAAAGACTTCGCAAAAATAATCTATTGAAAAAATTGCTGCATGTAACTGTCCTATCTGTATGTTAAAGGCTGCAAGTAATTCTGTAAAAGATACAGATAACATCGAAAGATTTTTTTACTTGTTAATGTAATCACGTAAATAAGCCAAAACTGTATCATAAACTACCAACAAAAGAACTAATGACATGAGTAAAAAATATATTTAAAAACAAAAGACATACCAATAAAAAGAAAGTAAAATTAATGATACCTTATTAAAATAAGCGTACATTCTACATGAAAACTTACCAGCGCACACCTTACCTTGAGCAGTATATTTTGAGTATAAAGGTCACTGGGACAGGCGTATAAGAATCTAATAATTGATATTTCCGCGTAGCTCTCGTATATAAGGGTAACGGGGAAATGCTTTTAAACATATTTTAGTATTCACGGAGCAAGCTCAGTTTTGTTGAGGCTTTCAACCCCTTTTTTCTCGCATTTAATATTCTACTTAAACCTTAACGGGTTGCGATGACGTCATGTTTTGGGATGTCTTAGAATATTTTTGGTGTACAAATATAAGTACTCCTTGTAACCTTACATGGAAAGGCAGGGAATGTTATTTTTAGATTTTTGTACAATTTTGTATAATCCGAAGGGTTGGTAACACGAAGGTTATAACTATGCTTCAACAATTCTTCCGTCCTTCCGTCTGTCTGCCTGGATGCTCATGGATCGTAATATGAAGACAGTTGATATATACAAGAAGTTTAAAAAAAAAAAAAAAAATTAAACGTTAGCCATAAATCTGTTTGTTCCTAAACATGGTGTGTAAGCCCGTTTCGTCCTTTTATTTTCATCCAAACGTCAAGTCGTTGGGATTAAAGTCTGCTGATAATTATCAAATCTGGTATGTAGTATTTATTGTCTTAGGCAAAATAATATAATTAATTAAAGCTAAACTTTAGTCATTGCATGTTCTTAGAATATAATTATATTGCGGGGCAAATAGTTCCATGGTTAGTAGGACAGATTGCTCAACGCGCTATTGTATTCATTTGTCCGCGAAAGTATTTAACCTTAGCCGTGGAATCTGATTCGGAGCATCTGCGTGAAACGCATGCTGTAAATAAATTACAATAGGGTTGGGAAATGTCGATATTTATTACTTAAATGTTTTGTCGGTATTTTAAATTGTGTTATGAATCATCACTATTGGTTGTTTATATTAAATTTCTTATGCTTAATGGGTTTGCATCACTCATGTATTAGGTTATCAAAACTTAACTAATAGATCAAAAATAAACCAATAAGGATGTTATTTCTTGTAGTAATTTAAATCTACTTGCTACTTGTGATAACTAATTAACTGAAACGTAAACCGAACGAAACACAAACTCTAGAATAATAGATCACAAATTAAAGTATACAATTAAAAATGAAATATGTAACACAGATGTTATTTTACATATTTCATTATAACCACGCGTGAAACCATCGATAATTACTATCCCAACACTACTCTTACGAAATTCTTATTAGTAAGCCAGAGGGGCGATATTCGTGTAGCAATATCGTACGAATCGAGCGTGTTATCATTGGCGGTTTGCCATGTTGGTTTGCTCGTGCCCGTACTACGTCCAACTGAATCACCGTTATTGCTCGGGCAATCCAGCTGGCGAAAATGATGGGTAGATAGACCACCTATTTACTGGAAAGTGACACTGTTTTACAAACAGTGTTCGTAAGCCAGTTTCATCGTAGTGAGGGTCCTTTTGTGGGTTAGCTTTTCTAAACCTCTGCCTATCGCATAAGGACGATTTTATTGTTTTACCTTTTTTGTACCTATGTCTATGAGAGAGAGTCAGAGTTTTCTCAATTTATTTTTTCTTCAAACGTCTCATTTGCTCCTTTTTCAATAGGTACTTGCTTATTTCTTATCTATCTACTTTTTCACACGTCTTCATAGAACAACCCTAAAACAGTGAGTCGGTCCATATTCATCATGCTCACAGACACATTGTTACCATGTGCTCTCTCAGTTTAGTATTAAGAAGTCTACAGTAATATGTTTATTAATGGAACTAGGTATTTGACAAATGACATCACTAGACGAGATTCCGTCTCGCAGTAGACTAGAATCCGAGTCGCTATGAGTAACGTTCTGAGTATGTTTGACGTTTGACGGCCGGGAGAATTTACGTAGATACTTTATTACAGACAACTTATTTAATTTAGGTTTGCAATACAGCAGCTTTTTTATTCCTTTTTTATTTTCAACTCGTTCCGTCCCGCTTATTTCATTTCTATAACAGATTATCAGAAAGAAAACGATTGAAACCCTTGGAGAATTTTTGTATGCCTTATACATGTTCCCAGAAAATAAAAATTCATCGAGCAAAGAAAACATTAATAACGATTTCTGGGAATTAAGTTCATTGTTCGAAATAAAGCAAAAGGACTACCTAGTACAATAAAACAAATGAATAAGAAATTTCAGATGGCGGATACGCAAGTCACATCTTGTGAGAAATAAAATTGTTATTTGTAGAGAAACAATGAACATAAATTACGGCCCAAATCAGACGAAAAACATTAAACCTAATTCGTTTATTTAAATCATGAACACAAGTTGTAATTTACGCACTGACCTTGGAACAACGGTTGTAATTCTAACGAAACGTGGATTAAGAACATGAGTCATATACATAATTAGGTACTTAATATATGTGACCTAGAAACAAGACACGCGGATATCACAATAAAATTGTAGGAAGAAATCCCTTATTGACAATTTTTTGTATGCTTCTATCAAAGATGATATATTTTGTGGAAATACGCCCTGGAATCTCTCTAAACACTAGATCCTCATAGGTAGTTAAGTTGCTGAAAAAAATCTAGGAGTTCTATCTAGTATATTATTTTCAAGATAATGTAGGTGTATAAAAGATAAAAAAAATGCAGGTGATTGTGAGGTATTGATATATAAAAAAGGTAAAATAACAAACCCTCAATTCTTTCCGCAGAACTTCAAATATCAATTGCGTCAATCGGCATTTATATTGGCACCACTTTTATTGTCGGAAATTATAAATCATATCCTGCATCAAAGTATTAATTATCATGTAATTAAAGTATTATTTAAATAACAAGCGTTTGACCTCGCGACCTTGCCTCACGCGGCTATTGCTCCAATTATTTTAATTACAACATAAGCGTAAGTCCTTGTTACATTTATAAAAAAAAATGAAAATAAACAATGCTCTTTGTAACTAAAGATATCCAGTAGTATCATTAAGTAGATTATAGATATTTATAAAGTTTTTAAATATGTAGCCTAATACGACGACGATCTTTAGGACAACAAAAACGTAGGCTTGTGATAAGCAATACAGATAAGGGCAAATCAATGAAGAAAAATAAAGATGTTGAGGACTGAAATAACTTGATGAAAACTGGAAGGCAATTGATTGCACATACATACATTTTAAAAAGAACAGATTTCAATGTCTACATGAGACCACCTTTGCGGTAAGACTGGAATTTATCCCCAATTGCCTGATTTCGTCAGTATACAGACTTAAAATAAAATACATACCTACTGCCTACTATACTGGATGACGATTAAAACATGGTAAAAAAAAGGGTTAAGGACTGAAAAGTCAGCAGAAGGATTAGAAGAAAATTCTAAATTTCACTTCATGCCGAATGATATTTACACAGAGATATATCGTCCTCTTACCCATTTCCCAATAAATTATGATTCAGTACCACCTCGCAAACTAGATCAAAGGATCTTTATGTTTTTGATTTTTTTCGATTATTATCCTTAAATCACCCTCATAAGATCTAATTTCAAGTGCATAATCTAAGAACACATTTTCCACTTTCAGCTGGCCAGTTCTCCTTTCTGGTCGTGGTGCCGCGCCGGTTGGATGTTCACTGACTGCTTCCTACTCCTCAGTGGTGCACTGACCGCACACAGGATATCCGATAACACAGGAGCTCCTAGAAGACTGTTCTACCGATATTTGAGGTAGGTACTGTTTGTTGTTAATTGACTAAAGGCTCAATTTACACCGCCACGGAATGGAACAGAAGGTACTTTTTACAACGAAATTGTACATAGCATAATGAACATTATGTCAATTGTATAAGACACAAATTAAATACGAGCCAAAAATTGGAGAATTCTCGAGAATGCGCGAGGATTCGGCGGAAGACGCGCGTCCAATTTTTTGGCTCGTATTTAATTTGCGGCGGTGTAAATTGAGCTTAAGTTACCAATACATTATAAAGTAACGTAGTTGGATACAATTTGTTCTTTTTAGCAACTGAAGTTTTTTCGACCAGTCTTTTTACGTTACATATACTTGTTCGTGAAGTAATAATTCATTTTGTTAATTAAGATACTAAAATTACAAAGCATTTGATTTGTTCGCATTAATTTAGGAGGAAGAATGCGATTAAACTTTCCTAAATTCAGAATCGATTTCATTTAGGATACTTAATTCAGGATTTTGTTATAAGCCCATAATATATTAGGTTATTTGTTATGTTTTTTAATCTATTTATTGATATCATGATGTAGGCCATCCTCTATATTAAGTATCTAATACACTTACTAAGCTTTAATATGAATAAAAATTCTAACAAGTGCCTACAATAAAAGTTCTGTACGGGAATACTCGGCTACATATTGCTCATAATATTTTTGCAGGCGTTTTATGTCTTCATTGCGCTCTGCGGAAGATAACGTAGTATTTGGTAGAAACGAATGTTATTTAAAGAGATATAAAAATATATGCAAGTAAAATACATATTGTTTTAGTATTAAAAGGCTTTTTCATATTATTTCACATTTATTATAATGCATATTCTGCGATCTAATCTGTAACTTTATTTTAAGATACATCATTAAATCGTTTTCATAATTTTGTATTATTACAATATATTTCAAACTACGTATTACTTCGAATGGGTATTTTATAATTATACACCTACGCATTATTGTCAAAAACATCTTAAACAAAACAACGATGACCTTGAAGGTAAATAAACAAATCATTTAAGGCCCTATAATGGCTATTATGGAATATTTATGCCATGTGAACTAAAACCCAAGTACTTTGGAAAATACATGCCGAAAATAAACATGTTTGTGTACCTACCTATAAAAAATTCACGATTCAATTCGGAAAACATCATATTAATATAGAAGGTACAATATCACGAAAGAGGCAAGTAAAGAAACGCTATGTCTATGTAGCTGCTTTTCGAAATTATGGACTACAATAATTGCCCAAAAACAGGTGAAATTTGCTTGCTATGAAAAGGCACCTGCAATGAGGCGATGATGTCTGAAAATGCTAATTATGCAATAAGCATTCAACCGTGGCTCTTGAGAGAGACAAATGGAGGGAGAGTGGGGAGGCCTTTGCCCAGCAGTGGGACATTTCAGGCTAGTAATAATAAGCATACAAATAACCTAAGGTGTCCTACTCCTGTCTAAAATACGTGTATTATTAAATAAGTATATGTAAATAAAATAAATAAATAAATGCGGACAACATCACATACATTGCTCTGAACCCAAAGTAAGTAGCTGAAGCACTTGTGTTATGGAATTCAGAAACAACGAAGGTACCACAAACACCCAGACCCGGGACAATGTAGAAAAGTTGGTTTCTACATTGACCCGTCCGGGGATCGAACCCGGGACCTCAGAGCTAGCGACACCTTGAAACCGGTGCCGGTGCGTACACTGCGTACGCCACTCGACCACGGAGGTCGTCCAATAAGAGACGTATATTGTACGCCTAGAAGTTTTATAAGGAATCTGTATTTGAAATAAAATACAGGTAAAACACGTAGTTAATGGCGCCTTTGCTTGATAAACAAGTGGGTTTAAAAATAGGCTCAATTATTTTTGATTAACAAGCAAAAAATCTAATGACTTTGTTTTTTAAACGTATCTATTTTTATATTTACAACTTTGTTTATATTGTAATGGAAAACATAATTATGAATGGAATTTTTGGCAGCTTTAAGTGAGATATTTTTTTATATCGTGCGGATTTCCCATATTATTTTTTTTCTTTAGATTAGAGCGTTATTTTTACACTTATTTTAAAAAGGTTTTATACCCGATGAAAAAGGCAGAAATTATAACATTCTGAGGTATTATTCGGAGCTCAGTCCTATTCAATTCGGTAGGTACTATTCTAAAAATATGAATGAAATAAATAAATTATTTTCGTGATAATTATTGATTCCAGTTGATAATAGCTACTAAAACAAACTTACTAACTTTGATCTAATTTACGTTCAGACGATTTTGAGTAGGAGGATAAACTTATAAAGAAAAAAATTGTTTTCGTAAACATATTTTCAGAAATTGATTGAAAACAAGAATCAAGATAATCGTTGTATACGGATTTGGTAAGGTCAATAACCGTCGTATTAACCTCAAAATATAAGTACAGTTAATATTAACCTAGAAATTATAACCTATTCATCGAATAAATAATAAATACTAGATGTCGTTGAACTTTTGTCACAAATTATATTGGTTAAAATAATGTTATTCTTGATTATGATTAAGTGCTTCTTCAGTGTTGCCTTTAAAGTTAAATAAACTTTTAAGCTTCATAAAAACATTTATAGGTACTTTGAAAAAAATACGTCACCTATTTATTGTATCTTTAAGTCTATTTTAGTGGTACATCGCAACGGAATATAAATAAAAAAAAAACCTATCCTAAAAGTGCAAATAGGAATCCAATTTCATATTCGATTTTTCTTTTTATATTGCCTTATATTTACACCAATATTAACAAAGCTATTTTAACAACAAAGGGACTGATTTCCCGATTATAATTTCATGTATTCAACCTCTTTTTTCCAGATTGACCCCAGCACTTCTAGCCGTGGTGTTATTCTACGCGTACGTCTGGGACAACATGTCCAGCGGGCCCATGTGGGGCACCTTCGTCACCAAGAACGCCGAAGTCTGCCAGGAGGGATGGTGGTGGAACCTGATGTATATACAGAACTACTTCGGCTTTGAAGATATGGTAGGCGACTTTTGGGTCATACAGCTTTTTGTGCAGTTTTAATCGTATAACAAGGTGTTAGAAAAAAGGCCAAAACAACCTATCTGTTTTTTAAAGAGAGGTTTGGGGTAAAAACAAGCTAAGCTGCTATGGGGACAGTATGAAAAGTTTAAAAGGGAGTACTGTGGAAATCTATCCTTCTACGAGACAGTTCATGTAAAAAATAAAGAAATACTTAAATCGCTCTTGGAACTTTTATATAGTCAGTTAAAAAATATTTAAAAGCAATTCTCACCTAACTGAATGAGTTTAGCTGATAACATACAGTTGAGTTAGCGTTCATACGCACTATGCGGTTACCCGCAATGCGGCTAGCCGTCCGGCTGACCGCAAGCACAATTATGTACGTAATATTCATTTCTATGCGCACTGCGATGCGGCTAGCCGCTGCGGGTAACCGCATAGTGCGTATGAACCCTTAGACCCTGCCATAGAAACCGGAAAAAAGTCCAAAAATAAAAAGTCCTCAATTGTCCTTATTTCAGTGCGCACCACAAACCCACCAACTGGCTCTGGACATGCAGCTAACAATCCTTGGCTGCATCTTAGTCTGGCTGATAGACGTGAAGCAAGGATTCTACAAGCTACTCATACCAGGGCTCCATATCTTCGCGGCGTACTCCAGATATACCACTGTGAGAGACCACCGGTTGACGATGCTAGCTTACCATGGCGTCAGGTAACTGTTTTTACTGTATTTATTCAAATGAAAAATCACGGAATAAATAGTCCGATTTATCGTTGATGAGCTTACCAATACGAACGGAAATCTTGTTGACCTTCGTTTTCGAGTAGTCTAAACATTGGTTTTTAAGTTTTCTGAGGTATCGATATCCTGGCGGGAAAATGTAAAAACCACTTTTCTATCGTTAGGTACCTTCTTTGTCTCTGATCACAATACCACAAGTACTTTGGACACTTTGGGATTAAAGCAAAGTTTGTGATCGTCTTAATTATTTTACTGAGAATTTAATGAAATAGTCATCGGTTTTAACCGCACGCACTGAAGTGTCATATCCGTCAAATTCTGATGTCATATTTTCTTAAACTAAGCCCATTGATATTGCGGTCTGGAAGTAACCATTTGTTAATTAGAGTTCAAATAGATGATCTATGTGTGAATTATGTATTTGACCACTATTTGACACGTATTCTTTTATATAAATAGGCCTGACTAAACTCGAAACCGCGAAACGGCTACTGTATAAAGAGCGTTTATATAAACAAATTTCTTAGAAAATAAGTACATTTTTATTCAAAGTATGGGTTGTCTTACCACCAATCATACCCATCAAATAATTTACCTTTATTACTTAAAATCGACTTTATAACCACGTCATTTCCATATCATTATAGACCTTTGATGTCTATAATACCCTATAATTACGTCGTATATTATCACATAATATTTATAAAATACAATTTTCCTGATGTTTATTTAAAATATGTCAGGTTTTATATATAAACCGTAAAAATACTGAATCGATCCTGCGTATAAAACTAAGAAGCAATGATAAACAAAGTAATTATTGGATAAATGTCCATATTGAACAAGATGAAACAAATAAACAAAACATCAATCCACAAAATCATACAAATACTATTAGCAAATAATTCTTACAAAAAAAAACTGACTTCAAAATAAGACATATGATTTTCTTATGGATCCCACTGTCATAACTGGACCAAATTAACTGGACTAAAAAAAAATACAGTCGAATTGAGAACCTCCTCCTTTTTGAAGTCGGTTAAAAAACATGGTTGGTAATATTCGTAAAGCTACTAAATGCACTGTCAAAATTGTAAATGTCCGTTCAATATCCATTAGGCTTGCCTATTAAATATAAATATTGTATGACACCCATTCATTCGTAATAACATTTGTTTGAAATAATTGTGTTGGTCAGCTATCGTCATTTGGCGGCCATTAATTTGGTGCGTTTTGTATATTTAGCTGAACGCTGTTTAATAGGCCGATGTTAACCTTTTACGAATTATTTGATGTAGTTTTGTTTAAAGTACGAATTAATTAAAAACTAAGTTAATTAATCGGTTGAAAGATCAATTTAAAAGAAGTAAATACTGTAACTAAAATACTTAATTCAAGTGTGTATTTACAAGAGTGGGGTAAGAAAGAAATATGAATCATTTTTAAGATTGTAAATAAAATCAATTAAAGTAATTACATTATGAACTCAGCGTTAAGAAGTATATTATTATAATAAATAAAAGGAAACACTTTATTGAAAAAAAAAGATATTCAGGAGATAACCAGGTACCAATCTTGGTATATGATCAATTAGGTATTTAATAAGTACATTGTAACAAGTAAATATTCAATGACCTATTTTTATATTGACACCTAAAAATAAACACAAAAAAGATTGATGATACCCTCCACATAATATCCCGTCCAACTTATACCGTTAAACTTTACTCCACGCAACATGTTCGCAAAATCCTGATACTTTAACGAACACTTAACAAGTAAGGAAGTAGCTTGTCAGTTCGGAATTTTAATTTCTTCATGTTTTCAGTGTGAGTCAACTGTATAGGACGGCGCGTTTGAGTTACACCTCGGTGCTACATCGCTCTACGCCTTACTTAGTGGGTCTAAGTTTGGGCCTAGCTCTGAAGAGTCCTGCGGAACATGGCAAGGTTTGTGTTTTGTTTTATTTTTTATTGTGTGAAGTTTTGTAATGTTGGTACTATTTGTAAATCTGTTTTGTGGGCTTAGGGCACTGGTATATTGTTGTTATGACATTTTCATAGACTACGGAAAGTATTAACGATAGGTATGTCAAAAACTATATTTTTTAGATTGTCTTATCCAATCGCTCAACTTTGCAGAATTATGTGAAGCGATTGATTGAGGAATTAACTTTCCGGTGTTTTTTCCATAGAACTAAATTGTACACCTTTGACCTATGTCGATAAATGATCCAGGAAAAATGGCCTAATAACATAATATCCAGTAATGTCTAGTATAAATGCTACAATTATATCTACAACATATTGACGGAATTAATTACACAGTGACACTTAAGAAACTTTTCTAGAACAATATGTTTATGTTATATAACTATGTATTTTGCATATGTAAAAAAAAATATTCCGCGATAGATAATACTAGAATGACGTCACAGCGACGTTGTGTGGTTGTTAAATAGGTCACCCTGTATACCCGATTTCATCGCACCGCTCGCGCTGTAAAGAACGATCGATCAGGAAGTCAATCCATTTGTTTACGGTCTGATATTATGCTTGCCTAGTATCACAAGGATCATAAATACTGACGTTAAAAATAGTAGGAGCATAGCCAAGGAAAGTGCATTGTTTGGTCGTGTATAGTTTTTAGTCTTGAATTTAGGTATTAAAATTTTTGAATAATGTGTCACAATTTTAAACAGATTTTATCCTTTATCGCAACGTTTATTAATCATCGCTATCCACTGGCTGGAATATCTTTGGACAAAACTAATATTTTACCTATAAAAAAAATACTAGCTTCGACCTGTTTCGTACCAGAGCAAAGAAATGAGAAATAAAGACAGAAATCTTTATAGAAATAATTGTATCGGCTGGTACATCAAATGCACAAATATAAATCTCTTCAGTTATTACTTTTTCACCTAAATCATTTTCATTTATTGGTAATTCATCTTATTCAATATGATGGTTCTTATTATTTTACAGTTTATATCCACAATCGGTTGGTTATCAAGTAGCGCCCTGTGGTGTCTTGTCTGGTGGGCAGGCATCGACTCTGGGTCTATTCAATACCGGTACAGTGCAACGTTCGCTGCCCAGTACGCTGCGTTAGCGCCCATAGCATCAGCACTTGCCATCGCCTGGGTCATCTATGCTGTTCATAATAGTGATGGTAAGATTTAATTAATTGATCCTTCCATTTTGTAAATCTATCAAATAAAAATAAAATCTAGCTTTTTGTTTTGCATCATTGCTCAATTTTAATTGTAAGTAAGAAATGAAAATAAAAAATTGAGGGTTAGTTTTATTAAAATTGAAGAATCTGTCAATCCTTAAGCTGTATACAGATATAGTTTAAAAGTAAATATGACTATAAATAATACCATGTTGTTATATTTTAGGTTTTCTATCTCGATTCCTGAGCTGCCGACCGTTGGTGTTCATCAGTCGTCTGTCTTACGCTCTCTACCTCTGTCAGTTTATCGTGTTCATAACCAATGTCGCCACTGTCAAGTCTTCCCGAGAATTCACATTCATGTCTTTGGTAAGGACAATATAGATATACCAGTTTCACATACCTTGGAATCAAACAGAAATTAACCTTCTTAAATCTTGTTTTACAGATTGACGTACAAGAAATATCAGCAATATTACTATCATCAACCGTTCTCACTTTAACATTCATTATACCGATGCAATCTCTACACAAAGTATTTTCCTTCTCATTCAAATCTGCAAGCTCAGAAGAACCAAAAGAATCTGAAGACGCTGATAAAGAAACTGGGGAAAAGCAAGAAGAAGAAGTTGAAGTAACAGATGCTCCACAGGTGAGAAGCAGACCACATCTCATAGCACATAGGGAAGTTCTGGAAGAAATTCCTGAAGTAGAAGTGGAGTATGAAAACCAGCGAGACAGCGAAGGACTTGGAGAAATTCTAGAGGAAGAAGAAGATGATGTTGGTGAGGAATCAATAGCAAACATGGATGATGAACTGGAAATAATCGAGGAAGAAGGCGGGGAGGAAGAAGAAGATGATACGTGGTTGGAAAGACAAGAATATCACAGGAGACGGTCAGAGCCGAGGGAGGATGACCAGGATCTCGACGAGTGGGAGTGGACGGCGAATGGGAATCGCAATGGGGCTCAATATTATCGATACTCAAGGTAGCGAGGTTTATCTGTTAAATTAAAATTATCTTTTTGAGTTTTATTTATTGTATTATTGTTTTCCCGCTTTTAAGCTCCTTTTTTCTAAATTATAATTTAGAAGTTTGGATATGTATGAAATGACAAAGCAAGAACATGAATTTAGCATAATGTGGGCTACTTATAAATCCTGTTTCAAATTTATATCACGTTGTTGACCATATGATTAACAAGAAGATACAACACGTGCGCTACGGAAGTAACGGCTAACAGACTAGTGGTTAAAGCAGTCAAACTTGTTATGTCAATGAAGATGTCTAGTGCAAACACACTATTTTAAACTAGGTGGAAAGAGTCAGAGATTTTTTTAAGTACTGTAAGCTATGCTACATTGTAGCACTGGGTGCTTGCTGAAAAGTAAGCTAGATGATTTAAAACATGTACTTTTGGTTTTTTATTATTAGATACTTTTTAATGGAAATAATAAACGGTTTATAGCTGATGATTAAATTAAGTAAGTATATAATAATATAAGAAATGGACATTGCGGTATACTGTGTCCGCATTCTCAATAAAAAATCGCTCTTGTAAAAATCCGGTCGCAAATGCCGCACTTACAACTATTTTATACGCTTTGACTAATACTTATAATTTGATATTCCCATACCATAAATACTTTAAATTCAAGAATTTACGTAAACTATTTTTTAAATAATACCATATATCAAACGCGTAGAATCATGTTAAAATCACACCTGTTTTCTTTGCTAAATTAAAATACAAATGTACAATAATGTGACGATTTAAGACCGGTTTGGGTAATAATTTGTCATCTACACATCTATGAGAATCTGCAGATGATACATAAGTTGTCCAATATTGAACAAAACCCATGATTTTCGATCAATGAACCAATCAGGAACTTGTTTTGTACTTTATTCGTTGTATTAAGGATGTTATTTAATGTTTAGTAATATATTCTATAATCCTGTTATTTAAATGTAAGAATAAGACCAAGTCTGAGAATGGTTGTTTAATCGAAAAATGTTTGGCATTTGGTCCTTGAATTTGATTCATCAAGTTTAAATGCATTAGTTTGGATGCAGGTTTTCGAACTTATGTTAAGAAAGTGGTATTGCATTTATAGCGTATTTGATATTGGTATTACATTTTCTTTTTTTTTAAACACGATGATCTTAAATTACATGTGAGATCTTTTAAGTATTGAAGATTTTAAAACTACAATGTGCCTATTATGCGCCTTAGGTATAAAAAAACATTTTTATTGTATAACAATTTGTTATTCCTTAAATAGTAACAATCTCAAGTTCAGTTTATCAGCGCATTCGCAAAACGTAATAGGTACATAAACAAAACGTGAGAATTTATTAAAATAGTTTATTAGGTAAGCACCTGAAATAGGCCAAAGATGATTTATTACGTAGTTTATTAATAAGTTACATATAAGTAAGTTTGATCCAAAACGAAAGTCAAATCGAAGCGTCCAGAACCAAAGGATAATCAAACGGTCAAAACAATGGAGTAATTAAAATATTGAAAAGGCGCGAACTCATGGACCATATTGAATGATCGGCAGTTCGCTACTGTCTCAGTATCGCAAGTGTCGGTGCGCGCGCACGTCATGTTCTCCGCGGCGGTCCTGCTAGTCGCGTGCGCGGCCACTGCCGCCATCGACCCCACAACATTCAACACAACCGCAATCAACAAACAAGTGCTGCAAAAACTATCACCAATACTAAATTCTAACATCACATTAAACGACCGAGAACTAGCGTTTTTGAATCGGACGGTCCAAAATTTAGGAGTGGATAAAGATTTAGTGGCGAAATTGACGGGTTTAGTTAATTTAAATGGTACTTTGAGAAAGGAGGTCTCGAAGGAGATTTCGAAGGTAGTTGAGGAAGCGAAGTCTTCGTCTTACGATGCGTATGGGGATGAGATTGGGAATAAGGATGGGAACGTGCGGCATGTGGAGGAGTCCCCTGATTATGCGTCTTCTGTGGTGCTTGCCAGTGACCTGTTGTCCCTTACTAGTGCTGTCGCTAGTGTTAAGGACACGGTCTGCAGGGAGCAAGGGTACAAGTTCCTGGATGGATTGATCATGAACAAGAGATGGGCGCTGAAGAGTGAGTATGCCTTAAGATTTGTTTTTCGCGGGTATGATTTAATACTTGCGTGTATAGAGTCGATTATTACAGTATTAAAATATTCTACCAAATCATTCTGATTTTGAGTGTGAACAAATGCACAATTATTGTTTACGATTTCCTTATTAGAATAATACTGATTTATGACTTTTAAGAACAAAATTAGATATTTAAATCATAAAATTATGTTTTTATGGGCGACTCCAATTAAATATCTGTAACATTACTTAATAAGCTAAGTGGCCATTAAGTCTGATTACTTGTAACTAGAATTACTGTTAGTGTAAAATAAATAAGCACACATTATCATTTACGTGACAGAACTAGTTACATTGCAAAACATTTTGCTGTTTTCATAATTTACACTTCATAATAAAATAGTGACAAATGTGACGAGTTATTATTTAACTTGTTATGTAGTTATAAACGTCTTAAGAAACAAATAATGATCTTCCAATTCTCATGCATTAAATAGTTTTGCTGTCTTTAAGGCGCTGTGAATAGTAAAAATGGGCTTTTTCAAACAGTTTTTTAGCAAAATGTATAGATGTCAGAGCAGCCAAAAAAATATATGTTAATCTTCATAGTATTTGTGAGATAACCTTTGTTTTCAAAACACGATTTCAGTAATTTCTCTCGATAAAAAAAAATCGTAAACTAACCACTAAAATGGTTTTTCAAAAAAGTTTTCCGGTGTTATTTATGAACCAATCTTGATAAAATTATTAACAGTAACGTAATAACTAATAATGAAGATAACCTTTGTTTTAGTTTTTCAATTAAGATAATATATTAACAAATATTCATATATTTAATGAAAAATAACACGATCCTGACAAACTAAATATGGCGTTTTGTTCGCTTCTCTTTCATTTGTACGCGGACAGACAGTGTGCGCTGAGGCGCGGTGCTAGATGGACCTGTGTCCCTTTTTTTTCCGATTGACAGATGTAAAACATGACAAATCAAAAATAATTTAATAAATGTCAAACAAAAACACATAATGGAATTTGTAAAGTACCTAAATACTTTTCTTTTGTATTGATCATCTATAGAGGCGTAATTTGAACAAGTGTAATGAAGCTAGATTGGTCTAGCGGTCGCGTGCCTATCTAACGTTGCGATGCTATGGCTGACCGCAGGTTCGAACCTTGCTAAAAGATTTTATAATTTTGCTTTTGTTGTTTTTTTCTTTGATGTTTTTTTTTTACTTTTTGTGTTATTTTTATTAATTATTCTTATATTTGTAATAATTGATTTCTAATAAGATAATATATTTTTGTATTTATTTTTTTCGTTTATTTCATTCTTAAAATAATTTTAATTAAATGTTATTGTTTTCTTTTAATGGTAAAAAGAAACGGTTGGCGAACAAGTCAACTGATCACGAATCAATGAATCATCGGAAATTTTTTTCATGAGTAGGTAGGAGTAGTACTAAGCATGTATACATGGTGTACAATATTGAGGTAACTAGTAATGCCAAGAGGTGGTATTGAACGCAATAACGGTTATAATAATTATAGTAACGTAATGTCTAGTAATGAAGTAAACCCCTAAAAATAACCCCTTCTCAGGGGCCTTATTATAACTACGGTAGTACATTAAAGCCCATATAAAAATTTGCTTTATTTTTATAGTAAATCGTCCTAAATTTACCAAGGAATATGTTTAAATAAAAATAAATTGTTGTTTTTTTATTTATTTAATCGTCCTCTTAATATTAATCGTATACAATTTAGTTTCAAGGAACTAGTGGTCTTAACTAAGGTACTTAGTACAATCACAACATGTTCTGTTACTTTGAAAACTTAAATAATCTGTTCTCTTCTTATTAAACAAAACAATGTAATTACTTTTATATTTATTTTTAAAACTTGAAATCAGACTTTAATTAAAGATATACAACAATAAATAAGGCCAAAGTATCGTTATAATACGCCTTATTAACCTCATGCCATGTTTTTACAAAATAACCTAATAAACCATAAAAATCTTTCTCTGGCTAGGAAAAACCATATCCGTTGTATTGTGCAAGCGATAGTGCACCTACGATAATAAATACAGAGTTATTAGTCAATTATTGAATTAAACGTAAAATTATTACAGTTTTTGGTATGTAAAATTATAAAATTGCACAGTTGCCAGTCACTTCATCAACGCATCGCACGTCACTAGCACGATGACGGCGCTAGCGACTGTAGACCAATACGGAAACATTCACACCGACATTGTGCACGCGTGCGTAAACAGTGAAGTGTCATAGAAATGTTATTCCGCGAAATTTGAAATGTGGGCCTTATTACCCCCTGGGCCATTTTTACCTCAGGTGTGGCCGTGCGGGTTGTTCGTGGATCATGAGTTTCCTTTTATTGGAGCATCGCCCGATGGTTTGATAGGTGAAGACACAGTAGTGGAAATAAAATGTCCTTTAGTGGCATTCAAAAAGGGCATAGAAGTAAGTATGTATAATGGAAAACAAGATACAGATGTGGAAATATAATAAAAATAGTGGACTGATTGAAGTGAACAAAAACAGTAATTGGTACCATCAAATTCAAGGGCAACTTCATAAAACACGTAGGGAAAAGTGCTTGTTTGCAGTGTGGAGTGGTAAAAGCAAGCCACTAAGCTTGTGTCGTTTTTCATTGACTGGATTATGCCTGAAATAGTCGATTCTCGTCGATCGCGGGGGATGCCATTGCGAGAAAAAGAATCGTCTTTGGTAGTCACATTAAGTGATGACAACAAAGAAAACGTCCCGTGTTGTAGTAGAACACTTAATTTCAAAGAATTGTGACTGTTTTCTTTCCACACATAATATTTTCATAAATTCACACATCAAAATAGTCTAAGCAACACGCATAATTTACCGAATCTACATGTATTACTCATTGATACTTTATGCCCGATACGAAAAGGGTAGAAGCGTATCATCATCCCGAAAATGCTAAACGCCTGAGACGGGGCCAGGAACTGCACCCGTACAGTGGCTCAAAAATGATGGTATTGGCGGGTATTATGACGATTAGAAGAACTGAGCTCGATTTTGTAAATGGCAATTTGAACGCTGTAAAGCATGTTTAGGACGTTCTGTGGTCTTATTTTCACCTATTTGTACAAAGTTTTTGCCCAGATTTTAAGCTGATGCATGACAATGCCTGTTCGCATTCAGCTCGAAGGACCAGAAATTACTTGGCAATGAAAAACCTGCGGTTATTACCGTGGCCTGCATGATCGCCCGACCTCAATACCATCAAGCACACATGGGGCATGTTCCAGAGATGGGTTTTAGAGAACTTGAACGGAGAGTCGACAACTCAACAACTGAAAGACTTGTCAAAATTACATTGGGAGCGATTACCGCAGGATCAGATAAACTTCTTCTTCTTCTTCCTGCCCTTTTCCCAAATTAATAATAAACAAGCTAATAAATTTAATAAAAATATCGTTGCCGACAAAAAACAAAAGCGGTCACAAATTGTATTAATTTACCGATTAATTAAAAAGTGTATCTAAATTAAAAAAAAAAGTTCAATTTCTTTTGAATTTTATTTTATACCATGTTTGTTACGCTTTTGAGTTATAGATGGGTCAAAAGTGGCTCCAAGTGCTTCGTGTAATAATATTACACTTGGTTCTGGCTAGCCAGTTCCTTTGCTTGAACTTGGCTTGTCACGCTGCCGCGTGTCTAGATAAAATAAATTTGGATGAAAAACAAACATTTTGGTTGCACGTGATCACGTGAGGGCTGGTTTGTTCCTTGCACAAAGAATCGGCATAGCCATTCAATGTGGCAATGCTGCCAGCCTTCAGGCACGTTTCCCGCCATTGACAAGGGTGACGATGATTTTTTTTAACGCGTGTTATTTTTATTTATTTACATATATGTTTTAATTTTGGTATAGTTAAGTGTTTGTTGTTTTATTAGATTGCAGTATTGAAATCTGAATAATAAAGAAATTTTGATTATTATTATTATTATACATAAAAAACATCCATATAGATTAAGACTGTTAAAAATAATTAAATTTTTTTTTTTTTTTTTTAAGTTTATCAATCTTTTTTTTTTTTCGTTCACCCATAACAAAATATTCCTATAAATATACAAGTTTTACAAAAGACCGTTTGACTTTATACTAAAAAACTCTATTCACTAAAAAATAATAATTTTCGTTACTACTCATTTGAAACACGCTGTATCTCCATATTTTTCTCCAGACTCAACCATCAAGCTTGGCGTACGTTTTTTTTTTATTATTTTACTCTTGATACTGAAGAAAAATAATTATAGATCGTCATAAAACATGTTGTTCAGGTTTTTTAATTTTTATATTTTGTTTTTCAGAAAATCTTAATATTTGAATAACTATTCGAAAAATAAATCAACAACATTATATACATGTTTTAAAAGTAAAAACACGATAATAATGTAGTAGGTGCATAATACTTTAAAAATAATAATCCAAAAATGTATGATCTTATCGGGATTCGAACCTACTGTTCGCCGCGAGAGCGCAACTCAAAAGTAAACATTGTTACGCAGGGCTAAACTTACATCTAAAACAATTTGTGAAATAACGCTTTAATATTATATCAACGTTACGCATCGGACAAATTCGGAAAAAATCGAGCAGCAGGGGCGGGGCTACTCCGTCCCGCACCCGTCCGCTTCACTCCTAAATTACATCAATGCTGGCTATTCACAGCGCCTTAAGCAGGAAAAACTGATTTTCTCAATATCACAAAAAAAAAATTGTGTCTCGGTCATATCCCTCCTCAAAATGAATCATGATAGCTTATCTGTTAAATCTTTTATGAATTCCTTAGTTTGCAAATTGTTTCCATCGTATGTAGCAATAAATGTCATTTTATATTTATATCAATCTTTCTGAAGGTCAAACTCAGCTCAATTTTCATTAAAGTATCGTCTTTTAAGTATCATTCGACTGAAGTTGTTGATATTCTCTCTCTTTATTATAAATAGACCTTCATTTGATCACAGGTACATCAAACGAACTTGAACGAATAAGACGGTTTTTTCCTCATCTAATGTTTCCTTAAATTTTCAACTTTTAGTAACATCATATATTTTTATTGAAAGGAAAATGGTTCTTGTTTCATATGAAATGTAAAGGTCAGTTCTGTTTTATGTATCAAGTATATTAAATAATTAATTACTTTTTTTTAATATATTTATGGAAGTTGAATTGAATTTGACTTCATAGACAGAATTTTACGAGAAATAGCTATATTCATCTAAGCGAAAAAAAAATTAAAAAGCATGTTTGTGTACTGAACCTGTATTTTTTTGATTAAAACTTTAATTTAACTTCATATTGGACCAATCAGTAAGTGTTTGAAAATATGTAGTTGCTAGCTTACCTTGTGTAAGGAGATTTTTTAATGTCTCACAGTTCGGCAAAGGTCCTCCCATTTGATCCATGATCCTGTCTTGACCCTCTTCCCACCAATCCGGTAATATGTGACTCGATTTTTAAGTATAGTTTACACAGGTAGGTAGGTAGGTACTTGTAGTATTAAATTCAATTACTTCCATACTCAGAGTATTTAATGATTACATAAGAGATTTCTAATTATACACAATTTAAGTAAGACTTATAAGCCTTACTTAGTTGGATATAGTTGATAGTCTGTTTACCGGAAAAATATCTGCAAATTTTTTTTAGACGCTTTTTTATGTATATGCTAGGTGCAATAGGACATACAAATATCAACCATTATTATTCTATTCTCCTTTAAATAAAGAATTTAGCTTTTGTTTACTGACATCAGAATTTTTATAAAAATCCAATCGAAAATAATGAACTAGTGATTAATGCTGTTTCACGTATTAAGTACCAGCCATTAAGGCGCTTTAAAGTGTACAAGCACGCTACCATACGCTGGCCGAATCTAATTGTTATTTAGATAATAAACCCTGACATAATCCTTACAATCTCGTACAAAGTCGTGACGATTTCGTAACTGTCATACATTTTGATTTAGTTAAATGTATGTAATAAAATACGTAATAAAATATTATGTTATGTAAAACTAAAATCTTATTGGATAACCTATTTTTCTTCAAACTTAGCGTTTTATTTAGCTGTCTAAAAAGGATAGGTGTCAAACCCTTTGATTGTAAGGTTAAACCATGTCACAGTTAAAAATATTTTTAAAGCCATTTATTTATGTTATTCAGTATATCTAGGTGCTCAAAGCAATGTTCAAATTATGCAAATGTATTTTTAACCGACTTCAAAAAAGGAGGAGGTACTCAATTCGACAGTTTTTTTTATGTTTGTTACCGCAGAACTTTTGACTGGGTGAACCGATTTTGATGATCCTTTTTTTATTTGAAAGTGTTGCTTCCAGTGTGGTCCCATCTTATTTTGGTCTAGTTTTGACAACGAGATCCATAAGAAATAAATATAAGACTTATTTTTAAGGCGGTTTCTTTTTGTAAGAATTTTTTGTTGCACCATAGCTATTCTAATATAAATAGAAAAATAACTTTAAAATACCTAGATCATCGGAAATACTCTCCCATTGCTACGACAACCACAACAAAAACAAAAAAAAAACGAATTCTAAACTCAAAAATTTGAAACTCGCAAATAAAGTGAGTCCATGAGTCACAAACATTTTGTAGTTTGGTTCGAATAGCGACAGTGATCGGCGAAGCTAACGGACTACGTGACAATTATGTAAATACCCACAATTGTCAATATGACTGTGCATTTAGGTCTGAACTATTGATTTTCAATTTCCATGATCAATAGTTTGTTAATCACACTGATGGCGAATTTGTTTGTTTGTTTGAACTGCATGAAATTATCATTTTGTTGGTTTAGTGATAGATTTTCCGTGGGCCTTATTTGGTGCATTTGATCGGAAATTCAGTGGTGTGAGTCAATAATTATGAATATCCTAAAATTATATTGTCCTTTAATTAATGTTAATATTTTAAATATTTTAGCTGTATATGAAAAACATATTCTGAAAAGGACGATTTCCTAAAAATCAAAATCAATCAAAAATCAATTTTTATCATACATTTAAAAATAAAAGCAAACAAATTTTGTTTTTCATTTATATAAAACTATTTTATGGACATACAAGTTCAATGAATTACTTTGATGTCACGATAAGCGTAAAAATAATATTCGGGTTAGACAAATCATCGAAAAAATAAACGATTTTATCTTATTATATAAACAAGTATTGAAGTTAAAAATCCTTGATGTTATACTGCGATAGAGTTGTAAAATAAATTGTATAAGTACCGTTATCGTTTTCATCCTTTGAATGTACCTAATTCTAGTTTTTATAAGCAAACTCAGTTTTGGAGTCCCGTTTAAAAATAACTAAACTTCGCATGCATATTTAGATAGTCATCTTTAAAATTCAAAGCAATCTAAATATCAAATAAATTTTGCTTACATAGGTATATCTTTTTATTTTTCTCTAAAATTATTTTAATTCAAATTCTAAATAGTTTAGTCTTATAAAATGCGCAGTAACTTTGATATTCGATATTCGACGTTCGATATTTAAAAACAGAGGTGTAAGTTATTATTTTAAACTATAAAATGAAATTAATAAAGATTATTTTAAAGACATCAATAACTTTAAATCATTTTTTTTTTGTAAATTAAATTAAATGTCATCCTTGATATCTATTTAATAAAATAATAAATACGTTACATATTATAATAGACTACAATTTAATTGATGCTGGATAATTTAATATTTAGTATTTAAAATATGCAAAACATTTATTAATTTAATGTTTTATAGATCTTTTATTTTATTATTCATATATAAAACGGCGCTTTTGATAATTTAGTTTAGTATCTGGTTGAATGCACATAATATGATTAAAGTTGTTAATACCAACTTGTTATGAAACCAATGAGGTATATAGAGGTACCTATATAACATACTTAATAATCATCAGACGGTCTAGTAGCATTATAATATATTCACTTCCGTGCCTAAGCTCAAGCCATCAATGTATTATAAAATACTCTACAATATTGTTGAAGTTATACATAAGAAACTAAAACAGTAAGAATGAGTTTGGGTAACAACAGATGTTTAGTAAAATGGTGGTGGTTAAACATTCCCATTTTAAATTTATCCACAAAATAATAAATAAAGCTTATCATAACTATTGACTTGGTTATAAAGTAAAGCGAGTCTCAAACCCACTCAAACTATGTGTGTATGTAACTATTGAAGGGCCTGTTGGTCTAGTGGTTAGTGACCCTGACCGCTATAACGGAGGTCGTGGATTCGAATCCCACCCAGGACAAATATTTGTGTAATGAGCACAATAATTTGTTCTGTGTCTGGGTGTAATTTATCTCTAATAGGTATGTATTTAGAAACATAAAAGTAAGTTTATCAGTTGTCTGGTTAGTGTTACCATAACACAAGCTCTGCTTAGCTTGGGATCAGATAACCGTGTGTGAGTTGTCCCGGAATATTATTATTATTATATTATTATCGTCATTATAAGGTAATACACAAAGGCCCCCCAGGTAAATATAGGTAATACCTATTCAGTTATTCACGCTGTTTTTATTCCATGTCATTGTTTTTAAAATAGGACATGTTCTTATTTATGGTCACCTTGTTCCGCAAGAGCGATATCGGAACTAATCGGAAATGGGTATTCATAATATTACATCATCTTAAAACCATTTTAATGAAAGTGGGATGTTTTATTGGAGCACTAATTTAAATAATCTTTTCCTTCAAAAGTCGGAAATAACTCACATTAATCGTTCGTAATATTAAGTTATCATTGGTGCATCTTTATTAGGTGCATTTTTAAATGAGTGCATCATTTAAACAATCATTAACATTAAAAAATGGCAATACATCGTATAAATCAGGTGTCAACCTTGAATCGAAGCCATATTAAATGTAACACAAAATAATCTTTAATTAACTTCGACTAATGAGGTTTACCTTAAAAAAAAAACGGTCTATATTTGTTCCATTGCTATGCAAAGGTCTTCTAATTTAGAGAAGGGACGAATATGGTCTCCATACTTGCTCACAACTTACAAAACGGCGAATTAAAATTTTTAATTTAGAAATACAGGTTTCTCGAAAGCCTTTCCTTCACTAGACAGTGGAGTTTTAGGATATTTAAGAAAGTAAATGATACATAGATAAAAGATAGATAAAACTTTTATTCAGCACAAAACAAGACACAGGTTATTTACAATATTATGAGAAAAAAAAGAGAAATAAAAATAAGTGGATGCAAAAGATTTAAAACATAAAAATTAAAAGAAGAAACAGAAGTCCACAACATAAGTCTTAAGTTTGCACCGAATGGGAGTCCTTTAATAAATAACTTTTGTTCACAGCTTGGGTTCTTACAGGTAACCATGTGCTTACAAATCTAGAAATTGTCTTATTTTGAACCGCTAGGCCTCCACGACATTATCGACAAGCATTTATTTATTTTATTAGTTACACTTTTTTATGTTATACTATTTTTAACCGACCTCAAAAAGGAGGAGGTACTCAATTCGACTGTTTTTTTATGTTTGCTGCCCCAGAACTTTCGACTGGGTGAACTGATTTTGATGATTTTTATTTGAAAGGTTCTGCTTCCAGTGTGGTCCCATTTTAATTTGGTCCAGTTATGACAGTGGGATCCATAAGAAAACCATATAAGACTTATTTTGAAGTCGGTTTTCTTTTTTGTAAGAATTATACAAAGTGGCGATGACAATACGACAAAAAAAAAAACACGGACAGTACTAGTTCATAAGAATAATCCTAAACGGTAAAAAAACCGTAGCATCAAAAATAAAAAATGATGTTCTCCTGCGTTTCCAATTTTATGCGATTTAGTTTGTTTGAAATTTTTATTTTTTTATTTTTGATCTACGGTTTTTTTACCGTTTAGGTTTCATTTATTGTCGTATTGTCATCACCACTTTGCATACAGTTAACCTTTGTTATAATAGCTCACACCTATTTAATTCTCCATTTAAATAATTGAAATACCTATATATTTGCAAAACAAATTAAAATATTAAAAATTAAAGTATTTAAATGAAAAGTAATTTTGTAATCAAACGTAATGAAATTCGGAATGGCAAGTGGGTGTTAATTTGGTTCTCAAAGAAATTTCAAAAAGCAGAATACTCATACTCTCATTAAATATTCATCAAAATAGTCCTCAATTACAGGAAAATACCTGCGCGTACATATTTTTAAACAAAAACATGCGTAGGAATTTATAAATTGTTAAGTTTTTTTTAATATTCTTGCATCCAATATCTAAGTGGCGGAAGCGGAGGCGCAGCAATGTCTTTACAAATATTTCATTTATTTTCCTATTTGTGATTACGACTTTATTACTAAATGAAATTGTTTTTAAACTCCATTTTAAATTTTGATGATTCAGCTCGTTTAAGAATGGAAATAGGTAATAGGCCCATAACTTGTATTTAAACAAAATAGTCATGTCTATACATGACTATTTAACTCGGCTACTAAAAACACTATGGTACATAGGTGTTAATTTCTTTCAAAATGCTCCCAATTTATTCTATAAAAAAAGAAAACATCTGACAAACTGGTTTCAAAGAGGTTCTTTAAAAAAACAATCCTTGGTCTTAGTTTTTCAAATCTGGAACGCATAGAACGCATTTAAATTACGCGCGCAAAATTTTGTCATACGTATAAGTTACCTAATTGGAGTGCGCAATCATTGCAATATGGCATTCTTGGTATAATGCTGGTGCGTTGAACTGTACGAGATTGTAGATACTGCTAGTTATAAGTTGTGAAATTAGCGGTGCGTTAGCAAACCTATAAACTAGTAAAGTGTAGGTTTAGCTAGCAGCAAGTATAGATTTATTATGCAGCACTAAATTCAGAGACCAGAAGAACAGTGTTGATAATTAGCTATTGATTCTAGTGCAGAACACACCTAAATGTCATTTTTATGTGCCAAACAACTGAACGAACGGAGTAAAGGTTGCTTTCTCCAAAAAAAAATATAGCGTTTACACAAACATAATATTATAGAAAAACGTATTTTATGTAGTATGTAAGTATGAATGTATGTATGTAGTATGTAAGCTTCCACAAAAACACAAAATACACATTACTCACCCTTAATTGTTAATATTTAAACACAATACATACAGAACAATACATTGAACACTTATTTTTATTTATTCTTCCTAACACTTACCTTGTTATAACTGCACACAGCACTGAGCACTATTACGCCTTAATATTCACTATTGGTCTACTCGACGTCCGTACGTCATTGCTGGGATCCAGCAGAATACCAGCGTCGGGTATTCTACCTGACACAAATGCTGAGCTGGACTCCCATTCGGTGCAAACATAGGACACACTGCACCACACCGTCATTTTATTTTTATTCACTTTCTGCCATAGGGAAAAGTAATATATACTACCGACAAGTTTGTCACTTTATAAATATGTCACTTACCCTACTTATTACTTTTCTCTATGATGTCACTTCTTGTCTCATTTTTTTTTTCTTTATATTGTGGACTTCTTTTTCTTCTTTTAATTTTTGTGTTTTGAATCTTTTGTGTCCACTTATTTTTATTTCTGTTTTTTCTTTTTCTCATATTGTAAATAACCTGTGTCTTGTTTTGTACTGAATAAAAGCTTTATCTATCTATCTATCTATTTTTTAAACTTTATCACCAGGGTGGGGGTTTTTTCTCATATTAATCTAATGTTCTCACAAACATTTCTACGTATTTTAAACCAAGATCAATTTTAAATGCCTCGTTGGCCTAGTGGCGCTAACCGCGACTGCTACGCTAGAGGTCTTGGGTTCGTTTCCCAAGTCGACCAAGGTGTTATTGGGTTTTTCTATGAAATTCTCAGTAGCAGGTCGGAGTTTGGATTTGTGTCCGTTTAGTGGCAATAGGCTCGCCCCCTATTACATGGGACCTAAACATACCGGCGAAGTGTGGGTGTACATTTGTACACCTCTGCCTAACCCTTCGGGAGAAGAAGCGAGAACCTTTTTTTAATATTTAGACACAATCACAAAATTAACTGATTGTCTCATCGGTTATTGAACGTGATCGAAATAATGAACGACACTGAACTACAAACGTGTTTACACTACTGCATCGCTTCCGGAATAAACTATAAACAATGAATTATTTATAACAAATATCTTCGTATACGTAATATTAGAACCTTGAAAATTTTGTTAGCTTAAATATTGTATCTTCATTTTATAACGTAAGTCGTTTCGTTTGTTTATGCACTGTCAACTTTTTAGGGTTAAGTCCGGTGAAGCAGTCAAAGCCTGCGCTCAGGCTAACTGCAAAGATCTCTCCCAAAAAAAAAACTTTATGGTTCCGTAAACAATAGGTGCTTATATGGGACCCTATTAATAAGTCCGTTCTCGTTCTATAGGCCCGTGGCCTGTTTCTCATGACTTTCATACATATGTACAAAGTGCATTTTTTTACTAGTGTCATATTGCTTTATTGTTATATAGCCGCTATAGCCATAAGTAAAAAAACAAGCTACGGAAACTATTTTGTACGGAACCCTTAGCGTTAGACTCCCACTTGACGGCTATTTAATATAATTTGTGTTTATTGCATCCGAACTGCATAATTATTATGTACTAGCTAGATAATACTATAACAGTAGTTATAAGAATTGTCATTATTACGAAGATATTAAATTACTGTTACGTGCAATAGTCAGACATTGTTGCATTACGTAAAGGGCAAAGGAAGTACTAGATAATTACCTACTTCAAGAAATAATTTTTAATTACTTGTACAGTAAAGTTGTAATATTATGTAGATTGTTTAATGAGATAGTAACAAGTTCATTTACATATACCGTACTATTTATATGTATAAGGCGAGTGTGAATGAAAAAAGGCCAGGTCAAGAATACCCTAAACCAAAGAGCATGTATGAAGGAAATAATGAAAGTAGACGAAGCGAAACAAGTTTGTAAGGATCGTAGGAAGTGGAAAGAAGTGGTCTCTGCCTACCCCTACAAGGAAAAGAGGCGTGATTATATGTATGTACTATGTTTTTATTAGTTTTTGACTAAAATTAATATAACAAAGTAAATATATTATCTAACATCAAAAAACGATCACATATTATCATTTAAGAACCTAGATATTACGATTTTTGTTTAAAAAAAATCGTTTAACATCATATAAAAAAACTCCTCCATTTAAACCTAGTTTAAAAATTCATTCAAACTATTCTTACATAGTATATTTGTCCATCACCGCGTAAAACTGTTACTAAAAATCTAAGTAAAATTTCTTCCTAAACCACTAATTTCATATCTTAGCAAAACCTTATTTATTTACGTCTAGCCTGTTTATTAATGTTTGATTAGGAGTTCAGAAGGAAAAATGTTTTCGCCACTCCATTAACACGAGTAAACAAGACGCTGAACAAACAATATTTACGTAAAGTAAATGGGAGACGAATTATGTGCACCGTTTGCGAAAGACGATAAGCTGGATGTGTTGTGGAGTGATTTTAACCGACTTAAAAAAAGAGGGTATGTATTTTAGCCGTTTGTTTGTCAAGTATTTTATAACACTCAAAACCAGCAGTCTTATAAGTTTGATGTGCCTGTTTGTCTGTGAATATGTGTGTATGCCTGTGACATCGTAGATCCTAAAATAATGGACCAAATGAATATATCGAAAAATCCGTTGCGGGTTTCTTTAATTTATTGCTATTTATGTCTACAATATCCCTATAAATATTATTTAAGAGTCACTTAAACTTTATAACCGCAAATGTGCAAAAACCTAAAAGGAATTCTCAAATTTTCACTACATACTTGAATTAATTTTCAATACGGTAAAAACGATATAAAATTGTAATTAACAGAACACAATAATGCTCAATGAGTCATTGATTCAAGACGGAAGATCGTGCCTTAGATGACTAAGAAAAGGCAAGTACTGACACCGTCAAAAGTGATTAATAAAAAATACCTGACGAATGTAAATTACACCACAACTGTCCACAACTAAGTACATATAAATTAAACATCCGCCGGAAATGACTAAATGGTATTTCATATGAAAAACAAATTGCTGCTGCTGGAGCTGCGGAGACCCTTAAACGGCGAAAGTATAATAACCTAATGGGTATTTATATTTTCGAGCCGTTTGGGCTTGAAACGCTCGGGGCATGGGGTCCGAGTGCACGAAATCTTTTTAAAGAACTGTCAAAACGTTTGGTAGACTTTACTCGTGATCAGTGAGCTGGTTTGTTCCTTGCACAGAGAATCGGCGTAGCCACTCAACGTCGCAATGCTACCAGCCTTCTGGGCATGTTTCCCGCCATTGACAAGGATGACGATGAGTTTTTTGACGCGTGTTAGTTTTATTCATTTATATAAGATTTAATTTTAGTGTAGTTGTAAGTGTTTGTTCTTGTATTATATTGAATTGTACAGAAATTGATTTAAGATTATAGTATAGACGCATTTCTGTAAATCGATAGAACAAAGGTCGTCGGTACAGTGAGAATAAAAAAAATGGGTTTTCGTACTTTGACAGTGTTAATTGATTACGATACACATTTTTATGTAGAATTCGCATGGGGAATTGTTAGATCCGTGATGTCCATAAGAAAGAGACACAAAACACTGTGTTAATTAGTTTATGGATTGGCGGTCAAATTCTACAGCATAGTAAAGCATTTTTCATCTCTTCCACTTACTCTTTTATTTTTCTAGTAAAATATAATTTTGAAAATGTAAATAGCCACTCTCTAAAATGGTTGTCTTAAAACAAACTACTTCAATAATTATAATCAGTAAGTAAAATAATATTTATGGAACTGTAAGTAAACCGTTTTGTAGTTAAGTGTACAATTTCTGTTCAAGACTTCCTTTGTTGTCGTACTCTTGACGCCAATTAATCAATTCATTGACCTACATTTTACGAATTCTGTACTATAGAAGTTAAAATTAAATGTTAAAGTACGTGTTCTATATCAATTATAGTGATCCTTATTGTTATGATGTAAAAAGTATTTCGGGACATATGAACTTTTCTTTCACACCGATATTTGTAACACCCCTTTTCCCAATGGATTCATTGTAAGACATTACAAAAATGCTATTATTAGATAAACTAAGAAGGTATAAGTAATTTAAATTAGGCTAAATAGGCTGTTACATAACTGATACGAGATATACAATAAGAGGTAGTGCTATCACCTATATAGGTTTGTTAAACTTTTTGTATTTTAATCATAACATCATCTTTGTCAATAACACCACATAACAAAAAACAAAAGAAGGTTAAATTTAATCTTCCGACAGTAAAATAACAAAAACAGAACACCAAAGTTGTAATTCAAAAGTTGTAAAACCTTGTTTATCCTCGTGAAGCATCAACTAACTTCTTAAATGCTTAAAAATTAAGAGCGTTTCTGTTTCCCAAGTTCCTTTTAAAGTTGTAAAAGTCAACTTAGGGAAATTGGTGACTTAATAGTTGTGCTGTGCTTGCTTCACTTAACTATAACTTGCTGCAATTTATGCGGCGGGACTTATAACTTAATATTTGAACTTAGATTGGTGGAAGGTGACTACTTATTCAACTTTCAAAAAGCATTGTTTCGTGTAGTCTTGAAATGTGAAAACGTGTGTTAGTTTATTTGGTTAAAAGGGTAGAGATTAAAGATACGGAAGTTAAAAGAGTTGAGTTGGGAAATACAGATTTTTCTATATTCGAAAATACTACTACATTGAAGGGCAATTATTTGTAAATGTTTCAAAACCATCTACGTATGTCTAGTCTTTTTTCATAATTTGCTGGAATTAACTTCCCATCGGATACAGTTCAATACAGGAATTTTCATAGTAAAACTACTTATATGACCAGCACACATTTAGGTTATACCAGCCTTGTTAAGTTGTTATTTAATATCTAACGTAAAGCAATAAAACAAAATTCAACAAAACGGCATCACGTCTCCTTCCATCAGTCTTAAGTTCAGGAGTTTGTTTTAAGTACTTATTGTTGAAATTGTCGAACAAAGGGTCCAGCTAGTTCCCAGACTTGTTGAATAGAACACTTTGTGTACCTATTTGTGTTCTGTCATTCAACGGATCTTAGAAATGAGTTCTGACATTCAACGGATCTTAGAAATAAATTCCGTTTTGTTTAGATTTACGTACAAAGGATGTTATATCTAGTTAGATAATGTAGATTGCTGACTGATTCAATTATAAAGCCAACGCAATAATTAAGAATATTGATTTTTTATTTAGCTGTTTTAGTCTGTTGAGTTCTGAGGTTAACGCGATTGTTAGACATTGAAATAAAACTACTTTTACGGATTTTATCGCGGTTTGTATTTAGATTTTAGTTCCCGACGTTTCGACACCTTTGCAGGTATCATGGTCACGGACAGTCTGCCCGTGACCATGCCCACCCGTCCACCCGTCCGTAAAAGTAGTTTTATTTCAATGTTTCAGTTCGGTTCAACCTGATCTGAACCGACAATGCTTTTGTGAATTCTGGTGTGGTATCATTTACATAACTCCTAAGGGCAGTGATGGTTATTTATTAGCAATATTGTGGCTTACCCATTTGTTCGATATTTAGTAAAACAAGTTGAAATAAAACATTTCGATTTTGATTTAAAATAAAAAAACAAAATCTTTGGATGTGTGCAAACGTTCTGCACTTATCTTTAAATCTTCTATTTTTTTTTCAATTACTAAAGTAAATAATCTAGTTATTGAACACAATACTCGTTTAAACAATACCTCGAATACAATTTTAAACAAATGATACTAAAATCTCTGGAAATTTTCATGCAAAGGAAATCGCGTGCGGAAGCTAGTTTTAGCTATAACAAAGAAATTGCTATCTATAGACTTGTTTGGAGACTTGTTGGATAAAACTCTTTGTTCGTTACCGGAAAATCTGGTCCTTATCGTTAACTAGATCTAGGATAATCTTAGAAAATATTCTCAGGTTAGGTTACTGTATCTGTTATGCATTTAAATTATAATAAAGGAGCTCTTAACAAGTTATTGTGTAACGCGTTTGACTGGGTTTTTGTTTTTGAAGATTTTTGTAGTATGGGAATCATTTTTTGTAGTTATATGTTGCGTGTTTCATCTCTTGCAATGGAATAAAGTACACATTATTTAAGAATCGGACCTAAGCTTATGTGAGTATTCAGTAAAGCCACTGATGGTAAAACATCATGGGAAAAATTTATAAACTTAAAAACTTTCACTGGACGGATGAATCATCTCCTTGTCAATTCATATGTATCTCTTTCTTATAGTAAGACTATGGGTAATTCCCACTGGTATTATACCCACCTTCAATTAGATACAGATGTTACATAAGCATATACTAGACACCATGATTATAATGTTATTAAATTGATTCGTCAACTGCAAAACTCATACCTTGTTGCCATAAGAAGATATTTAATTTAAATACATATGCAATGTAAAAATATAAATTGTCCTCCCGTTTAATATTAAATTGGCAAGAATTTTAAAAATTTGTTTAAATATTTGAATCTGTGTCTGTAGATTTTGAAAAGTATAAAGAAAAATAATTGATGATTATTTAAGGTCTTCTGTAAAAAGTATTGTATCACATCTTTATAACCACAGGTCATCAGTTATCTATTGATCTGAAATTAATTAAATAATAATAATGTGTTAATTATAAGTAGCAGCCGAACTTGAACTATTGTGAAAATAATTATAATGATCATTTCACAAGGGAGCCTTGATCTTGATGAATTAGTCGGCAGCTAGAGGCCGTATTATGATGATTTCAGAACCGTGTCAGAGTGATAGATTAGATAGGTACCAGGATATTTATGACAATAGAATTATGATGACTTCAAAACTTCATAATAGCATATTCTTATTTCTGAAAGATAACGTGAATACGATACATTCATATAAACACTTACTACAGAAAAATATGTTTTAATATATGGAAAAATATAAAAATATATAGAAAAACTGCATAATATGCGGTTTTAATTTCATTTCTTTTTATTTAGATATTGTAAAGGGTGTAAATTAAATAATTTTCTCCAAGATAGAAAGGCCATAAGAAAAAAAAAATTGTATTACACGTAATTTTTATGTTGGTGGCTGGTGATAGTTTTGTATAAACATCGCAATAAATCGCAATAAATCGCCTATTACTAACACTAAAGCCCTAAATTAGATTGTTCCTAGATCCTTTGTTCGTACAAGATGCCGATATGAACTAACTAGGGAGAGAAACGTCTGCAGTTAATACAGTATTTAAATCAGCACGTACGCCAATGTTTGAGCAGTTTAATTGGGCAAACTGAAATTAAGCCAAGACGACTAGGTAGTAAGTAGTAGTACGTAATAATAGTAGGTAAAATTATAATCTACAGATTGTAAAAAATATCCCGAATAATAATTTAAGGGTAGATTAGACTCATTACAAGGAGTAAGATTAGTTATAATACCAATTTTGAGATCGCCAAAAAAAGACACTATACAAAAGTGATCAGCTGATTGGACAAATTGTACGATTTTTTTTTTTTTGGTAATGTCGATTTTGGTCCCCTAGTAAATGTTACTTATGCTGATGCATAGAAACAACTCCTTAAAATTATTCAACAATTCTGTTATTATTTATTTGCAACATACTTATTGATTTACTATAGACGCAGTTTGTAACGAATCGTATATTTTTCTTGAACAAATAATAGTAAAAACATGAGCTACAAGAAACAATATTTGCCTGTTCACGCGACTTACATCGTTCTCATGTAAATAATTCGTTTTACATATTTGCTATGATTGCGTTGAAAATACTTGTTAGGAAAATAACATGAATAGGTACCTAGTTAAAGGATATTTTTTCATAATCTATTACAATTATTACTATTTATTGATTTAGTTAACGGTTGGATGTGGAGTTCAGATTGATTCAGAAACAGACTCAAACATAGCCTGTAAAAAGGTAGGCAGAAGATTAATTTGATTAATATTCATTTTGTTCGTAAATGAAGCCGGTTAGCTGAAAGATGATAAAAACCAAAAAGATATAAAAATACAAAAAAAAAACCGATACTCACAAAAAATACGTCATCTATTCCAAGCTTTACCTTTCACCATCAGAAGCACAAGCTGTTTCCGTGGTAACAGACGGAAAATTATGGTCGTAAAGCAAACCCTTAATTATTTTTTATGCTACAACAATAATTATTTATAAGGTAATACGTAATTAATCACTGTTGGCATATAAGATATTTTCCTTCCGTGCAAACAAAATGTTATTACTGTTAATAGTTCTAAATAATGGATTTCTAAATTACACATTTGTATTAATGATGTATCATAGTGTTAATATATGCACCTACTACTATTTGAGTTCTTACAATATAAAATATACTACTAATAGTTGAATTGCTCAGTGCACTGAGATTTGTTAAGTAAATGGGTTGCAAATTATACCTATAACTGTATATTATTATCAGTAATGTTCGTAGTAACTTATTTTTTACTTAGCCTGTGTGTTACTTACTGTATCAATGGGGTTTATTATTTTTACTGGTCAGTGATCGATCATTACATTAAAATTTATTGAGGCCTATCGAAATTATATTTGTAAGTACAGAGTAAAATTTATAAAATTACTATTGTTTAGTCGCATTTATTAAAAAACGTAGTGATTCGAGAGGTTAACGCAACTTTTAATTGCAACCTCTATTTACACTTTCTTGATCATCCCACACCATAACAACAGCTAACCCAAAAATTCCAACCATGCCTTTATAAAGCGTTGTATTATCATTACATTAGTACAACCTACGTCACAGTGCAGGACAATAGTGAAACAATGATGACTTACGTACTCTGAATGTATTAAACATTGCACATACTAAAAATATTTGGATGACGACGAAAGAGTGGAGGTCATAGGGTTAAGAAATAGTATTTAATCTTTTTGGAAAAAAATTAGGATATTCTGCTTCTTACAACACATGCAAAGAATAAGGAGTGCGAAGGGATCAAACAACATAAGACATGAGAATTTATGTGATCCAATTGTAACGTTCAAAAACTGAAACCTTTTTCACCTGCATAGTCTTTTCAAACGGGGTTGGTTTCGGTATACAGTCCTATCGTTGAATTTTTCATAGTAACGGTAATTTCCACATAATACCTTCATAAGAGAGAAGCATGGCCATTGATACCACCATATCAAGCAAGGTCTATCCAAAGGGGTAAAGTTTTGCAAGTAACCAATGTTACACTTACCACCAGAATCGTCGTAAAATTACACAATTTGGGTCAATATCACAGTGCTAGAGTTCGTTAGCAGGCGCAGTGCGTGTGAGTCAGAGGGTCCCTTGCTTAGGAATTCGCTGCGACAAACAAGGTTGGGTGAGGACAGACTGTTAATGTGCATGCGTCGATATGCTTTCGTTGCAACTTTATATAAATAGGTTTTTTTTTGCTGTAATGATTTTAGATTGAATAATTTTTGTGTGTGGTCTATGGATGTGAAAAAGTTGTTTATAGTCTGCATATTAATCGAAGTTTTGTCGACACATGGAATGAATATTGAACTGTTAATGCCCTTGTTTTGTTGCAAGTTTTAATAGTTTTGTTTTGCTTGAATATAGTATCATTTTTGTGTGTGGACTTTGAATGAAAGAGTTGTTTAATCTGCATAGTATTCGATTTAAGTGACTTGCATTGTTTTGGTAATACAAGGAATAAATATTTATCTGTTAATCGGTTTAGGACGTGTAGTTTTTTATAGTTTTGAAGAGACATGGAATAAATACTTAGTTAAGTACTAGCCCAATTTTTTGATACGCTTTCATTGCAAGCTTTTTTTGCATGAAATTTAGTATTATGTTTGTGTGTGGTTTTTGATTTAAGGATTTGTTTATAGTCTGCATAAGTGCATATCAATCGATTTAGGACATGTAGTTTCTTATGTTTTTATCGATACATGGAATAAATTTTAACCTTTTTTTTTATTTTATATGCTTTTGTTGCGAGATTAATAGTTTGTTCGATTGTTATTTCTTGTGGTGTATTATGTTCTTGTGTGGTCTATGGTTGTAAAAGAGTTGTTGATAGTCTGCATATTAATCGACTTAAGAGCTGATATGCTGATTTGTGTTATAAACGACACGAGTAATAAATATTAACTTAAGTTGAATGAGATGCCGGTATAAATGGAATGCAAAATTGAATATGTATTAAAAAAGCAGAGAGAAATATATTCAAAACTGGCCAAGTGCGAGTCGGACTCGCGCACGAAGGGTTCCGTACCACCGTCGTATGAGAGCCCCCCTTAAATATTCATTTTATGTGGTTTTTAGTATTTGTTGTTATAGCGGCAACGGAAATACATCATTTGTGAAAATTTCAGCTTTCTAGCTATCACGGTTTATGAGATACAGCCTGGAGACAGACAGACGGACAGACAGACAGCGGAGTCTTAGTAATAGGGTCCCGTTTTACCCTTTGGGTACGGAACCCTAAAAAAGGTCGTACAGTGGGAAAGAGTGAGAGGTAAGCCTTTATCAACAATGGAACTAAACTGACAAAAATGACGTTAATACTACTGTCTACTAGTGACCAGAATATGACTTACATTGAAAATTTAACGATTTTGTTTACATTTGGATCACCAGACTGATTATCTTTTATAGATTATAAATACAACTTGCAGTTAATATAATGAGACAGATATACTTAAAGTAATATTTGAGAAGCAATAAATAAAGTTTTATTTGAAGTTATAAATAGTTGTCAAATACATTTAGCGTAACATGTTCAAACATTGTATGTGGTAACTAGATGTTTATTCAGTAATAGGAGCAAAAAACTCTGTAGTCTAATTGAAATAACATGTACTTAGCTCAAATAAACAGAGTAGTAATTTAGGCGTTCACATAATTATTTTTGCTCCACTGAATTTACAGACATAGGTATAAATAACAGTGTTTAAATCATTTTGTAATAATAACCAAAAAACCTATCTAAGTACCTACTTTAATATCTTATGTTTTTAAATTAGTTTGAAGTTATAAAACATAACATAACCGTATACAAAACCATGTAACATCAAGTCACTTTAAAGTTAAATTATGGAAATATTTGCATATGTAGATGTTAAATAATTTTATGAGGTAGACTTTTTTACCTTGACATTGAAAACCTCTAAGGTATCGTGTATATACTTGCGTACTTGCTTATCTGTGTGTGTGTGTATGTCTGTGTCTGTGTTAGTGGGTGTGTCAATGGTTTGATGTGATTGATTTTCCTTTAAACACAAGGTCTTGGCTTTTATTTACATACATGCTGATAAAGAGCAATGGATGAAATTGCAGGTTCTTAAACAAGATTAGAAGATAGATTAAAATAGTATATATATATATTTGATTATCAGTTATTATTATTTAAAGTTATTGTCATTTATATACGTTCTGCCGTACTAGATACACACCTGTTTTGAAATAGAAAATCTCGGGTTGCAACGATTCTATGCAGTTTGTTTCTTACATACTTAACGTAAGAAAATATGGTCTTAAGAGTTCTAGTCTAGGAAGACTAGACTGCCAGTTATAGGAAGTCCGTCTCTAATTGGAGCTTTATCCGCGTTCCTCTGGTTAAGGTTATTAAAAACATGTAAGTAAATTGATAAGATTATATACCAAAGAATAAAATAATGCAATGTAATGGAACTACGATTCGTTTGAAAACAAATAAATGTCACATACTTAATTAAAAATAGCAGGTTCATAATTTATAATAATAAATAATTGATATTTATTATTATATTTTATAAAAAAAAAAAAAATATATAAGAATCCAGTTTTTGCTTCTGATAGAGAAAGAACGATCATTATCAGCCTATCAAAAAATTACAGTTCATAATTTTCAGAATTTGATACATAGAATACTTTTAGGTAAGTTACGATTAAGTAACAAATAATTTGCAATTAATTAAATTAATTACCAATTTTAAACAAGGAAACCCTTTCTTATGCTTACTTAATTAAACAATATATATGTAGTTAACAATGAATCGCTTTATAAAGGATCACAAGAAACATTAAACATTTACGACTCCTATCCTTAATGCAATCAATACTAAAACTAAACGGTCTATAAAATGTAATATCAAAATATTTCCTAACCCGTAAATACCGCTGAAACGAATCTGCAGTCGAGGGGTTATGTACATTCATTGAATATGAATGTCTTATTATAAAAGCAATAAAAGCCTAATGCGCAGGCTTAACAACCGTCGTTTTCCGTCACACAATAATGTCACTACTCTATAGTATGTAACCAAATTCCTTTATGTAGTGGTGGGACACGTTTGGCATGTTCATTGAGTTATGTTAGTACACAACAAATGAATAATTTTAGGTTTTTATTTTTATTTAAAAACTAAAATGTATTTTTTTTTCATTCTTTATGCACTTAAAGTACTTAGAGATTGGTCGACTCTTGTTTGATTTTCCGGGAGACCCTGAGACCTAAACTAATTTTAAAAGTCGCAACATAAGTTTATTTAATTACTTAAATGTAAACCTCTTGTCCCATAAATGTAATAAAGTAAATATTAAATAATTTTCAAGTAATATTGTATACAAATAAACTTGTCCGGTCTTTTTCAGAAAGACAACATTTCGTTTGTACCATTATTAGCTTTACTTCTTATGTACACACAAATTCTTAAATTATCATAATGCTTACTCGATATGCGGACATACAGTAGCCAGAGTTATTGACTTCTGACAATGACAAGTTTCACAAACCAACACGAGAACCACATCCTCTATGCGATTGCATTGTAAATAGAAAAATGGTTTGTTTAATATCAATACACAAACAAAAACTTAACTGAAATAAAAATTCAAGTCAGAGAAAAAAAAATTGAATCACACTAAATATTGAAGTGTCATAGAATAATTAAGAAAGTACATATAACTTTGAAAAAGCCACATTGGTACAATAAAAATAAAGTAACTTAACCTTATTTGCAAATCAAACAAAACATATTTTAACATTTAGTATGTGGGATGAAATACTTCAAGGAACTACACCTTTCAAAGGAAATAATTCTTACAAATAAAAACCGACTTCAAAATAAGTCTTATAAAGTTTTCTGGAACCCACTGTCATAACTGGACCAAATTATGATAATTATTACCAAATTATAATAATTATTATTATAAAATGGAATCACACGGGAAGGATCACCTTTCAAATAAAAAAAGAATCATCAAAATCAGTTCACCCAGTCTAAAGTTCTGAGGTAACAAACATAAAAAAATACAGTCAAATTGAGTACCTCCTCCTTGGTTAAAAATGAACATTTGAAAATGTAAAACACATTAAAGTTTATCTTAATTTGCTTTATACCAAGTTATATTAAATGCTTATTCAACTCCTAGAAATACAAGTTAATAATCTAATTCTAAGCACATGTAATATTCAGCTAACGTGACAAACAAAGAAACGCTTGTATGTTTGTTTATTGTTGAGTAAACTCTTTGTAATTACAGAATAGCTACTTAGTCGGCATATTAATGTAGCTAGTTGGCTGTCTTTGATCAAACATTTGTCGCAATGCAGTCAACTGGAGTTAATAGAACAATTGTTGGCACCAACATTGGTGTTCGTGTTCTTTGGGACTTAACTGGAGTTAATACAACAATTATTATTGTTCGGCCAACATTTCTGTTGGTGTTCCTTTCAACAGCTGTTTGTTCAATGTTTGTGTAACAATATTTCCTTAATCGTTGTGACTTGATGCCAAAATCGAAGAGGTTGTTTGATCACTTCATGTTGTGTGTGCCAATGTCAATTTATAATATACCTATCGTATAAATTAGGATCGTGTTTGTTTAGTGACATTATTTGTATCTGGATTTACTTGACAATGTTATGAGTGAACCTGACATAAATAAACAAAACTTAGCAATATTTTGTTATGTTTTTGTTTGAAATTGAATATCTAGTTATATTTTTTTTTGTGATGAAGATTTTATTCCTCCTTTATGTAAATTAATATGGACAACATCACATACATTGCACTGAACCTAAAGTAAGTAGCTGAAGCACTTGTGTTATAAAATTCAAAGACAACGAAGGTATCACAAACACGCAGACCCAGATGTAGAAAAGTGATTTTTTACATTGTCCCGTCCAGGGATCGAACCCGAGACCTCAGAGCAAGCGACACCTTGAAAACCGGTGTGTACGCCACTCGACCACGGAGGTCGTCAAATTTTTATGGATACTTAGGGAGATTATCTCTCTTACTTGTATTATTTAGATAAAATCTATTTATAAGGGAAACCACTGTCCTGTTCTCGTGTTAAATGCTCTGTTTGGAATGGACGCTAAGTGTTAAGTATATATAAGCATTAATTAAGATATCACGTTTATGTTACCGTGTAGCGTAACTGTGAATGTGTTGGACTAGTATTTCCAGTAGGTACCTATGGTAGGTTATGTTTATCACATTGATATTGCACTACAAATTTGGTACACTCAAATCAAATCAAATCAGAATGTTTTTATTTCTCATAAACCAAAAAATACCGCTTAAGAAACGTTACGTTAAAATCTACTGACTCTAGTTGCTCGGCTCCAAAGTGTCCTTCCTATAAGAAACTCCATAGGTTACTCTTCTCTTACTTAACTTCTTGGGACTTTTGGTATTTTGAAGGAACATAATATAAATATCTTGGGTCAACTCACGCACGGTCATCTGATCCTAAACTAAGCAGAGCTTGTACCATGGTTAACAGAAAACTGATAAACATATTTGTATTTTTCACATACAGTTCATAATACACATAAATTACACCCAGACACAGAACAAATGATCATGCTCATCGCACAACGATTTGTTCTGGGTGGGAATGGAACCCACGTCCTCCAGTATAGCAGTCAGGGTCGCTAACCACTAGACCAACAGACCAGTCAAATTCATAACTGTGCTATACCACCTAATGAACTTAACTCTGAATTTTAGATTCGATGAAATATAACAATGAACAAAAATATAATTAGTTTACGTCCAATTAAGGAACATGTCAATTTATGTTTTGTAGGCTTCACAAATTGATTTATCTAAAGTTTTTAAGGTCAATATTTGACATTTCTAAACCTGTTATTCTATGGCATATCCTTACCGTAACAGCTCAAAAAAAAAGTATTATTATTATTTTTAACGGTATTAAGGATAACTGTTATTTTATAAAATAAGTTATTTGTGTAAGTACTAAAAGTCTGGTGTTACTTTAGGATGTTTAGGTAACATAATAATAATATTCCGGGACAACTCACACACGGTTATCTGATCCCAAGCTAAGCAGAGCTTGTGTTATGGTAACTAGATTACTGATAAACATACTTAAATATTTCTAAATACATGCATATTTTAGATAAATTACACCCAGACACAGAACAAATGATCGTGCTCATCACACAAACATTTGTCCTGTGTGGGAATCGAACCTACGACTATCGGTATAGCAGTCAGGGTCACTAACCACTAGACCAACAGGCCCGTCAGACATAAAACACTAGTCATTCTAGATTAATATAATCATTATTTGGTTTTCCAAATCAAGTGTTTATCTTCAACTTTATTTGCTAACTTTGCATATTACTTCTTAAAGTCTTTGTATACATGATGACTTGTTCTTGCGAGCAAACACTTGAGTATACGTAGAACGACACGTCTGCAGTGCTAAGTGAAGTAAAAAAAACATTAGCCACTTCATGCAGTGACGTTTTTGGTAGCGAACTACGCAAGCAAATATGTTCAGAAGTTCAAATAATTAAAATTTGAGACATAATTTGCGAATTCGTTTTTGCCTTTTTTATTGTTTTTTTAGCATAAGCCTTCTTTATTGGTAGACTCTAGACAGTACGTCCGCAGTTAAAGTTATTGAGAATTTAAAAATAAGTTGTAAATCAACGTTAGGTACTAGTGATGTAACTGTGCACTGTTATTGCCAAACAACTTGCCTTCATGTAGGATTCAGTGCCTTAGGTATTAGATTTCATTTAAAATACACGAATATGACTAAAAACTCTAACCATTTCAATACAGTGCAAAACTATTTGTATTAAAATAAATTGAGGAATACTGCGTCTATTACAATCTAATAAATATGCCTTTTTAGAAGATTTTTTTGCGTTTTCTTAATACTTAACTAATAATTAAAAACATACAGAAGTTGCGCTGAATTGTTCTTCTGTATTTTCTGTCATTTGCAATCCACTTGTGACGAGCAAGTTGCACGGTGGATTTAATTAGGACGCACCTGACGTAGCAACTGGCGCAAAAATGTTTTAATTTGTTATATACGATGCAGATTTGTCATGTGGATTGCGAAGTATGTTGTATAGTAGGTATGTTGATTTTATGCCAGTTTTAACTAACCTTAGCGAAATAATTGGCTGGTTTTCTTTTATTTTTGGTGGTTGTTAAAGTTGTTAGTTGTTAAATAATGTGCTTATGTTTTTGTGTTTACTTTTTCTGGTCTCCCAAAAAATTTAACAAGCATTTCATAAAAATATGATTTTGTAAAATATTACAACATCCTTGATTCAAGATATAACTATTTGGATATATAGATACATAATAATTAACTGACATCTTAATATATTGACCTTTTTTCTCCTATTTAACTGCGTTTAAACGTACAAAGAGTGATACAAATCTCTACAAAACGACTGCTATAAATTAAATGTACTTTTAGTCCGAATAACTTGTAATGCAATTAATTTCTTAGTCGTACAATTAATTTCATATCAAAAACCCCTCCTTTACTAATTCTTAGCATTAAGTTAGCGTGTTCGCAATAAAATTGCACGCTGAGTGTTAAATTTTTCACTGCGGCTTACTAATCTTGACATTATCAGAATATTTATTGCACCCTACTATTTCTAAGGAGAATGGATTAATTTCTATTACATTTCTGACGTTAGAGGAAATGTTAGGTTTAAGTTAAGCGTGACTTGGAATTTTGTAGAACATTAAAATATTTTTTAATACATTTTTTTTTTTTATGTTTTTCTCTCCAACTTCCAAACGCCTTCGGTCTTAGACTATAGTCAAAGGCCCTTATGCGGTTTAGGTATTCAATAATATATTTTTTCATACGTGAAATTTTCATAGATGAAAATAACATATACGAAATCCTTCTAGGTCTTCTGTGGGTATTGCACTCATAACCCTTAGACCTTAAAAAACGAAGGTTGATCCTTAACTCAGAGCAGTCAATCGAATGATTTCGATAACAGCATCGATTGTTCACGTCTCAATCGCCACACTACAACCTTATGACAAGAGGTCTGCGAAGAATATCAATTGCTATTAAAAGGCAATATAATTGCGCTGTGGGTGGCGTTCCTCATGCAAATTAGTATGAAAATATTTGCTTCCTACAAGTAGGTTTAAGTGATTTTGATCAAGCGTACTTCAGAAAGTACCTTCGCAATATTAAATTTGCCTTAACTCAGGCAACACATATCGTCACAGTCATGTCTCTAAAGTTTGTCAAAACTTTTCAATATGAATTTATTTTTAAAAAGAGGATACCAAATAATAGTCATGAGTGTTGAAATTTTTTGCAACTGGAATTCGAGCTTGTATCGAAAACGTAAACAAAAAGATAGTTTGATAGCTGAACAAGTTAAAATCTTGTTTATTTTACACCGCAGCCCGTTCCTCTGAAACCCTCAAAATATTTTCCCGAATAGACTTGAAAAATTCTGTACAGCAAAAAGGCATGCGTATTATTCAGTGCAGCAACCAATCAATCTGTAGTGCAGGAAGCGCTAGTGCAGAAAGCCATTGAACCTGCAAAAATGCCTTACAACCGAAAAACCGAAATAACCTCACGTTCTTATAATTACTATACATGTCATCGTCAATGCTACCGGGAAACCATTAGCGATCCGTGAGGACGGTACAAGGACCAGGGTTTTCCGCACTTGATGCTCCATTGTTTTACAACAAAGAGAGAGATTGATGGCTCATATCTGTTCGGCTAGTTTTCATGGAAACTCTTTAATGGCCCAATTGTTAGAATCGATTAGGATTGGGGAATAACGAACTGTTAGTTTGTAGTGGATGTTTGTGGCTTTGTTTCGTGTGAATGTTTTGTGTCTACTCGTGTTTTGGACTCAATTGGACCCGGAATTGGTCTATTTTGTGTATTTCAATTGTGTGGTGTAACAAATAAAATACTGTGCCTTTTTCTATTAATGGGTTATCAATTATGTTGAACCATTGTTTGAGTTATCAATCTAGTTGTTTTTTTTGGGTCTATTGATTTGATCAGAATAATATGTAAGATGGTGAGTTATACTTTTTAGTTTTTTTATATGTAATAATAAATGATTATCCTCATTCATTATTATGCATCATTAGCAACTATAATTCTAAAACTTTTATGTGACTGAATTCGCAAAACGTTTAGTGAATACGTTGGTCCAGAAAATGAGGTTCTTTCTTTTATAAGTTTTAAGTTGCTAATAAATCTTTACAAAAAACGTAATGTCGTTGTCCATATCAAATTAGTATTACGCGTATCATTAAAATGTATGTTTGCAAATGGAATTTTTTAGAATAAAAAAAAAAAAAAAAAAACTTCCAGCATTTGTCGTCTTAAATAAATAGGCATTGTATGTCCATGTTGTACCTACTACACTAGTTAGTAGGCAAATCACGTTGACTTTACTGTACCAATTCCGATGCTGTCGTTAAGATGCCTATCTTTAAACAGAGCATGCTTCTAACACGTGCGTTGATTTGGTCTTTTTGTCTACGTAATTTTCCGCTCTCTGTTTCCGTATTTGGTAGGCTTCTTTTATGTGCTAAATATTATTGTATAAACATATGACTGATGGTTCACCAGTGATCATTGCAATTTTAGTGTATTCAAAAGTCTCTTATTTGCTTTTGTTTGCCTGTCCGTATATTAAATCAAATAGGTTATTTTTTTTCATGACAAATGGAGAATGGACTAGTAGAGTTTGCCTTCTGGCATTCAAGCTACTTATGTATAAAACTTCAAACAGTAATAATAATTCGAAGGATATATTCTTTCCGTCATAAAAGACACCCAAAAATAATAATAATATGAAAAAAATACACTATTACAAAAGATCAATTAAAATGCTATTCACTTTATATAAATTACTCTTTTACTTCCAGTGTTCGATGCATCAGCGAAGTCCCCACAGGGTCTCCTCTTCGGCTCGTCCTACCATCTCGGCAACTTTGACGAGTGTGTGGCGATCTCAGACCCAGGGTACAACGGGGTGACCATCGAAGGACAGTACTGTTTAGCCACTATTAAGTGGCGACAAAAACATGAGAACGAAAAGGTGGGTTATTTTTTGTTGTCTTTAAAGTACTCAAAAAAAGGTTTTATAGTACCTTTTGCATGTAGTTAATAAGGGGCCACAAATCTTACTAATTGATCCTAAATATACCACAAAGTTAAGTTTTAGTTAGGTGGTATAGAAATCCAAGTTTTTTTACGTATTCATCATAATGTTATTATATTTTTTTAGGAAAAAAAAATATTACCTTAAAGAAGCGATCTTTACGATATACCTAATATACATAATTACACACAACTTTATAGAACCCACATATCGAACCAATGTGTAAATAATTTGATATCATCTACTGAACAACTAATTTTGAAAACTACAACAGAGATATTCTTTCACTTCGATACCCCGTAACTCAAAATAATAATTTGCTACAATTAAATACTACTAACACAACTTCATAATTCTCCTTCAGAGTTCTGGCAACAGGAACTCTGCGGCACAAGTTTAGAAGCAGCAGTCATTGTGTTTAGAACTTAGTAATAAGGCTCTACCGCTAATCTGTCTAATTCTACTTAGTGACGTCACTACTAACATGTGTGGAGGGCTTTGTCATTCACGGAACTAGGTCCGCCAATTAGAGGTTTGATTAGCGATTTGGATTTCGAATTTGAAAGACAATAATGGACCAATTGGACCAATGTTTTTGGAAAAGTGTACGGTAGTTAGCTTATGCGTAGGGTTTGAATGCTTTACTGGACGTATCAGTCTTCTTTTTAATTCCAGTCAATTCCGAGAGCTAACTGTCTTTAACCGATTTAAAAAAAAAGGAGGAGGTTCTCGATTCCGATGTTTGTATGTTTTTTAAATCAAAACTAAGAAAGTAAATAATATTTATTAAGTTAAATAGAAAATGACTTTAGATAATAGGTAATATACTATACTTACTTAATATTGCTCAGTGGAAGGAGATTTAGAATTATAATAATATAATATAATATTCCGGGACCACTCACACACGGTTATCTGATCCCAAGCTAAGCAGAGCTTGTGTTCTGGTAACCAGACAACTGATAAACATACTTATATATTTCTAAATACATACATATTATAGATAAATTGCACCCAGACAACCAGAACAAATGATCGTGCTCATCACACAAACATTTGTCCTGGGTGGGAATCGAACCCACGACCTCCGGTATAGCAGTCAGGGTCGCGTTACCACTAGACCAACAGGCCCGTCAAATTGAAATTAAAGGAATAATATTATTAACAAGAAATATGTTACTAAGTGGAATGTAGCATTTTAGAGTCTAGACATAAGGTCGTCTATTTTATAAAAATAAATCTCAACAAGTTGTCGGAATTCTTTAAATAAATTAGTTTATTATGCACGAAACTATTTATATATTTTAAACTAGCTGTGCCTGCGACTTTGTTCGCGTGGATGACGAAACTTATCAATGAGTTTTAACCGCAAAATTAAGTTTGTTTTTTTTTGTTTATACTTTTCCGGGATAAAAACTACCCAGTGTGGCGCCCAGGATAATAAAGAATAATTATACCAAGTTTCATCGTAATCGTTCCGGTAGTTTTTGCGTGATACCTGAACAAACAGACAGACAGACAGACAAAAATTTTTTTTTCACACTTTTGGGTTCGGTGTCTGTCTAGTAACACCCCCCGCCATTATTTTTTTTGATATTTTCAATGTACAGAATTTTCACTTTTACAGATTTATTATATGTATAGATAGGAAACTACATCAATATATTAAATGTAAAAAGATACTGCCAAAAGTTGGTTTGTGAAAATGTCGAAGGGAATAATAATAATGTTTATTTTCACCAAGTAATAAAAATTGTATTACAAATATCTTAATAATATTATTTCAACCATCCAACGTGGAATGGTCCAAGATTCCTCCAGACATGGTCATAATGCAGCGAGAAATGAATAGTATATAATATATAGACAAAACTTTTTATCTAAAATCCATAACATTTTTAATAATAAAAACATGTGTCTCACGTGTCTTGTCGTGTGCCCCCATTAAAAAGCTCCTTAGTCTACTTAAGCTATTTCTAAGATCTACAAAACGGTACATGCTATGAATGCGAAAATAACGATTTTCAAGAGTTCTAAGGACGTTTGCTTTTTTAACCGACTTCAAAAAAGGAGGTTCTCAATTCGACGGTGCTTTTTTGTTTTTTTTTTTATTTTATTTTATTTATTTAATACTTTTTGCACACTGTTGCACAAAGGCGGACTTAATGCCAATTGGCATTCTCTGCCAGTCAACCTTAGGGTGAAGCAGAAAAAAATCGTGGTAGATGCACGAGTACAAAATTGAAAATAAAGTGTAAATAAATTATGTATACTTAAGACAAAAAAAAAATATATACACAAATATAACATAAAACCAATATATATATACATTTACATTTAAATTTATATTTAAACATAAATATATAAAAGACTTCTAATAAATAGTAAAAACGGCTAAGTAAATAGGTAAACTGATGAAAAGAAGTAGGGTTTTTTTTTTTTTTTTTTAATAAAACCGCTAACTTGATTCTGCCAGAGTTTGTTCATAAAAGTGGTCACGAATCTTCTTTTTAAATGAATAGCGGCTCGATGCCATCCTGATGTCCGTAGGAAGCGAATTCCAAAGAAGTATGGATTGGACAAAGAAGGTAGAGTGAAGAAAGTCAGAGCGGTGGGAAGGGCATAGTAGCAATCGATTGTTAGAAGAACGGAGACATTTAGAGTGGTTAGAAGACAAGAATTTGAAGTGAGAAGTTAAGTAAGAAGGACAGTTAGGAGAGTTAAGCAAAGAAAACAGAAACGTCAGGGCCCGCACACAACGGCGCTGTCTTATAGGCAACCATTTTAACAGTGACCTGTGGGCGGAAACGTGGTCATATTTCCGAGTGTTGAAAACGAATCGAATGCAGTTATTCAGAAGCCGGTCAAGTTTGTTGAGGAGATCTGCATTCAGGTCATAGTAACACACATCACCATAGTCGATTATGGGAAATATTAAGGATTGCACCAGCATTGCCTTCGTAGTAGATGGTAGAAAGTTTTTGAGGCGATACAGTACCCGTAAGGTTCCTGTAACTTTCTGGTTTACATTCGCAACCTGTGTCTGCCAGCCCAGCGTAGAATCGATGAGTAAACCGAGATCCTTAACACTAGAGCTTAGTGGAATGGCTGTACCATTGAAAATTACTGGAGGAATGACGACACCACTCAACTTGTTGATACCCCGATGACTGCCCAATATCAACGCTTGGCACTTACATGGGTTCACAGCCACACCGAACGCCTTCGACCAGTTGTTAATAGCGTCAAGATCTCGATTCACTCTGCCGACAGCATCGGAAATATCATCCACGCTGGACTGGGAGTACAGCTGCAAGTCGTCAGCGTAAAGATGATACGAACACTGAAGATTGAGTGTTATTAGATTAATAAAAATAGAAAAGAGAAGAGGAGAAAGAATACCGCCTTGTGGGACGCCACATTCCAGTTTACTCCATGCTGACGAAGAGTCACCAACACGGACTGACTGCTGGCGGTCCCGAAGATAAGAAGAAAACCAGTCCAACGCTTGTTGAGAGATCATTAGATAGGACAGGATAGAGGAAAGGATATCGTGATTGACGGCATTAAAAGCATTTGAGAAGTCAATTAACACTAAAACAGTAAGCTTTTTTGTTACGGCAGTAATGAATCGATTTTAATTATATTTTTGTCATCGTAAGGGTATAGCCGCAGAGTGGTCGCCGGTTGTTCCCTTATAAATTTCAACAACAATTACCTTTTAATATTTATGTGAGATCAATTGTTAAGGATAGAAATTAAATCTAGATAACAATTACCTAATTGATACCTATTGATAGAAAAATTTATTTCGCAGTTCACTCAAAAACACGGATGAGTTAAATTTTATTCTAATGTTTTATGTTGTTTCTTCTAGTTTTCGCCACGAGTTCTGACTTTTATTTACTTTGTGAGATCATATCCTTAATCGAGGTAAGCCGCAAGACTCGGCGACCGCTCAAGTACTATTGAACTATAGACTTTTAATAAGTGACCATTATTCTGTATGACAGACATCAACTATGTAGTATGCTTGATGTCTTTGAAAATAAATACGTGGAAAAAGATGACGCGAAAAAGATAAATTGAATAAACCTAATGAAACTCAATTTTGAGTTAAGCTCGCCTCTGTACATTACCGTTAATGTATGTATAAAAAATGTAATGTGCATGTGTACAATAAAGAATAAAGAAAGAAAGAGAGAAAGAATAAATAATCAAATATGGTGTTGGCAAAAGGAAATAACACAGGGCATGAAACAAAAATTGTATGGATTTGAATAACTTATAGCTAAATGAGGTCTATATTACTAACTGTAGGTTTCGTAAACCAAGCTGGAATTTTTAGCTACTTTATACAGGTTGTTAAGAAAACCCTGTCCGACCGGAAAGGATGATATAGGGTTCACAATCACATGCCAAAATAAAATATCAAATTTGGAAAATTCATGATAGAAACAATAATGGATTTTGAAATAACTATTTTTTGCCCCGAAATTCCCTAAATTTGAGATTAAAACAAAAACTACTACACCAATTTCGTCGGTATATTTGGGGGCCTTTTGTTTGGTAATTAGGTAGCATCTGTGACGACACTGAATCTCTCTCTCGACTTTTTAGAATAAAAAAAAATTATATTACCTATATATTTTTTTCTTTTTTTATCAATTTTATCCACATTTTTGTTATCAGATATCGAAACCTAACAACACCTTCACGGATCGGACAGGGTATTCTTAACACCCTGTATAGACTAGCCGTTATTAGGTCTAATATAGTAAGTTCTCTGAGAAGAAGTGTCGACAAGTCTCATTTTAGGAAAGAGTGGCAGACAGCTCTGACCAGTTTTGTCAGTCTGATGCATGGTAAACAACTCTCAGCCACTAGCACATTCTTGGCAAGCATTGTATAACATAAGAAAAGAAAAGGTAGTCAATGAAGAAAAGGAAATATTTATGTATCTAGACATTGTAGACTCTAACTTGACTCTTAGATAAACGTGAAGTATGCTTAACTAAATAAATAGTGACATGTTATGTGCTAAGTTTCACACTTTGAAGCCACATAATACTACAAGAATAGGAATACAGCTATAATACATGCTAACATTACACTTGTTAAAGTAACCGTCTAACGTTTGTATGAACTACTGAACTCATTTTAATAGTATTTTGTGTAAATATTAGCTGGAAGGATAAAGGCCATTCCACAATCCAAGACTCTGTAGCTGTTTATATAGAAGTAACAAAACGAAACCATTGAATATAGACACGTTTTTTTTTTTTATTGTATAGGCTATTTATTTAGCTGTATAACTTTCTAGGGCAGCTTATAAAAATCACTCAGATAGTGACTTGTAAGTCATAGCATACTTACCTACCTACTTGAAAAATAAATTATTTTTGAATTATGTTTTCTATTGTTATGACATGTTTTTTAAATGTTTAAGCTATTTAAAAAAAAAAACTGGCCAAGTGCGAGTCGGACTCGCGCACGAAGGGTTCCGTACCACCGTCGTATGAGAACCCCCCTTAAATATTCATTTTATGTGGTTTTTAGTATTTGTATAGCGGCAACGGAAATACATCATTTCGGTTTATGAGATACAGCCTGGAGACAGACAGACGGACAGACAGACAGCGGAGTCTTAGTAATAGGGTCCCGTTTTACCCTTTGGGTACGGAACCCTAAAAATGAAATGAAAGGAAATGCTTTAAAAATCTCACAAAACCCGCACATCCCACACGACTAATGCGAATCCGGAGCCGATAGCTAGTTAATTATAACAACATACAATCTCGTGGGATAGGTACTCTAAAGAACATTAATCCATCTTCAATTATCAATCTAAACTGACACCATCCTCCATCCACAGACCCGCACTGGGCGCGGCGAGACTCTCCGCTGGGCCGTCTGCGTGCCCAGCGCCTGCGACGCTAACTCCGTGTCCAGCTTCGTTAGCAGCGTCCTCGCACACACCGTCAGTAATACTACAGGAGTTGAAGTCAATGATAGAGACTGTTATACGAGAAGACCATTGGAGATTACGACGCTGGATGTTGCTTATTTGTAAGTACATTTTATCAATACCAGAAAATTAAAAAAAAATCCGTGTGCTGTATTATGATGAAGAGAAAATAAATAATTTCTGTCCTGTGTTGCGATTACTTAATATTAAAAATGAGAAAGTAATTCTGTTTGTCTGGTACGCTATGACGGCTAAACCGCCGAACCGATTTTAATAAATCTTGGTACGGGTTGTTTAGATCCCAATAGAGGACTTTTGCCGCGACCACCGGGCGGAACCGCGAGCAAAACCTAGTTGGAAATAATATATTCCATTAGATTTCCAGGTTATTTGGATGTGTCTCAACACAAACTTTAATATGAACAGCTATGTGCTATGCACATTAAAGATTTCACAGTGCATAAAATTATAGATTAAGAACAATGTTCTCTTTCTTTTCACCGTTAGTTATTTTACTATAAACATTACTATATTTGCAAAGATTGACATAGAATGTAAGTTAAAATTAAGAGAACTTTTTACTTTGAACCCAAACCGTAGTAGTGCATCGGTCTTATTATAAAAATCTTAAATTTTTAAATGTAAGTAAGTGTTGCTGCTTGAATTATCTTTTTCTTTTTCCGATTGCGGTAAGGAAGTCTATAAAGAAGTAAAACAGAAAACCATATCTTAAAAAAAAAAAAAACTTCTAAAGTCCCACTATTAATCGTTAAAACTACCCGCAGGTATTTCCCACTGCGGCTTTCGCCAGACAATACCAGAGATTAGAAGGTTTTTCTCAAAGTCCCCAAGCCCACATAGGACCACAGCTGACTATAAATCATTTTGTACTAGGTACCCACCTCTACCCACCTCTGCCCACCTCTATATTTCTTCCATTTTCCCGTGATTTAGTATCACGGTGGGATGATATTGGATGACATAATCGAGTAGACTTTATGTAAGGTGCGGTTAACAATTACTCGTTTAGTCATTTTTGCGGTCTTCATAAACCATGGCGGTTTGGAAGACATCTTTCAGTTTTACTGTTGTGAAATGGGTTACAAGTGAGCTGTTGATGTTGACGATGAAAAAAAAAAAAAGAAACGGTACTTATTTCGACTTAGCTACTTTAACGAGAATACCTTGTAGTCAATATCATGTAAGCGTAGTTACAGTGTAATTAAATAATTTAAATAATATTTAAATATAGCCTGCTAAACTTAGCTTTTCAGTCAAACCGATAGCTAGTAATTATACCTGTTTCGCATTTTCCCTTGACAACATAAGGTGTAATTTGGTTTCAGACTAGAAATTAACTCGAATATCTAGATTAGGTGTGATAAATTACATTAATTATTGCCTTGCCTTATTATTATTGCCTTTCCTTTTGTGCAACATTAGTAGGTAGCCAATATTATTTATAGGTATAAATAAATATGAGTATTTATTTCATAGCACTAGTTTTAGTTAGGTATGAGAATCGGAAGGTAACATATGAGCAGAATAAGGTAGTATGGAATGGTTTACAAAAGGCCTTTGCCCAGCAATAGGAGCATATATATTATATGAGGTATAGAAAAAAAAACTTTGCTAAACGTGGCACCACGATGCAACTTAAGAATTTGAGAGATCGAGTACACCCACTCATTCATTCATAAATTCATAAATAAAATTCCACCATCTTTTTTAGGTATAATCATCTGAAAGCTTCCTACGCAATTTTCACCGACCCAAAATTTACACTCAAGGAAAAAGCCGTCGATACAAAATTATTTTATGATGAAACGATATCATCAAGTATTAATGAAAAAGGAAAGTAACATTATCTTCCCGTGTGTGATCCTGATCAATCATAATATGTCAAAAGTTACGCGTATACGCTCAGATAGGGCGAAGAGAAATATGTGTGTTCGCAACAAAGTATATTTCCACAAAGAAAACAAATAAAAACAGTAATTGGCGTGATTTTTCTGGCACGGTACAATTATTAGTTTTACTTTTTATATGTTTATTTATGGAACATGCTTCATATTTTGATTGTTGTGTTCTTAAGCTTTGATCTTCTGATTTTGCATGATATACTTCCGTCTTCACGAAAACGTCTGATTCCCTATTCATATCACATTACACCAACCAAAATTCTTCATACAAAACAAGATTAATAAATAACTCGTCTATTTCAGGTCTCTCATTCTCCTCTTCGTGACCATCCTATTCTTCAGCACTCTCTTCGAGATCTACATCATCTACTACGGCGGCAACAAGGAATCCATCATCACCACTCTTATTATCTCCTTCTCCATGATTAACAACTTGAAGAAGATCATCTCTACTAAGCAACATAACGCTTTAGGATTGGAGTGTATCACTGGGATCAAGGCATTGGCCATGGTTTTTATTATCGCTGGCCATGCATGCATGTTCATCGCCAGTGGACCTGTCATGGATGCTGATGCTTGGGATCGGGTAAATATTTTTGGATAATTTTACATCAAATATCATGGAAAAGAACATGCCATGCAAGGTCTATATTATTACTTTAGAACAAAATTCATATTATTGTTGTAAACTAAGTTACCCAACATTACATTGAAATCATAAATTTCATTAAATATTATTGTTTGAAAGATATTTAGCTTTAATTCCGCTACCAAAATCCAAGCTTGGAAGCAGGATGCAGTCCCACCGTCCCGCCCTCATGCAATATGCGCATGCAGGAAAGCCCACCCTCCCGCCCTCATGCATATGCAAAATACACGAAAAGTGAGACAAAAGGGGGGTAGCATGCCATGCAACCAAACCAATACTCGACACGTGTTTCGCCCCTCCACGGGGCATCCTCAGGAGATGTTGACTCGACAACCGCTCGGGCGCGAATCATTCGAGTATTGGTTTGGTTGCATGGCATGCTACCCCCCTTTTGTCTCACTTTTCGTGTATTTTGCATATGCATGAGGGCGGGAGGGTGGGCTTTCCTGCATGCGCATATTGCATGAGGGCGGGACGGTGGGACTGCATCCTGCTTCCAAGCTTGGATTTTGGTAGCGGAATTAAAGCTAAATATCTTTCAAACAATAATATTTAATGTCATGGATTTCCGCAAAGTAACGCCTGATTCTATAACTTATCATAAATTTCAATTTGAGACAAGTTATCAGAGAACTCAATTAACAACTCAATACAGCTCCGGCTTTCCCGATTATTGATCCGATAGTATCCCTTTAAAATCTAGGGTACACTGTATAAATTATGTAGAAGTTTACTGCCTGATCTCCTAGCATTATGTGCCTGTGCCCGATAAGGGTCAAGGTAACAGAGTTTATTTGGATTTGCTTCTGATTATGCCGGGAGCTATGTCCCAGGCACAATATCGCATAAATTTTATCCGTAATCAGTTTGCTGTTTTGATCAAAGAAAGGCTTTTACACAAAGACTAGACGCTAATTTGTATACAATGTTCGTTGCTCCAGTTCTTGTTCCTAAGTGTGTAAAGGTATTTTAGAAAGAGTAGAGTATGACAAAATTAAATGAGAATACTTTTGTTATCTCTTTTTATTTTTAAGTTGACTTTATCTAAAAATTATGTTTTTTTTTTTTTCAAATTGATTACTTATTATTATTTTATGGCATCGTAGTAAGGTAAAAAACTATGTTCTTGTTCTTCCAGTTAGTCCGTCAGCCAGCCAATGCGTTCATGCTGAACAACACTCTATTAGTCGACACGTTCCTGATGCTCAGCGCGTTCCTCTTCGCAAGACTCATGTTCGTTGAGTTGGATAAGCGACGCGGCAAGCTCAATGTCTTACCCATTCTGATCTTCCGTTATATCAGGTTAGTGTTTCAATACAATATCAGAAAGAAGTTTGGAGCTTGATATTCTATTTCAATCAGGACTATATCAATTCAAATATTTTCAACTATCTGTCACAATATACCCATAAAAACACATCAAAATCTAAAAAAACCATCAATTCCTAAATAGTAAAATTCGAATTAAAGACATTAAAAATCAAATAAATATCTAATAACATTTATAACAAAGGAAAAACCCAAAATACTTTGCACAGGAGCCACTGCCTTTACTAGGTTTTCATATAACTATTTCCTCTTTTTGCAAATAACAAGCTCTTACCCAATAAACTGCCATACACAATGAACCTCGCAGCCTTTGTAGTATGAAATAAGCCTTATTAACTGAACTCATTTCTGTAGGGCACAATACTAGCTCATTTCTCGTTTAGCTTTGGTGGGGTTCAGTTCTCAAAGTCCTTTTAATCCTTGTTAGAATTTTATTACATGGATGTTTTTAATCTAGATTTTGGAATTAATTATACTCGGAGAAAAGTATTCAGGAGAAAAGTGAATTACTTAAGGAAATATTTTGGTTATGGAAAATGTTAAAGTTTTGTTTTTTGGCATTATTTCTATAGAGATAAAAATAATCAAGAACATAGATAAATCTTTTTATTTTCCAAACATAAAATTCGATTTAAAATATTGTCCATCCCACGAAACGTTTACAGAACATTTTTCACACTTAGAAATTCCCAGAATTTTCTCAATGCAGCCCAAACCAATAAAACTGATTCATTGATTAAATCGTACATAATTATACCTCGTTTACCCACTCACCTTTAAATTAAATACAGCTTCATTAAACTACATGCTTAAAAGATTAACGGGTAATACAGGAACATCAAAGCAAGCTCATACTGATTGATTCGTGTTTGCTGGGAAATTGGATTTCGTTTTACCTTTCACAGCGTTGCTTGTCAAGTATTAGTCAATATCTGTGCGGTTTTCTAGGACGTTTTTATCGGATTTTCTCACTTTCAGACTAGTTGATTGATTTTGCCTATGTTTTTTATTTTTGCTTTGATCGTTTTATCAGGTTTCACTACTGTCTTTCAATGTAGAACTGATAAAAGATTTCGGAAATGGTACTATAATGGATGGGAACCACCAGATTTTAATAGCTTTTTGTTTCAGATAACGATGCTATATCTCCATAGAGGGATCAATACGCCTAATGAAAATATATTTATGATTTAATATTTAACGAAACTTTTTTCAGAGTAACTCCAGCATACGTGATCGTCATACTATTCTACATGACCTGGCTTCCGAAGATCGGTGAAGGGCCTTTATGGCAAGACAGGCTACAGTTGGAACAACAAAGATGCATGGATTCCTGGTGGACTAACATACTTTACATCAATAACTACGTCAATACTGATAAAATGGTAAGGTTACCTCAAATGACACAATATGTTATGGTCAGAAATAATTTTGAGAAAAACACATAAAAAAAATATAAAGAAATTGAGGAAAAAGCAAGTAATGCCTGTATTAGGAGACTTCACTCTTCCATGACCTGATTTGTATGTATTACAATTAAAAATTACTGTGTGTAATGGAAGAAATAAAATTAATTTTTTTTTTTTTTTTCCAGTGCATGTTCCAATCTTGGTACCTCTCCGTGGATACGCAACTGTTCTTCATTGCGCCGATCTTCATATACAGTTTGTGGAGGTGGCGTAAATTTGGGCCCCTGCTTATATCAATGGCCATCGTCATCTCACTGATTGTACCCACCGTGATAACTTATCAAGGTCAATTGGACCCAACGCTTTTGTTCTATGCCAAGTAAGTTCAATCTTTCTTTTAACTATTATATGTCTTACGAACTTTTTATTAGGTGTCAATATTGAATGAATTTTGTTTTGTTGCAGAGAATTTACGGATATTGTTTCGAACTATTATTTCAATGAAGCCTATATCAAAACTCATATGAAGTTGATTACTTACTTCATGGGAATCCTGACTGCGTACGTGCTTCATCGAGTACAAACAGAAAAGTGAGTTTCTTTATTTTAATACCTGTGTTTCCATATTCTATGTATCACTGTTTATGATTAGCATTCGAAAAAATTGCAAGAGTTGTAAAATATAGGTAGTTCATAGTCCAAATCAACAAACTTAAATGGATGTGCTAATGAAACGTTAAATTTCATTAACCCTGACTTTATTTGTATGTCATGTTGCTAAGTTCATTTTTTGACAGTAAGAGCTTATTTATATTGATTACTGAATTCCTATGTTTATTATGGAATATAAGATATTTAATGTATTATTTACAGCTACCAGTTCTCCTATATCCTGAAAACCTGCGCATGGATCACGAGCTTTGTTCTCGGCACTGTGACAATATTCACGGTTTCTCTTTTCTACCAAGAGTGGTACAAATACAACGTTATTGAGGCTGCTACGTACATTTCATTGCACAAACTTGCCTGGGGTATCGCTAACGGGTGGCTCATTGTTGCCTGTGCTACTGGGAACGGAGGTAAGATTTTAATAATTGTTACTTTGTTTACAAATTTCATATCCGACAACCTCCGTGATCGAGTGGCGTACCCACCGGTTTTCAAGGTGTCGTCTACTCCGAGGTCCCGGTTACGATCCCCGGACGTGTCAATGTAGAAATTTACTATTCCACATTGTCTCGGGTCCAGACCCGGGTGTTTGTGGTAGTTACCACAAATCTTAGTTGTCTCTGAATTCCATAACACAAGTGCTTTAGCTACTTACTTTGGGTTCAGAGCAATGTATGTGATGTTGTCCAAAGGACATCATCCATTTTGGTCCAAATTCAAAAGTGCCGGCCAACCAAAAAAAATGTTATATTCTGATAGAGCTTGTCCTTCTTAGCATTTCTTATCATGGCACCAAAGCTGTAGCACCGCTGCACGTGATTTTATCCAGGGTTAAAAATTCTGAATTTTCTTACATTTTTCGATCACATACCACGATATTATCGATTAAATCAATTTCTAAGAGGGCAGAGCTTGTCCTCCTAAGCATTTCTTAATATGGCACCAAAGCTGTACCACCGCTGCACTTGATTTTATCCAGGGTTAAAAATTCTGAATTTTCATACATTTTTTGATCAAATACCATGATATTATCCATTAAATGAATTACTAAACACAAATGAAATGTTCTGTTATGGATGCTAGCTCATAGTTAATGATGGGGGGTTGTAATAAATTCAGAGATTTTCTTTTTAAAGATGTTTAATGTATTTTATCGTCGAAAACGTCTTGCGTAAAAATTATATACTCTAATCCTAAAGCTGGTGGTTATATTTTGTAAATAATAATAATATAATAATATTCCGGGACAAAAGGCTAATAGGGTGCTGTTCTCACATAATGTGCATATTATTATGTGAGCTATGGACTACATTTACAAAATATAACCACCAGCTTTAGGATTAGAGTATATAATTTTTACGCAAGACGTTTTCGACGAAAAAATACATTAAACATCTTTAAAAAGAAAATCTCTGAATTTATTATAACCCCCAATCATTAACTATGAGCTAGTATACATAACAGAACATTTCATTTGTGTTTAGTAATTCATTTAATGGATAATATCATGGTATTTAGTCGAAAAATGTATGAAAATTCAGAATTTTTAACCCTGGATAAAATCAAGTGCAGCGGTGGTACAGCTTTGGTGCCATATTAAGAAATGCTTAGGAGGACAAGCCCTGTCCTCCTAGTAATTCATTTCATCGATAATATCGTGGTATGTGATCGAAAAATTGTATGAGAATTCAGAATTTTTAAACCTGGATAAAATCACGTGCAGCGGTGCCACAGCTTTGGTGCCATATTAAGAAATGCTTAGGAGGACAAGTTCTGCCCTCTTAGAAATTCATTTAATCGATAATATCGTGGTATGTGATCGAAAAATGTATGAAAATTCAGAATTTTTAACCCTGGATAAAATCACGTGCAGCGGTGCTACAGCTTTGGTGCCATATTAAGAAATGCTTAGGAGGACAAGCTCTATCAGAATATAACATTTTTTTTGGTTGGCCGGCACTTTCGAATTTGGACCAAAAATGTATAGAGAGTGGATGATGTCCTTTATAATATTTATTATATACCTACCTAATTTGTTCAAAAATATGTGCAAAATTTAATTGGACCTAGTATGTTACCTTGTGAAACACCTATCTAACTATGATGTTGTCTTACTTATTGTAGTTTAATATTAAGTATTTCATTGCAATTTAAACAAAGAAGTAGAGCTCTATCTAAACATCTAAAGATCGTTTATAAATACATTGCTATTGGCCACGTTTTACTCCTTTACGAGTTAATTCCCTCTAAGTAAAGCTTCAAGAAGTGTTAATGAAAATTTATTGAGGCTATTAACAACAATGTATCCGGAGAATATGGGTCACAGCTGCCGATTTATCGTTTTAAGCTTAAGTTTAGTTTTCTAGCTTACACTTATACGGTCAGCAAGTAATAAAACCTTTTTGAGATTAGAGTGGGTAATTTTCCTTTAATTTCACACTGACACTGTTTGAACGCCAAACTGTAGACAGAGAAAATCGCAATTGCTTTTGGAACAACTGTTGACCGACGTAGTGTTTAATAGTCTAAATAGTACCTACTCTACTTATTACTTTTCTCTATGATAGTACTTACTGAGTTTATTTTTCTACTTTTAGGAATCCTTGGAAAATTACTGACATGGAAGTTTCTAGCGCCATTCTCAAGACTGACCTTCTGTGCTTATTTAGTAAATGGAATAGTGGAATTGTATTACGTTGGCGAACTGAGGCATCCGTTGCACATCACTTTCTTTACAGTTGTAAGTATTGTCTTTCTCTATTATTTTGTTTTTATTACATTTACAGTGAGTACATTTTTACACGGTAATTTTTTAATTAGGTGATTTGTCTTGTTTGTGTAATGATTTTCCAAAGAAATATAAATAATAACTGTATTGCTAATAATGCGTTTGATATTAGACTATGATCCATAATAAAACTCGACAATGCAAATTGGAAATGAAATAATACATTTTCAGTATTTTTTTGTTCTTGACTTTCTGATCTTCAAATTAAATAAAGCTCTCGATATCTTCAAAGACTGTTTAATCTTGTACTACAGGAAAAAAATAAGGAGCAGTAATTACATTTTTTACAGTCGTAGCAATTTTGAGAACTTATGTGGTCCCAAATAAACAGGATGGCATGTCGTGTGACATGTCCATGTTCCCCAATAAGACACGTTCATTCTTTTGTGTCGTTAAAATCTACAAGATCAACGTTAATTACAACATTGTTATGTGATGAATCTGTTCCTAAGCGAGATTGTTCTTGAGATAAATATTGTATGTCATGTTTACTTATAGGTAGAGAACAAACAAATAATGAAGGTTGTTGTTGAAAAGCCTAAGGTTACTAGAGTAAATAGTTTTTCCAATATAAATGGATAATACTCCTTGGTAATGATTTGATGTGCTATTCATTTTGGAATGGAATGTCCATGAACTCCATATTCCAATAATGAATAGCATCTAGGCAGATGGTATTTATTCTTGGAATATCTATCCAAGGAAATGTGTACCTGCTTTTGTTTTTCCAGTCCGTATGCAAGGCCACGCAAGTCTTCAGTACCTGGTGATATTTTAGTATCCAAACAACTACTGAAAGCTCGCATCGTTGGATATTAAAGTCGTCGAGTATCAAAGACTTGCGTTGCCTCGTGTACGAACGGCCTAACTGTACAAGTGTACACACATTAAATGTATGAGATAAGCCCCATGATACAAGAGTTCTTATAAATGTTTCTTTCTGTATTATCTCCGACAAAAACAAACTGTACTGATCAACTTTCAGATGGCGAACGCGATATCCCACATAGTGCTGACGTTTTTCCTTGCCCTGTTTCTATGTTTAACCTTCGAGTCACCTCTGCATGGGATCGAGAAGATTCTACTAAGGATGTTTGGTATGTATCTTATCATCTGAACTTTATTAGGTCACTGTTATACATACAAAACTAAGAAAATAAATTCATTTTATATTTACTTGTTAGATAAATAAGTGGAATAATTTTTGAGGAGTCTTATATGCCCAAAGATATTCAAACTGACGCTGATCATTCGTGATGTTTACATGCCATTTACTGTTAATTTTTCCCGTATTATTTGTTTTTATAAAGCCATTTCTTCAAATTAAAATGTTCAAATATTCTGAATCCAATTCTCTAATTAAACATTTGAATATCTCAAACGCAACTTCAGTCAGATCAAAGGTCACATTTTCAACTTAACTAAAACAATTTTAGCAAAGTTAAAACTGCAATTACATGAATAGCATAAAGTTATTCAGTCATAAAAATGTAAATCAAAATTAATTATTCTTAATTCTTTTTTGAAATTTAAGCTTGAATTTTATTACACGGAATTTAATAACATGAACATTTAAATTTGGAACGGATTTATTTTTTTGCAATAGTTGTCAGAATATCTGACCAATCGATCTCAATGGCCAGCCACAAAATAGTATTAGATATTGAACGTTGAAGTATATTAATAAATATTGGCAGTCTATTATTGCTAATCTCTTTTACCTAGAACCTAATTCCATATTGGAAAAAAAGATTATCATTGTATTGGTTGTGGCCAGCCTGTGTTATGTGGCGGTTATTATTTTATTCAATATCTTTTCTATAATACACAATAATATTGTGCTGTACTGAACTTAGAATTTAATGATGATTCTATTAATTGGATTTCTCCAAAATACTTTCTTCTTATAAAGTACATTTTAACTAAGATGTTTATAAGGGCACTTTAATTTATTAAGCGTTTTATGTACTTTTTCAGCTCGTCCGGTGTTAAGTGACAACGCAAGAAAGGAAGATTCGGTGGAATCATCAAGACACACTAGTCAATCAAGATTAGAATCATAGCATCATACATAAAATACCTAGTAATAAATAGTATGCCAAAGTCCCTGTGTGATATTTACACAGACGATTTTGTCAGGTTATTCGTGATACCTCGATGTGACGTAGCAAATAAAACGTGATTTATTTTTGTAAATGGAATAGAAGCTTTTTTTTGTTTGGTTTAGAAAACAAATGAAGAACGAAATTTTGAAATTGGAGTGATTTGATTTTGGATTTTAATAAAAAAAAAACGAATGATATAAATAAGGCTGGCCCATGCAGCGTAAATTGAGGTATCGCGATAAAAATAATTATATGAAATTAAGATTATTTTAAACCAAACCAGGAATTAGGGTTGTAAGGTAGTAAGAATTTTGTAAATATTTTTTGTAACTAGGTTAAGTGTAATATTAGATAGATTTTTTATAATGAATACAAATTTTAATCCGTCCAGTTTAATTTTTCTTTAAAAAAGTTATATTATTTTGTCCGTAGATAGGTATAATGCTTATAAATATATCTCAAGTAATATCAGTATCGCAAAACCACTACGTAGGTATTATTATTTGCCATAAAATATAAATAAAAGTGACATCATTTCTCGCGAAGGTAAAGCCGTTCGTTTTTATTACAATAATTACAAATATACTGTAAATTTTTATACTTTACCAAATTACATACATTAAAATTTAAGCCTTAAGAAGAAGGGCCTAGGTTTCAAAATCGAATGGACCGTATGCTTAATATAGTCGGTGTAATAAATATGTTACAATTTTTCTTCTATAAAATGTTTTGAGTACTTTAAAACTGTTTTGTTTATGGCTACCCCTGTACATTTTTATTTGATAAGAAAAATATTAATGTTAACGTTGGTTCAAGATTTTCATTGAAACCATGTAAGGTATTTTTTCCGAAAAAATTATGATTGCTGTATCAGTATTTTGTAACATTCTATAAACAATAGGAAATTATAATGTAGTACATTGAAATGTAACTATTTTGAACGGATTTAATAATGACTTAATTTTTATTTTTTGAGGGATCATTGTCACTATAGTTATTTCTTTCAGTGGTCAATATGTTATTTACGTATTCATGCAATTGATTAGTTATCACATTATATTTAAAGAAATTTGTAAATACTATAAATGAATATCGCTCATTATTATAAGTTAAATCAAATTTGTCATGTATAGTGTTTAAATGTACCCAAGATTTTTATTTTGATATTAAAAAACTGTTTCTATAGTATTTTGTTTTAATAAACCTAGTCACCAAAAAATAATGCAAAATCGTGCGTAAAAGATTGTAAGCCAAATTCCAGGCACAATTTCATAGTGAGTTTATAAAATAAATTAAGGATGTTCTAAGGAATTGGACCTTGTGTCGTGGGCTGTTGCATCCACATCACATGCACAAAGAGCACCTAAACTTGGAAGTCTTGGAACCAACATTTGTGGATCAAAACGTTTGTCCTGTTTGGAGATCGAACCTGCAGCCTGTCCCGCATTAGCATGTATTAGCATTAGCATGGTGACCACCACTTGGCTAACTGTGCATCCAACAAATTATTAAACAGAATTAAAGACACCTACACTATTGCAGATTATAAGTTAGTAGCATATTGGATCTTATTTATAAAATAATAAGTAGTGTTAAAAGGAAAACCACTGATGATTTAAACTTTACAATATATTATCACTAGCTGTACCCGCGACGTTGTTCGCTTATATCATTCATCTTTATGCATAAATATTTTGACTGTTATATAGAAGGCCACCAACACGAACTGCCTACTGCGAGTAACTTTCCGTATGGCACAAATAAATCGAATTCAGGGTGTTCTTTATGAATATTTAAAAATGTATAAAACACATTTTCAAAACTCCAACACATTGTTTTGCTGGATTCATGTTCCTATGAAGTCCACTATTCGATACCTATGTATGTTACAGTAAAAGCTTGAACTAAGGTAAACCTTACGATAATAAAAGTAAGTATTTCTGAAGATAGGACGATTTTTTTAGGCTCTTACCATTCGAATTTAGTAAATGCTAGGTTTTACCGCTGTCAGCTGGTAAATGTTGGTTTTAGGTATAACACAATGAGTAGTCAACTGGTTCTTAAACGCCTAGCAACGTTGACGTCATCGTCTATAAATAGAACGTAATTGTTAATAAAGACTAATTTTGAATAACATATGTCGTCGCTCGCTTCGCTCGCTCTGTTCCAAGGTCACAATATCTAACCTAACCTAACCTATTGATCTCTGTCACAAAGTCGAACCTAACCAAGCAATGGCTTTCTGGGCATATTATTATGTCGGTTTTATACTAAGTCGAGGGTTTGATTTGCACTCGACAAATAGGTTCGGCTTTGTGACTTTGTAGGTTAAGTTTGACGATTATGCTGACATATTTTGTTTTTTTTTTTGTTACAATTATGTTTCTTATGCCATAGTTCTAATTAATACAGTAGTCCCTAGTAAGACTGCGCGAGATTTTGGTTCAGAACTCCGAAATTCGAAATTCTATATCAAGAAATACTGAACTACGCATTATAATTGAGAGGGGATGTCAGATAGGCAGTGACTTCATGTTAATAAGGAATACCTGAGACCCATGAGACTGAAAGAGGAGGTAGTTACAAAAAGTTGACGTAATGTATTGAGAGGCGCAGGGGCAGAATTACCAAAACTGTGTTTAAAATTATTTTTAACTGTTTAGAAAAATAAGTAATAGCTGACCAAGGACAATCTCATTTTACCCTTATAAAAGACGGAGGCTATATCCCTTACAATAAAGTCACTTTATTCTGCCCAGCATAAGGTGAGGGGCTCAAATACCGTACGTATATATTTTAAAATGTAGAGAATTCGATAGAAAGTTTATTTTACTTAAGGTTTTGAGCCAACCTTTCGGTAATTGGATACAAAAACTTTATGAAATTTAAACAAATAAACAAAAAATCTTACACGCATCAAAACGTACATGAGTAGCCAGCTATCTTATAATGAGTATTTAAGAGTTCGCACAAACTAAAGATTGTGTTTTAAAAATATTTTTGGATAAAAACAATAATAAATAACAAATACAAAAAAAATCTTGTCCATGGAATACTATAGGCGACCAACAGAAAACATTGCACATTACGTTGGAAAAATAATTTAAAAAGTGGATTAAAGTTTTTAACCATCTTTAAATAAAGTTATCTATGAGAAATCTTATGTTGTCAAGTGAGAAGTAACTGAGTGTTAATGTCCTGGCCATAGATATAAATCTATTATTAATTTACAGTATAAAATATGCTTGATCAGCAATGAGCAACTAACTTACCTATGGGAAAATAGTGAATACAAACACAAAATAATTTTAACAAAATTCTAAAACAGGCGTCCCTTTTTTAGCATTTTGTTACAATTATTTTGTTAGTTAAACACAAAAAGCGTTAGCTCTACTGAGATTTGAACTTGAGTAACAAAACATTCAAACTTATATAAGAAAATGGACGCAAAAAAATACACAAACATTGACAACTGGATTTGAACTTGCAGCAGTAACATTAAAATCTATTCGTTCAACCACCAATCTGTTTACTACGACAGCTAGTTTTCCGAAAAGTATGTTCTATTTCAATCAAAATGAAGTTATTTGATCGCTATGGCTACCTGAGTCTGCCTAGTTACTCCTTGTTTATATGTCAATAATACCAATTTACGTGTGCAGATGAGAAAATGATTTTAGAAATTTAAAGCTCCATCCCTTATCAGCTAAATGTAATAGCATGCTTAAACATAGCTAACAACCGTCTACGATTTTCCGAACACTGTATTGTATATGTAGGTATATTATATATGTATTAAAGAAAATGTAAAGAAAATGCACAACTCCATCTATGAATTTTAAAAACAACTATTAACCTCGCCAACATGATCAAATTTAAATTATTTATATCCAAAAAGGGCTTACACGTGTAATTCGACTTGATGTTTTTGAAATCTCATAGATGGCGCTGCTTTAAAAATGTCTTGATACTACCTATATTCATTTATGTTTATCGGCCTAAGTTACTTATATTGCGTGATTTTTATAGTTTAAAGCTAGCTTATAACATGGTCAACATAAGAACAACATTCAAATATGCGTCGTTAGATTACACGTTGTTACAGAATGCGTTAAAAAAATAAAGGTTCACTGCTCGTTCCCCATAAGTGATAGCGTGATAATATGTAGCCTATATGTTGACCCGACTTCTAAATAATATTCGTGCCAAATTTGAAGTAAATCCATGCAGTACTTTTTGAGATTATCCCGGACATACATACAGACAAACAGACAAACAGACAAACAGACAAAAATTCTAAAAACTATATTTTTGGCTTCGTTATCGATTGTAGATCATACCCCAAGTATTCTTTTAAAAAAATATTCAATGTACAGTTTTGACTTTGTTATCATTTTATTATATGTATATATAAGATAAGGATGGATACAACGTTACAATTACAATACTTTTAAAGGCCAGCGACGCCATATTGCTTATTATTAATTTATACAATGCAAGAAACTACTACCACGAGAATCGCACGCGCCGCCATTATCCAATGCTCTCTCTAGTGTTGTCAGTTCATCCGGTAATAGTGACGCGACGTATAGTCGATTCTAATTTCGGTTAACAGTAGGTACCAATAAAGTGTCTCGGATAGCACGTTAAGCCGTAGGTCCTGACTGTCATACATTGATCTTTGACAGTCGTTAAGTCAATTCTGACAACCAGTCTTACTATAGGATACTGGATTACCCAGTAAAATGGGTTGTGGAAGTCAGATAGGCAGTCGCTCCATGTAAAATACGGTATTCAGCTGAATCCAGTAAGACTGGTAGACTTTATAGGTAGGTGAAGTAGGTACCAATAAAGTGGCGGTAGCTGCCCTTTTATCTATATATTAGATCAAATAGATATTTCCGATCCTTATGAAGAATCTACATGTAATTTAAACTAAGTCGGATCATTTACAGAACATTTTTCCGGTTCAATGCGAACGTTATCCTAATGAACGTTTACCAGTTAATTAACTTGGAGTTATTTAGTAGCGGTAAATGGGACTAAAGCCACTGACTTATAAGTAATTAAGGCTTTTTTGTTACTGACATATTAATATTCGTTATGGTTAATTAGATAAGTTGTGTTTAGAAGTAATAGGATGAATTGCAATTCGGTGGTAAGTGGTAACACTTTTACAGTAAGGCTGTCCTTTTTAATGCGTGTAGTGATAATGTAAGTTTTAGCTTAATTAACTTTCGGTATCGTTATTTGCAAGCAAACAAGCCCGTTTTTAAAACATAGATAGGCAAATTATTTAATCAACTGTAATGCAATGAAGGAACACTTTTGATTAAACCTTTTGAAATTATAAACCAGTGAACATAAAGGTTTAAGAAATAAGAGGGAAGGAGAGAATAATATTACTCACAATGGTCCCGCCTAAACAGCAAGTGGATGGAACATAGTACCTAACCCAAAACATTACGCCCTATTACATAAGATCGCCCCCACCGAACCATCCAGTCATCTGCCATCCAAAATCTAAGCGCAACACAAAAGCAACATGGCTGCGGAGTTTAATTTATACGTAACAGTTTCTGTTCTATGCATGCCAGCCATGATCCGGCGAAGATTATGCAAGTTTGCAAATAGTTGATGGGGTATGCACTTACCCAGTAAGCCAGTAACTTTGAGTAATTGAAAACTGTCCAACTTCGGCCTTGGGCCCGAACACTTGAGTGCATTCACTGGTAACACAAATATTGGAGTTAACTCGTTTATACTAGATGGCGTTGTAGTTTTGGGGTTTGACGATAGATGGCGCTCTTTTGTGGCTGACTTTCGAGTGATAATATTACACGTTAACCATTGAAGGCATATTTAATAGGTACAACATAAAAATAATGAAAAGGAATTAATATATTTTTGGTCGATAATTTTAATATTTCATTAGATAGTAGGTAGAACTTTTTGGCTTCGATGAGAAAAACAATTTCATATTCAGGTACGAGCTCTTGGAAAATAAACACACTTATGGCATTTGATTGATTATACATAATACGAATAATAATTTACTGCAATGACTATATTTATTAAGCTTTAGATTAGGTACCTGTTTATGCAATATACACACATACACGCATTATAACATGTATATGTACAATGTACATATAATATATGAACAGTATATTATTATGTAAACATAACAAGCTAACGCAAACAAAACTACCGAGGGTTATAATACCATGTCACTCTATTTGATATCGTATGCTACAATTTTTCAGTTGCATGTAGGGGAGAATTGAATATTTCGTAGCGATATCTAATGTACAAATTAAAGAGCCGTTAAGGTAAATGCATGTTTTTGCGTAATGCCCTAAACACACTATAACACTAAAACTAACTAAAACGCACAATAACACTAAAATGTATTTAATAAAAATGTAAGAATATATTATAGTTTGGCAATAATGAGATACGAGTAAAAAATGTTTTGATAACATTAAAAATATAATTAATTTATATCAAACTAAAGTAGTTAATTTGTTTACAAAGTCTAAGTGCTGTAGTAATTTTATGAGAGTAGACAAAATTGAAATAATTTAACAAGCGATTTGAGAATAGCGCCCTCGGAAGCGTTTGGGTGATTTTATGCTGCCTGACGTATCGCGAGGAGCGGGTCGGCGCGGCGGTTTGGCACACTGTTATACTATGACATGTTTACTTTTAGTTAGAGAAAATCCCTTTAAAGCGAGATCTTGGACTCTCAAACTAAGGAAGTTAAATGTTATGGTTTCTAATGTTTTGTAATAAGGGATATGTCAATATTAAAATTATTAATAATAGCTTTAAAACAGTATTCTGGACTGAAGCTTGTATTAAGCAACTTTTCACGGAAATATCTGGCTTTTATTTTTCAGTGTTAGAGTAATACTTCCTGATGAATTCCTTCCTTGGTCATCGAAGGAAGATTGAAGTAGTTACTGAATGGCTCAAAATTGTAAGTAGACTTTCCTGAAATCACTTTATCCTTGCACAAGTACATACCTACAAACACATTTATTAGAAGCGTCAATGTAAATAATTTCTCACAAAGATTTCCATATTCGCGGAAATTTGATCCACTTCTCATCGTATTAATATGATACACTCGCTCAGATATTATATTATGATGTAACATCGCAGATATGTGGTTCATTTCTATGGATTCTTCAAGGAAACCCCTAATATGTACCGGTACCATTTGTTGCTACGAGTGAAGTGGGACGATATTAATCATTATCGTGTGCTTTTATAATAGAGTACAATATGAATCGTGTATTTATTTTTGAATCTATTGTGATCGGTTTTTATTTATATGCAGAAGTCAAGAAGTGACGCAAAATTGAGATCAGAGCAGAATAGAAAAAAAATGAATGTAAATTATTTTTGCAACTAGTAACGCATATTCGTTTAGCAAAATTCTTATGTGTTATTTCATTGAAAAAGTAATTTACAAATTATGTCTAAGTCTAGGTATGTAAACTTCACATTATTTGTACTATTAGAGCTGAAATTGTTGCTAACCAAGAAAGTCGAATCCCTGATTCGCTTCCCGCTCCCAGTATGACATGGAACAAAGATAGGACAGGAAACTTATATTGGGTCGCAGAGAAAGCTGCGTAAAACGTTATCGCGGAGAAACAACCGGCTTACAAGTTCCTTCTCTTATCTTTTATCTTTTGTCTAAACAACAGCGGCCATGTTTATACGTTCTGCCGCTCAACTTGTTGGAACTTGCCATTTGTTAAATTAAAACGCTGCCTCACTTCCGATTTGAATTTGTTTTGCTTTGCTTTTTTGACTTGCTATACGTTACACGGCTATCACGGTTATAGTACCTACATGCAGTTACTTTGAATATTGGAAAATTATTTCTCCCTTTAACTATTTTGTTGCAACATTCATTAAAACTAATGTACCTACCTAGCTTTTAAAAAAAAACTATTAGGTACGGTGATCTCAACTATTGAGACTTTTACCGTCTGCGTTCGTCGTCACTCCATCATAATGAGGGTTCTGTTAAGTTTGCTTCTTCTACATGTCATTGTTTTTAACTCAGTTATAAACTGAAATCATGCTCTCCTGTCTTATTACTTTGCACTAGACGACTATTTTTTTTTAAAGTGGTGACATTTTCATACTAGCAAAGCGCCGAAAGTACCAAGATTATAAATATGAGAAGGTTATAACTAAGTCAGTGTACGTCATAGCAGTGCAGCAGCGGTAAGATACTGGCGCTGCAGGGAATGTAGCCCGAATAGTATGCATTTTGTAGTACAATACGCTGGCTCAACAAAGCACGATATATCGCTGCGCCGCAAATGCAATCTACTTTTACGTACCTATAGGTTACGTTGTCGTGTATAATTCCTCTTAAATTATTTGAAATTGATGTGCAGTGCTAATAGCCTGGCAATAATTGCAATTTATACAACCTGGAAGAAATTTTGATTTGACTATTATGTGCTCCTAATTACAGGTCTTTGGCTGTACATACTTGATGATTTTTATTAGAAAAAAAATAAAAATAAAATAAGTTATGGCACAATTAAAATGGTACATAGTTATAGGTAGGTTTATGTGAATTATGAAAATTGTGTATAAAATAAAACTTCGTGACTTGCTGTCTACAAAAACATGTGTATTGATTCTGAATTCTTATATTGCCTTTCGAATTTATCCAATGTAAATCGACTTTTTTTCTGGCTTTTTACTTTCTATCGTCAATATAACAATCTTTTTTTATTTATAGGTAATCCATCAGTAAATAATCTCCCCAGATATTCTATATACCATACATAGCTCCAGCGACGCAGTAGGTAATGCGTTCACGCTTGCAAGCCGTTGCGACAGATACGCCGTATCGTATGACACGCCCTTATACGTGACGTCAGCGATACATTGTAAACTGAGCTTTTCTGTCCGGTTGTGAAAGAAATGCTGATACAATAATGTTATTTAATGCCATAAATTGCAATAGCATGAAGATCGTTTATTAAAAGGCAAGGAAATTACTTTGCAATGTAATAATATTCCAATGTAATCTGCGAGTCTTTATGTAATAAGCTTTTCCACTATCTGGTAATACCACTCATGGACTCCACGAGACAGGCTCGACCTAGTGTGGAGTTCATAAGCAAATTGTTTCCTTTGCGTCTTACTCTTGTCTTCGTAAACCTATAATTATAGTAACGTAGAGTTTAAGGAATTGTAAACACTGTTTTTTGGCAAATAAACATTATTTTTATTAATGTTACATAAGTCAAAAACATACGCAACACTTTAATTTATGCTACAGAAATAATATTTTGTTATGTATGTGGCCTGACTATTTTAAGAAAAAATATGTATATAAGAAAGTTTTAAAAATGCAACTAATAACCATACCTACTTAAATATTCCTAAATACATATACCTAAACTACAGAAAAAAAACACCTAGAGACTAGAAGTTAAGGTACAGAATATTAAATTAGTTAAAATATTAAGTAAGTAGCGACAAAATTGGCGACACCTATGTTCACTTATTGTTTCTTAAGAAATACTATGTACTCGTGCATTATTTTCAATAACCGTCCTAAAGATATAAGACAGGACTTCATTCAAACACTAATACTTCAAACAAAGCAAAAACACACGAACATCAATATACTCAACCCACACATCTACTTAAGAAGCTCATAACCTAATGTGTACGGTGTCGAGCAAAAAAAATTACCAGCACGAAACTTAAACAAGTTCGCGACAGAAGCGAATTAAAAGGGCCAACCACGCGTGTACGTAACTTTTTTTACCCTTTTAGACTTTGCAACACCTGCGTTGCTTAAATTATGTAAATACAATTTAATTCGAAGTCCTTTGTAATCTTTTACTTTCAAATTTCGGGGAAATTGACTTATTTAGGCATACGAGTTGCGAGTATTTTTTTTTTATGAAAAAAGGTGTTTTTGTTTTGCCTTCTTTGCATAGTACTGTATTATGTTGATTTGTTTATGTATAAGTGGGTAAAAATGGTCTCGTGAGTGGCGATTGTAGCCTTTGAGATGAATTACAATTTCCCGGAAGAATTTTTTACCGGGAATTACAAAAAAAAACATATTTTCATGAGGTTTTTTCAAATGAGTTCTAAATACAAGTTTAAATAAGATAAGAAAATAGTTTTCTTTAAAATAAAAATAATTAAACTTGGCAACGCATTTTTGTTAGTCTGCATTTTAGAATGTCGTTTTTTACTTGGTATTTTACCCATAGCAAATACTAGGACTTGATCTATTAGGCTAGTGAGAAAAATAAAAAGTAAAGTTTTTTTTTATATAAAATTTTATTCTAATAGGTATAGGTATCACAGACCATGGATGTCGTTTCAACTAATGCAGATTATATATAAAATTTTCTCATTTCTTCAAGTTCATATAAACATCTCAACAACGCAATACCTATCTACTTACATTTAATTCCAAACTGTTTCGTTTTGTACTTCATAAATAACCCAATTGATCACAACCCCGATTTACTCAAGTACTTTATTCGCTTCAAGTATAAAATTCATTCTAATACGTCTAGACTCTAAACTAATGAAAAGTTGAAATAGACAAACAACTGCTTTTTAAATACGAGGAAAATCCTTCAAAAATTTAATATTTCATTATAAAATTTATGTAGAGTGATTGTACACTACACATTTTAACATAATTTATTCAGTTTGAACAAAATCATTTTCACCTGTGATAATACTCCCTGTTGTTGTATTAAAATTTATCTCATCACAATTCAGTCGTGTTTCGTTGAAATCCGTACTGTTTTTACTGCGAGACATTTTAATAATGAAATGTTTTAATTATTTGAATAGTAGGTATTCGTTTTAAATAATATGATTGTCAATTGTTTGGGGTTTTTCGGTTGGATATTCACAATTTACGGATACGAGATATTTTATACAATAGGATACTTTATACCCTAAGTATTTACTTTTATATAACATACCATCACGCCTGTATCCCCGAAGGGTTAGGTAGAGGTGTACCAATGTACACCCACAGTTCGCCGGTATGTTTAGGTCCCAATTAATAGGGGGCGAGCCTATTGCCACTAACCGGGCACAAATCCAAACTCCGACCTGCTACTGAGAATTTCATAGATAAACCCAATAACACCTTGGTCGACTTGGGAATCGAACCCAAGACCTCTAGCGTAGCAGTCGCGCTTAGTACCACTAGGCCAACGAGGCAGTTTATCTATCTTTATATATTGTTTTAAGAGATAAATAAATAAAATTATTAATATAGTTATATAAGCAATGCCTTATAATTGATCTGTACAAAGTACATATTACATCAAAAATATGATCTTTTAAAGAAGATAATCTACTTACGGTACTATAGCGCATTGTGCAGCCTAACTAAGACGAGATGTGCTAGCAAGGCAAGATCATAGAGGCATAAAGTCCTGAAACTGTTCTTCAAGATCGAATCCAAAAAGGCTGAGTTATTTCTTTTATAATAATATTTTAATTTTATACACTAAATAACTCACCAAACAAAAACACAAAAAATGGCCGCAGTCAAGCGTTATCATTCTCTCAATATTACTGCGTTAGTAAAATGCCATCCCTTACCAAGCATTCAGAGATGTCTGTTAATATCGCAAGCCATCCAAGGCATTTCAGATGTTAGTACATTTATTATGAGCATACGTGGAATTGTGTCATTCTATTTGCACAACTAAATAGAGGCTCGGAATGTAATATTTTTTAGAAGGTTTGTTATCCCGTGGTAGTACCTACGTACTGAGTTTGTTTGGTTTATAGCCTAATACAATAAATAGTAAAGAGCAATTGTTTCCTGGTCAAAAATATACGATTTGTTTTCTTCTGATAAGAATACGAAATTCTATCTGCCGAACATAAAAAAGTGTTGTTTATGAAATGCACTCTCTGGAAAAAAAAGAAAATAAATAAATGCGGACAACATCACATACATTGTTCTGAACCCAAAGTAAGTTGCTAAAGCACTTGTGTTATGGAATTCAGATACAACGAAGGTACCACAAACACCCAGACCCGAGACAATGTACAAATGTGATTTTCTACATTGACCCGTCCGGGGATCGAACCCGGGACCTCAGAGCTAGCGACACCTTGAAACCGGTGTGTACGCCACTCGACCACGGAGGTCGTCTAAATGAATAACAATCGACTTTTGAATTTAAATTTTTAGTAGCTTGTCGCTTTTCGACGCGTAATATTGGATAGTAAACCTGAGCCGAAACTACATGCTACTCGTGAAATAGTTTCCATTCAGAGAGTTAGATCAACTGACGTTTCGATGTTTCGCCAATACCGATCCGGATTTGAAGTTCGACCGAATAAAAATCGTATCGCCGATGCGTTTTTGTTTTTATTTTTTTCAATTTATAAGTCTACCTTATTGTTTTGGATTTCCAATTCCAGTGCGACACTTCGATTGGGTTTATTGAAGAGCACATAGATATATTTTTTACATTGTACTGTATGGAGCTGAAAAGAATAAAAAGATTTTATTCGTTTAATTTTTGAACTGAAAAACGAGCTTTAGTAACTAAAAGCTTGTTAACGTTGCAGTCATTAGTGTGTTTATTTTTACCAGTTTTAGTTAACCTGCGTTGGTGTCGATTTTTCGTGGAAACGCTCAGTTGTGCAAAAACACTATTCTCTTTATAATTTAAATTGTTTATATGACTTTATACAAGGGTTTCCTAGTGCCAAATTAAAGAAGTATATTAGGTACTCTCGCAAGAATTGATTGCCAATTTTATTACATCAAAGAACTCAAAATTTCAGTCACATTAAATAGCTTGTTACCAATCCAGTTCACTGCATCAATAAATAAACGTACAACCGTTCAAATTCACTGAATAACATAAAATGGACGCAATTACTCAGAACGGGGGCAACTCATGATGAGCACTCTCATCTCTCATCAAATAATTCCAGAATGTTCCGCACTTAGTGTTCGTCTATCATTTACACCATTGATAGACAAAGAGCTCTCCCGAATTCCGCTGTTAAAGTCAAAATGACTTTTACGCAATGCGGACGTCCTCTCAAATGGACGTGTGTCGCGATTCTCATATTGAGGGCAATAAGGATCGACGTAATTATGGCTGAGTAGGGTTCAATGCTGTATGAAAAATAGGTGATGCGATATTTGAAAAATAAATTGTGCAAGCTGAATAAATAATGTTTACAGTTGATAGAGCTTTGTAACGTTGCAAGGCTCATGATGTACAGTGAGTTACTAGGTTCCTAGGATTTTTTTTGCGTTTATTTTGTAAATAGTTGGGGTTCTTATCATAACTATCAAAGAGTACATAGCTAGAAAATGCATTAATTTACTTAAAAATAATTATGTAGACGGTTTTTTTAAGAAGGTGTAATAAGACTGTTTCCCAAATCTAAATTTTTGCTGTATGTATAAATTGTCATCACATTGATTTAATGCCGAACCAACCTCTTGTAGTCAAAGAGAATTAACCAAGAAACCAACAACACCACCAACCACCAACAAGAACCAACATTTTATATTTTCAAAAATAGCTCGACTTGGCGGGTGCAATGTAGTGTGACACCAGATTGTAGGATCAAACCCAGGATTAAATTAACGGCATAATTAAATAATTGCAATTAAATTGTAATTTCCACAACCTATTCCGAGATCAAAGCTATTTGAAAACATAGTCGGGAAGCAGTCAAAAGAAAATTTGCACTAGCAAGAGCCTGGGGGCTCTTAGACAGGGAGCTCCTCTAAAATTTATTATTACAACCTACGCTCGAGTACTTTGTGCCTAAACGCCTACGTGATTGTATATGACAGGGTATGTGTAGAAGGTAAACTTTGATGAATTGATGAAAAGTGTTATAAATGTAAGATTATTTTTACCAGGTTGACGAGTTGATAAAGGTTGCGGGAACGTGCTGTTTTGAAGTGGCGCTAGTTTGAGGTACCTGGCAAACCAAGTAAGAATTGCACGATCATTTGTTCTGTGTCTGGCTGTAATTTATCTATAATATGTATGTATTTAGAAATATATAAGTATGTTTATCAGTTGTCTGGTAACAATAAGACAAGCTCTGCTTAGCTTGGGATCGGATAACCGTGTGTGAGTTGTCCCGGAATATTATTATTATTAATCTAGACACACGGCAGTGTGTCCGCCAAGTTCGAGCAAAAAAAAGCGACACACCGGCCGTGGGTTATATTACACGAACCATTTCGGGCCAATTTCGACCACCCTATAACTCAAAACATATTTTATCTACGCATATGAAATTTCGAGTGTCTGTTGACATCCCCTTAATTGTCTAGAATACAAAATTTCATCATTCTACCTATAGCAGTTCTTGAGATATTGACGTCAGAAAATCGCTATTTTTACTATACACTCACTGACTCATCAAAAACCTAGACCACTTCCAATGGTCGTACTGACTTGAAATTTGGCATGGAGATAGGTCTTAAGGTCAAAGTAAAGGGAAAAATCTGAAAACGGCCAAGTGTGAGTCAGTTTTAAAAATAGCGAAGGTGTAACTTTGTTCTACTATGAAGTCATAATGAACTAAATGGGTCTATCTTCCAATGGTCGTACCGACCTGAAATTAGGCTCGAAGGTTTGTCTTTAGGTCGAAATAAAGTAAAAATCTGGAAACGGCCAAGTGTGAGTCAGTTTCGAAAACAACGAATGTGTAATTTTGTTCTACTTATGTAGGTATGGAGTGGAAATGAGATAAGACTTATTTAAATTTAGATACATACCAATTTAAGACAATACATGTTTGTCTTACAGACAAGAACAATAAAATAAAAAATTTCACCACTCTATGTGTGTCTGTTGCGGGAACCGAACCCACGATTTACGAAGTGCAAAGCAGGTCACTAGGTACACTAGGTGCGCTAAATCAGTCAAACAAAAATGAAAAGACTATTTTTTCTCGCATAGTCTAAATAATTTCTAATTTTACAACTAAGTAGAATGAGACATTTCCTAAAGCAAAAGTGATAAAAAAATAATAAAAAACCTACACCTAACAAAAATAAATGAAATCCTATCAAAAACATAAATGTGAAAGGCTGCCAAGTTCGATACTATGGGAATGCTTCGCCTATAAAAGAAGTGAGATCTGAATAAGTACCAAGTTCCATAAAAATACCTCAAATCATAAATAGTTATAGGAATGCACACTTGATTTCCAGCAGTTTTTAAGGTACATTTTGAATAAGTATCACGTTACATAGAAATACCTAAAATTTTAATAGTCAGAGAAACGCACACTGGTTTTTTTAGCAGTTTCCTTATAACATTGATTATTTTCAGTACTTTTTAATGATGTTACTTGGCAAGTTTTAATAGAAAATTATATACTTGACACATTGCAGTCCAAAGGTGTCGATTCATTGCATTGAAAAGGTGTGTGGTGTGTGAAAACTTGCCAAGTAACATCATTAAAAAGTGCTGAAAATAATAAATGTTATCAGGAAACTGCTAAAAAAACCGGTGTGCGTTTCTCTGACTATTAAAATTTTAGGTATTTCTATGTAACGTGATACTTATTCAAAATGTACCTTAAAAACTGCTGGAAATCAAGTGTGCATTCCTATAACTATTTATGATTTGAGGTATTTTTATGGAACTTGGTACTTATTCAGATCTCACTTCTTTTATAGGCGAAGCATTCCCATAGTATCGAACTTGGCAGCCTTTCACATTTATGTTTTTGATAGGATCTAGACACACGGCAGTGTGTCCGCCAAGTTCGAGCAAAAAAAAGCGACACACCGGCCGTGGGTTATATTACACGAACCATTTCGGGCCAATTTCGACCACCCTATAACTCAAAACATATTTTATCTACGCATATGAAATTTCGAGTGTCTGTTGACATCTCCTTAATTGTCTAGAATACAAAATTTCATTATTCTACATATAGCAGTTCTTGAGATATTGACGTCAGAAAATCGCTATTTTTACTATACACTCACTGACTCATCAAAAACCTAGACCACTTCCAATGGTCGTACTGACTTGAAATTTGGCATGGAGATAGGTCTTAAGGTCAAAGTAAAGGGAAAAATCTGAAAACGGCCAAGTGTGAGTTAGTTTTAAAAATAGCGAAAGTGTAACTTTGTTCTACTATGAAGTCATAATGAACTAAATGGTTCTATCTTCCAATGGTCGTACCGACCTGAAATTTGGCTCGAAGGTTTGTCTTTAGGTCGAAATAAAGTAAAAATCTGAAAACGGCCAAGTGTGAGTCAGTTTCGAAAACAACGAATGTGTAATTTTGTTCTACTATAAGTAGGTATGAGGTGGGAATGAGATAAGACTTATTTAAATTTAGATACATACCAATTTAAGACAATACATGTTTGTCTTAAAGACAAGAACAATAAAATTGTTCACCACTCTGTGTGTGTCTGTTGCGGGAACCGAACCCACGATTTACGAAGTGCAAAGCAGGTCACTAGGTACACTAGGTGCACTAAATCAGTCAAACAAAAATGAAAAGATTATTTTTTCTCGCATAGTCTAAATAATTTCTAATTTTACAACTAAGTGGAATGAGACATTTCCTAAAGCAAAAGTGATAAAAAAATAATAAAGAACCTACACCTATCAAAAATAAATGAAATCCCATCAAAAACATAAATGTGAAAGGCTGCCAAGTTCGATACTATGGGAATGCTTCGCCTATAAAAGATGTGAGATCTGAATAAGTACCAAGTTCCATAAAATACCTCAAATCATAAATAGTTATAGGAATGCACACTTGATTTCCAGCAGTTTTTAAGGTACATTTCGAATAAGTATCACGTTACATAGAAATACCTAAAATTATAATAGTCAGAGAAACGCACACCGGTTTTTTTAGCAGTTTCCTGATAACATTTATTATTTTCAGTACTTTTTAATGATGTTACTTGGCAAGTTTTAATAGAAAATTATATACTTGACACATTTCAGTCCAAAGGTGTCGATTCATTGCATTGAAAAGGCGAAAAGGTGTGTGGGGTGTGAAAACTTGCCAAGTAACATCATTAAAAAGTGCTGAAAATAATAAATGTTATCAGGAAACTGCTAAAAAAACCGGTGTGCGTTTCTCTGACTATTATAATTTTAGGTATTTCTATGTAACGTGATACTTATTCGAAATGTACCTTAAAAACTGCTGGAAATCAAGTGTGCATTCCTATAACTATTTATGATTTGAGGTATTTTATGGAACTTGGTACTTATTCAGATCTCACATCTTTTATAGGCGAAGCATTCCCATAGTATCGAACTTGGCAGCCTTTCACATTTATGTTTTTGATGGGATTATAGTTACCAGCATTGGAAGTTCAAATACTTAGATGATGAGAACGATATATTATAAATGTCAATTTAGATCTGACTGTTCGAATAGCCGAATGTTATAAGTATCAAGATGCCATCTAGGCACGAAAAAATAAAATAAAAGCAAACATTATTTTTGAGAGACCTTCTTAGGGTACGTTTAGACGCAGGTATAACCGCAAGGTACTAGTAATGAGCCGTTTGTCCTTTCTTTGCACAGTGGAGCAATTACTTTGATGTGAGCTGCGCAGGGTTGTATTATTATACCCTATCGAATAATCTAACGCTTTATAAAAGCAAGTAAATTAGGTAATGGCTATTCTAGAACAAACACGAAATTGGGTCATCTGGTTAATTATAAATTACATTATTTGGGCAGCAATAACAGAGATTTATACATGAGTAATTAAATTCTGTGGAACCAAATAAAGTGTAATTTATAAGTCCAAATATATCAAAACATATATACCTAAGTAGACAGGGTGTTAAGAAACCCCTGTCCGATCCGTTAAGGTGTTGTTAGGTATCGATATCTGATTACAAAAATGTGGGAAAAAATGGAAAAAAAAAGAAAAAAACTCGTGAGTGACTTTCGGCGTTGTCACAGATGATACCTAATTGCCAAACAAAAGGCCCCCAAAAATACCGACGAAATAGGTGTTGTAGTTTTGTTTTATTCTCAAATTTAGGGAATTTCGGGACAAAAAATGGTTATTTCATAATCCATTATTATTGTTTCTGTCATGAATTTTCCAAGTTTGATATTTTATTTGGGCATGTGATTGTGAACCCTCTATGACCCTTTCGGGTCGGACAGGGGTTTCTTAACACCCTGTATAACTTATAAGTAAACAAATAATGCAGATTTAACCTCTTCCGTAAAGTACTCGTACCTACCTGGTAGTTAAAAGTATCTAAATAAAGAAATACTCACAATTTATTATTTTACTAAAAATGTTTGCCAAAGCGTACTCATCTCGTGATATGAAACTAAATTGAATTGACACTGACAGATATTGATTAATAATATCGCCAGAGTGACAATTCAATTTGTTAAAAAAATACTAAATAAATGCTCTTTGACGAACAGTCATCGAATTAGGGCATTAAATAAAATTAATATTTTTGTTGGAATACTTTTAAATGCTTAATTAATAATACTGGTAGATTATATTCCGCATTTGTAGTATGTTTGAAAAATATATATTTACTAGCTGTACCCGGCATGCGTTGCAATGCAATTTTTTCTACCTAGCACCTGCCTACTACCTACCTACTACCACTTAGGGGTATGAAAAATAGATAGTAGCCGATTCTCAGACCTCAGATCGGTCAAGCCGTTTCGGAGGAGTATGGTAACTAACATTGTGACACGAGAATTTTATATATATTAAGATAATTTTCGGCAACTAGGTGCCTACCCTTGGTGCCATGCGAAATACCAAACGAATATACTGGAAACCATTTTATTTTAGTGTAGTTTTGTCTTATGTTCAAAGTGAGAGCACAAAATAAGGAAAACTCTACCTTCAAGGGAAATGCCTAATTGAAGGCCACTCCATGATTTTTGTGGACTCTTCAGAATTTAATGGCACGGTAAGACTAGATATTGTACCTTAGGGAAGTACTAAGTAACATTATAATGTCACAATCGTGCCCAAAGGACATTTAAGCAGTCCTTTTGTAAATTAACACTGAAATAAATTATTCGTGACGCCATTATAGGTACGATTAACCAAGTTCCCATCGGTTGAGTTATAAGCCACGTAAAAATCTGAATGAAAGGTTTATAAAACTAATTAAGGAGATACTAAGGCTTTTGGTATCAAGGGTTAATAAATTAAAATGTACTATAACATAATTTCTAGAAAGACAATAACAGAAACACTAAGTTCAAATAGGCAAAGAGCTCAAATCAAGATGTCATTAAATTACTGACGCCTGAAACATAAATGATAGCAATGACACATATAATAAAAATATTGTGTAGTGGTGTATGCAAAGTGTTCATTAGCTTCGAATGAATTATGTACCAAAAACTTATTATTAATATTAACTCAGCTGACGACCTCCGTGGTCGAGTGGCGTACGCACCGGTTTCAAGGTGTCGCTAGCTCTGAGGTCCCGGGTTCGATCCCCGGACGCGTCAATGTAGAAAATCACATTTTTACATTGCCTTAGGTCTGGGTGTTTGTGGTACCTTCGTTGTATCTGAATTCCATAACACGCGTGCTTTAGCAACTTACTTTGGGTTCAGAACAATGTATGTGATGTTGTCCGCATTTATTATTTATTTATAGCTATTTCCATCGAAAATTTGCGTTTTTCCATCGAGCAACATCAAACATGTTTTTAGTTTGTTCTTTTCGTATCTGGATTCAAGTTACTGACGTCTCTTCTTCGTCACGTTCGCAACATTTGAAAGTTGTCAGTACATCAGCTGACATTCGATGCAATTGATTGACGGGTTTCATGTGAATTTTACAGAATGCAGTACTGTCCTGTCACGAAACTAGACACTAGACACTAGTCAATAGTTTCGAGTTTCATTTCATTCGTTATCAGTTACAATGTATATGAATACGAATATGTACTGCAATAAAGAATTAAGTTTGAGTTTGAATGGATGGAAATGTTTAATAAATGTTGTGTAAGTAGACATTTTTATACGAATATTAAATTAATAGTAACTACAGCAAGCCAAAATAATTTTACGTAATTAGTATGACATCGTAGTAATTGGTACAACTTTTGTCTATCAATATAAAAACATCATACCAAAGGTCAATAAATTACGAATGTGTCATTTTTTCTTACTGAATGAATTTATTTAATAGATAATAATTGCAAAATGCTTCACAATTGTTTTCATGAAACATCAGCTAAGAAATGCTTACTATAAATTGTTTAATTAACTAATTGCCTAGTTTGTGGGCAAATAGGTAATGATGAAATTATTACCTGCGTTGGTTAAGCTGGGCCGCGGTGTGACACATAATGATTATTCCACGAATATTCTCATTTCATAGAACATATTTGTAATGAGCTGTTAGTCCCGATTGATATGAATCCGTCTGTAAATGTGAAATTAATGTTCTAATTACAAAAACATGATGTAGGTAGTAAATGAGTATGTGTCAAAACAATAATAACACATTGCGATGCGAGGTTTATTTTCACAGATTCACAAAGGTGATTGACACTTTTAACCGACTTCAAAAAAGGAAGAGTTACTCAATTCGACTGTATTTTTTTGTTTGTTACCACAGACAGAACTTTTGACTGGGTGAACCGATTTTGATGATTCTTTTTTTATTTTAAAGCTGGTGCTTCCCTTGTGGTCCCATTATTTTGGTCCAGTGTTGACAGTGGTATTTATAATTTATAAGAAATAAATATAAGACTTATTTTGAAGTCGGTTTTTTTTTGTTAGAATTATAGTAGAGACTACTTAATCTGAGCTTATGAAGATCAAATTCCTTTGTATGTACAATTAAAGTAGCAAGAATAAACTCTCAACTACCTAGAACCTTACATTACCTACAGTCAATACAAGGTTCTTGGTAGTAGAGTCTCACTGAGTATCGTTTTCTTAGTAACTAGCTTCTCCTAGTTACTTAGGACAAAGGTGACCTTTCATTATAACCTCTGTTGACTGGACTCTTGAACTAAAACAAATGAGAACTATTTTTATACAGTTCTGAAAAAAGAACAATTTATTCTAGGATGAAGAAATAGGATGTTAAAGCAAGGTCCTTTTAAAGAAATGCATAATATTATCGTCCGCTATTTAGACAACGTCTCGAATACGAGCTCGTCAAATTGTCTGGGCAGGAACGCAGGCAATTTAAATATCCTACTCGGCTACTCTGGATAGAATTTCAATATTTTTCATACATTATTTGAGTAGAATTTTTATAAGAATATCTCAAGTGCTTAATAAAACATACTCGTGTCAGCTGCATTTTGTAAAGAATTGCTTTAATTATGTTTTGCGTGACTAATATTGAACGTTTTCCTAAAAAGTAACAATGGCGTTACGAAATATGGGCTTAAAATATAAATATTACCTTAAAGCCTGGGAAAGCAGTCAAAGCCTGCAGGCTGTGTAGAATTCTTCCAAACCAAAAGTGCCCTGATAACATACATACGTACACACATACATATAATCACGCCTCTTTCCCTTGTAGGCTAGGCAGAGACCACTTCTTTCCACTTGCTACGATAACGAATTGAAAAAATAAGTTAAAGGGCGACGATCCCTTAAACTTCTATTAACCTTATCTTAGTCTCAAATCTGGGCGCATAGTCACTCATTGCCATATTGCAGAACAAAAATAAACAATAGTAAAAGAAGAGTCCTTTATCCTTTATCGCACTTACAGGTGCGGCAGCACTGACCTACATGTTTATTAAACTGAACAGAACACTGATGCCTCATTTACCTACAAGATACTAAACCTACTTTTTAGGGTTCCGTACCCAAAGGGTAAAACGGGACCCTATTACTAAGACTCCGCTGTCTGTCTGTCTGTCTCCAGGCTGTATCTCATAAACCGTGATAGCTAGAAAGCTGAAATTTTCACAAATGATGTATTTCCGTTGCCGCCATAACCTATAACATATAACACATAACCTATAACATAACATACTAAAAATTAAAAAAAAAGAATATTAAGGTACACTGCGTTGTAAAAATACATTTAAGACAAGTTCCATAAGGTCGTGATTTTCTATTATATATGATAGTACGGAACTCTTCGTGCGCGAGTCCGACTCGCACTTGGCCGGTTTTATTTAATAAAGTTGTACAACAATAGGGCGAAGTAACAAACAAGTAACAATAAGGTCCTCCGTATGGACCCGGAATGACCACATTCTAGGTATAATACTTTCATCAGTACACTGAATGTAATAGCATTGTTGCTCGGATTACCTGTTTAACTAATTTGCATAATATAAAGTACGTAGCTCTTTGGGTCACTGGAATTGGCACAGTTTAGGTGGTTTAGAAATAATACAAAGGAAAATAGGAGACTGCAGAACAATCCCAAAAAATGGGAATTAAGAATTAAGCAGAATATACTTGCGCTGTTTTTTCCTAAAAACTATGTTATTAAAATTTTAGGTAATTACTAAGAAGTTGTTTAGTTTTTCTAGTAAGTATGTTTCACAGTATACACATTTATACAGTGTACCTACAATCTACATAGAATCTGGTCCGAAGGTTTTATATAAGTATTTTTTAAATTATTTAAAGATGTCTTATCTCATCCGCTATAGTTCTACGTTGCCCCAGACTCTCAGTGAGTAGAGATAATAAATTCCCGCCCCACCTGCAAGGGACCCTCTTTTCTCAAGAAATAAAAGTTGCTGAAAAACGGACCCTTTGTATATTTTTTTCAGCCTTCAATTTTTTATGTTTCATCAGTCTTTGTCTTTGGATATAACTCGGTTATTATACCCTGTTTCTATTGTATTATGGTGATTACGATGCTGTAGAATAACCTTTTATTTAATAGTATTTTCAGAGCAACGATGGTTTATACAAACTGGTTCTAAAGTCTTATATTTTTGATCTTCGATATTTGTCAAACTGAATACTATCGAAACTGTTTAGTTTCCAGAAAAGGGTTTATAAGTTTTGTCTGCAAAAAAATTACATAATTTTACATGACATCCGATGTAAAACGTAACGTAACGTAAAACGAGGACTATAAAAGCGAAACTAAACCTACGTATATCACTTGAAAATGCAAACTAAACACACACGATATACGTCTTTGGAAAACAAGTTTTCATATTCAGAGTTCTCGAAAGGCGTCTTACGGTCGTCACTCAGCCTGTAAGTGAAGAGACGGCACTCGTATTTAGATAAGTCCTCAAAGTGACGTCACGAGAGTTGGCTGTCAATACGACAGCTTACCGTCAATGGGAACAGAGCATGGGAACATGGGATGGCTTTATGAATTTAGAAATATTTCGAAGTAGATTTTATTTAGGATGCGAGAAATCCGAATTCTTCAAAATTTCCTATAATTCAGATACTCGTAGTGCAGAATCTTTTCCAAATATCGAGACAGTATTCAGTCGTCCAAATTTTCTGTATCCGGATACGTAAAGATGCAAAAAGTGCAAAGCTTTTAAAACATGGTCTCTTCGTTAAATATAAAGATGCATTTATTTGTGTAAAATGTGGCACTGTGTAACATTTAAAATGGCGGTGTTTCAATATAATTATTGGGAATATGTGAAAGTAATTTTTTAATTGTGATTTTTTTTTTCATGATAATTTTGTCACATATTCTTAGTTTCAATTTCAGGCAAAATAACAGCCATATAGAATTATCGTCTGGATATTATTTTTGGGTCTTATTGACATAATTATACTTTCTAAGACATCGCGTCTACCTTCATGGGATTACAACCGAGATGGTAAGCCTGCATGTTCGACTGAGTTTATGCTGAAGTGGAGAGGATAGTTAATGCAGATAGATTAGGTGCAGGTGTGTTTGTGAGTTGCGGACAGGTATGTTTGTTCGGAACGCGCGCTCCATCTGCAGGTGGTGCTAGTCCGAAGTTACTGAGTGACGTAGTTTGGCGATTTCTAAGTCCTTTAACTTGAGGATAGTGTATAATGTCCGAATTCTGGAATGAAACTTAGCTTTAAGACGTTCTCAAATGTCTTTATGTCTCTAATTTATACTTAAAAGTGACAGAAATATCGCCAGACTTAACGACGATTTCAAATATTGAGTATAAGGCCATAAGCGATTTGCAGCCTTGCGATTACATGACGCCTTTTTTTTTGTTTAATAGCTTCGTATACTGACGAGACAACAAACTATTATTAAATAAAAAATATAACATAACATACCATCACGCCTGTATCCCCGAAGGGTTAGGCAGAGGTGTACCAATGTACACCCACAGTTCGCCGGTTTAGGTCCCATGTAATAAGGGGTGAGCCTATTGCCACTAACCGGGCACAAATCTAAACCCCGACCTTTTTTCATAGAAAACCCAATAACACCTTAGTCGACTTGGGAATCGAACCCAAGACCTCTAGCGTAGCATTCGCGCTTAGACCCACTAGGCCAACGAGGTAGTAATTATTAAATAATGAATACTAAAGATTATTTTAGGTACCTGTGACTGGGTTAAGATAATTTTGCAGTAGACTTCTCAATCAATGATTTTGATTTTGATTGAACAGGTGATTTATTGCAAGACAGTTATTAGCAACGTAAGTGGCGGAGTGAAACATACTTCAGTATCGACAAAAATTGTTCAAAAGTAATTCGGGTTCTTTTACTTGATAATTGCTGACCTATATAGTAAAGGTGTCTGAAGTTACTGAATAAAGTCAATATTGTTTTATCCAGTTTCAAAGGACCAAGTATTGAACTAGTTAAGCATTCAAAGTGAAGCCATTTGATAATTTTATACTTGTCCCGTTACCTGAATACTGATGAAATCTGCTGGCTATAGATGTGAAAACTGGGAGTTACAAGACTGCTTAAAATACTTAATGATTGTGGGAACAAAAATGTTGTCGTAATTGTCATACGTAATTTATTGTATGTATTTAAAATAAGCATGCACAATTTTGCGTTATGTTGCATTCTAACAATAGTTGTCATGTAGCATGTCAGGAAGCATCCTGATAATCTGATAGGTACCTACGCTTTCGTGTGTTCAAATCTGAAACAGACGTCACAGTAATAATGTGGTCTGCTGGCATTCCAATGAACATTTAACTAACCCGAAAACAGTCCTGACATTAGGTTTTACTCGTCAGTTGATTTACATACGCTGCAACTTCAACTTTCGACCGCATAATCCGTAGACAAAGCATTCATAATGAAAGCGTTTGAACCATTTCATCGGGATTAAACTCTGTCACAATGTCTGGCGTTGAAATGCGATGCATAATGCACAGTATTAAAATATTAAAGAATCTCGTAATGGTTGTGGCGGGAGTGGGCGCGACGCCAACGCCGCTTTCACCACACTTTGCCGTTTTAAACCCGGAGACATAGATTTGAATAGTTATGGGGTGAGGCGGGACAAGTTTGCTGCCTACGCCGCCGGTGCATCCGAGCGCTGGGAATTTTATGGAGAACACTTCCTGAGCTTCACCTTGAAATGTATAAAGTTTGAGTTTGTTTATCGTTGATATGATCTGTTTTTCTATGTTTTCTCGAAATACGTGCAATATTTTATTTAAAAACAGTTTCGTATATGTAATAATATTTTAATTATTGTCTTTCTCACCGAGGTACAAACCGAGATTACATTTTATTCTTCTTAGTATTTTTCTAGTATTATGTACTCGTACCTATTTACTATAAATAACGTATGAAAAACATAACGTCTTCTCATATTTATAATTTTACAGTACCTGTTATAATATCGTACCTGAAAAAAGGCAAACACAACGAAACCAAAATACGAGTGTAGTCGAAATAATTTAGCATACTACGTTAAACATTCATGGTACGAGTTTCAAAACTAAATTCAAATAACATCTAAGGAACACAAATAATGGTATAAAACATGTTTATTTTCGAACTATTACCTCTGCGGAACTCATTGGAACTTTTCAAAGTTAAACTATTCAATGAAACTAAATGCCAGTAGTTTTCGTGGACTTTTGCTGTAGCATAAAATGTTTGAGGGATTTAATGTGTAATATACATGATGAGAATAAAGTTGAAGGTTGGGCTTTATTGCAAGCCTTGTGACGTAACTACTTTTTTTACTTGGTAGTGTTATGTTATGTGGAGTAAAGTATATTGTGTGTGTGAGTGATGATTAGAAGCAAGTAGGCAGTTGATGGTAGCAATGCGCATTCATTTTTAACTTAGTCTCATTTATTGTGTGTATTACTGCACTAGCTGGTTGAATATTATCGGGATGGAAATTACAAAATGTCCAATGCATTACCCTGTGTGCCAAATTTTATGTACCACCTGCTCACTACTGCCTACCTACTAAATATCTGTTAAATTTCCTACTCTTTGAACATCTCATATGTTTTTAATACACGTATATTATGAACGAAGATACCTAGCTCCACATTAATTTAACTGAGTGCTTGACTTGTCTGGTCCACAGTGTGACGTTTTACGAAATTTGCTGTCTCATGATTAATTTTACAAATTTTACAGTATAGATAACTTTGTTGACGGAAATTATGTAAGCAGGAACCGTGCCAGTAGGTTATCCGATAGGTTTATGGTCTCACATGGGATTTGTAAATGGGATATTGTTTTTTTTTCGTGATAAAAATACCCGTATGGTCTAACGAGGAATTATGAAACGGTTTCCTGATTAGTTCAATGAAATAGTCTCTTAAGTTTCTTCTCGTAAGTCCAAAGAAGGAAAATAGGATAGCCAACATGTTAATTGGAGGAAGCATTTATAAATTTGGGAGTGTTTTCGAGGAGGGATACGTAATTTTTTTTTGTTTTTATTTGGACGTAGGGTCTGTAGTTTTCTAGCCTGTGACCTGTAGAAGGCGCTACATTCCAACGGGGTGTCTAGTTTTAAGTTATCTTTAAGTCTTAGGATTAGATTATTTATACTTTTGTTAATTTATTATTTAATTTATTGTGGTACCTTACGAGGCTGTCTTGGCGCACCAGCGCAAAAGCCTTATGAAATAAATGATTAAAAAAAAAAGCCCTTTACAAACATATGGTTATTTCAGGCATATTATGCACTAATGAAAAGTACCGTCAATTCAGTGTAGGAACCATTTATTTGCCGCTCAGATATTAAACGATAAAACGCTTAATTCTTTAATTTAAAAATTATACATTTTATATTTATACAGGTGTGTGAAAAAATATGATACCAAAATAAATCCTACAAAAACATGACGACCGACATTTTTATCGCACCCTAAAAACAGATGCGAATCAATGTAAGCTTATTAACGTGCGATATAACAGGGTGTTGTTAAATTGATACAAATTAGCGATACACACGGATTTTAATTCCGCACTGCGGCTACAATTTGCGACGGCATAATGTGAGCTATTTTCTCGTTGAATATTTAAAACGAGTGTAATCTTTGCCAATTAGGACGTTAAGTGTTAGTTTAAAACTGTTTGCTTTTAATTTTGGTGGCTTTTCAGTTGGTTTGTGTTTTTTCGTGTGTAATTTGAAGCCTTTTTTACCGCCTGTACAGTTCCATCTAATATTGACTACAATATGGTTTGTTTGTGAATTTAACGAATATACATATTTCAATGAAATAAACAAGAAAATAATTATGTAAGTAGATACATAAAGAAGTAACGAAATTTAGCGAGGGTAAAATGTATGTTTTTTACAAGACCTAATTGAAACCTAAGTTTATTATAACAAGACATCAGGTGGGGTGCAAAATACTCAACTTCACAAAGTTTCTTCAAATTGGAATCTTATATAGGAATTTATTCACCTTAATCAAAAGAGGCTTATTAATAGCCTCCGAAAGTAATTCAAGCATATTAAAAAGTCACACGTGTGTACATTGCTCGTTATGTGCGCAACGAGAACGGGTGTGAGCATATGTTGCGCGCAATGTAAATCATAACTGTGGTTACGAGTTGGAAGTTGGTGTCTAACTCTGCCAGGCCCGTGGGAATTGTTTGCAGTTTGTTCCATGTTTTTGCTACAAAGATATTATTGTATTATTGTGAAGCTTTCGTTTAATGTGAAGTGATATGAGTTAGTTGATGGAAAGAAGGATTAAAAACTTTCTGTATAAAAAATATAGCTTGCCACTCAAAGTACCAAAATTATATAATGATAACTCTTGAATACGGTGGTAGGCAGATACTTTACGGTAAATAATAGGATAAGATTGATTTCAAACATAGTGAAAGTCAACGACTTCATAATTTTACAATTAGGTCCAAAATTACCACTTTAGAAGTTAGGTTAAAGTTTAAATGTTTTCATATAACACAACTCTTAGACTGGTCAGCAATGACAAAGCTCTTCTAAACTCTCAATTTTATTGGAAAAGAGTGAGAAATACAATATCAAACGTGTTTTCTAAGTCAGAAAACTCTCCGCATACGTTTAAAACTTAGTGCCTACGTAGTTAGAAAAATACAGAACAAAATTTAAGTAGTTTTATAGTTGAACATGGGTCGACTTTTACAAGCACTTAAAGTTTCCCCATAAATATTGACATCACTTGTAGCTTCGCTATTCATAACATGTGTTCCGCTGACCCTTTTTTGTTACATTTGTTAAAGGACTCAGCAGTATGGAGTTTTTCTAACTTGTTATATTTGGGACGCTGTGGTCTTTAATTTTCCTTTTGTATACTTAAAACTTAATTTTATATATTTAAGAAGAAGAATGCTCACTTATTCTTATTAAAACATAACTATATATGAGCAAAAGTTTTTACCGGGATAATCTTCTTCGACATTAATTTTATTCGCTGAATAAATTGGTCTCGATTGAAGTAGTGGAACCAAAAAAGGTAGCGCAAAAAATTGGATTAGTATAAATCAAAGTTGTAGCTAAGAAGCTCAAGCCCACTTGTTCAGAAAACAAAGGTGTCACATAGATATCCAAAAAATAATACGGGTACCAAGTTAAAATCTAAAATGTGTGGAAATTTATAACATCAGGGGTAAATTTAAAACACAAAACTACATTTTCTATACAATTACGGTGTGAAAGGACCGTTAAAAAGTCTCTTTCATGACCAGCTCATAATAAAAAGATAAAAATGTTCCCAAGGAGGTTGAGTTTTATTTCAAGGGGTAAGATTTTAAACACGGTTTAAACTATAATACTGGATTATTAACTGCATCCAAACTTAAACTATTAAGTTTGAATTTCGAGCGAAGTTCGAATCGTGGCTAGGGGTAAATATAGTGAGGAAGTTTTTCTCGTCTCCTTCTTACTATTACTTAAGAACAGAGAAAAACACAAGCAGATCTAATAACTTAGAATCACAAAGCTAAGATTCGTATTCGTATTACTTTTCCGTTTAAACCAGTGCGCAGTAGCCTCATCAGTTTATTTCGGACTCTAATATACGATCAATATAATATCAAAAACTAACTTAAATTAACAGCGACTTAAAAATTTCGAGTGTAACATGGCTAGTTAATAACCGAGACCGGTACTTTAGCTAACTAAGACTATATTTAGGTTTAGTTTAGGATTATACGTGAATGCGCGGAAGTTTGCAGCGCATACACAGATTAAACCCGCCGAGATAAAGTGCTGACAAACTGCATTGCAGTTTAGGACTAGAAATGTGTATTGTAGGAGTGCACTACATGTAGGATGCAATAAAATATTTAAACATAAGTATCTATTTGTTTGAATGTCTGGAGATTTTGGAAATGCCCTTTTAATTTTAATTACTCTTTGATTCGAGTTTTATTATACTATCGAAACTGAAAGTCTTGTAGATCATCTATGTCTGGCAGGTAAAGATTGGCGTCGGTCATGATAGGCGTCGGTCTTGGTTGGCGTCGGTCTAGGTCAGCATCGGTCTTGGTCGGAGTCGGTCATGATACGCGTCGGTCTTGATCGGCGTCGGTTTTGATCGGTGTCGGTCTCGGTAGGCGTCGGTCTCGATAGGCGTCGTCCTCAATAGGCGTCGGTCATGATAGGTGTCGGTTTCAATAGGCGTCGGTCTCGGTAGGCGTCGGTCATGATAGGCGTCGGTCATGATAGGCGTCGGTCTTAGTCGGCGTCAGTCAGTGTAGGCATCGGTCTTGGTCGGAGTTGGTCATGATAGGCGTTGGTCTTGATCGGTGTCGGTTTCGGTAGGCGTCGGTCTTGGTAGGTGTTGGTTTTGGTTGGCGTCGGTCTTGATAGGCGTCGGTCTCGATAGGCGTCGTCCTCGGTAGGCGTCGGTCATGATAGGCGTCGGACTCGGTAGGCGTCGGTCATCATAGGCTTCGGTCTTGGTAGATGTCGGTTTTGGTTGGCGTCGGTCTTGGTTGGCGTCGGTCATGATAGGCGTCGGTCTTGGTCAGCGTCGGTCTTGGTAGGCGTCGGTCTCGGTAGGCGCCGGTCTCGATAGGCGTCGTCCTCGGTAGGCGTCGGTCATGATAGGCTTCGGTCTCAATAGGCGTCGGTCTCGGTAGGCGTTGGTCTCGGTAGGCGTTGGTCTCGGTAGGCGTTGGTCTCGGTAGGCGTTGGTCTCGGTAGGCGTTGGTCTCGGTAGGCGCCGGTCATGATAGGCGTCGGTCATGGTATGCATTGGTCTTGGTCGGCGTCGGTTTTGATCGGCGTCGGTCTCGGTATGCGTCGTCCTCGGTAGGCATCGTCAATCGTTCTTCATTCATTATTTTTATATAGGTTTTTTTATCTTTCAATATGCCTATGTCTCCTTCATCCTATTGACCCGTAAAAATAATCTTAACACATTAAGTTAACATCGTTCAGCTACATTTTAACATCGGCGAGAGCTCGTCGAACTTAGTTTATAGCTCAGCCGTAAACGGGTTCGATTCCCGACGTTGAACAAAGCAATAAAAACGCGATAAATGTGCTCTACAAAGATCAATTCGGTGTTTATAGTTTGCTTTACATAAAATAGACGATTTCAAGTTTGGTCTTTATCTTTGAACTTTGTCGTTAAAATGTCAACAGAACTTATAATGGTGCAAAAAAAAAATGACATGTTCTTTTTAAAATGAATTAAAGTAACGGTATTGACGTTGGATGGTAGTGGATATATTAAAATTTGTTCTTAAAGGTTTTGACCTTTAGCAAATAAAAATCTTTGTTATATTCTAGCCATGAATCGCAAAGGTGTCCCGTTTTTGAAGATGTTTGGAAGCAAATTTAATGGTGTGCATATAAACATTACATAACATACCATCACGCCTGTATCCCCGAAGGGTTAGGCAGAGGTGTACCAATGTACACCCACAGTTCGCCGGTATGTTTAGGTCCCATGTAATAGGGGGCGAGCCTATTGCCACTAACCGGGCACAAATTCAAACTCCGACCTGCTACTGAGAATTTCATAGAAAAACCCAATAACACCTTGGTCGACTTGGGAATCGAACCCAAGACTTCTAGCGTAGCAGTCGCGCTTAGCACCACTAGGCCAACGAGGCAGTCTAACATCAATGAAGTTACATGTCTGTGTTCCATAGACTACTTTTTTTTAATTTTTACATTTTACTGGACGTAAATATCGCTGCCATCTTCATTTAACAACCTTATTACAGTAAGAGTTCCTGTTTTCTTGTGCTTGTCAAGTCTTCCCGATACGTTGATGGACCAATCCTTAAAATACATCGTTTCTGCAGCCGTCTTTTCGTCATCGTAAAATTTTAATCAAGTTTATCGTCAAGTAGGTCTTACAGAAGGCTATGGAACTCAACTGTATATCTAATGCAAAGATGCAAGGTTCACAAAAGCCTAAACAGATATTGATATAGCAAAACTCGTAAAAAGTACGGAAGAAATCCGTTTTTACGACCCATGAAAAGTTTTTTATATAATTTATTGATTCTAAGGCAATCGGGGCTGATGAAATAACTTTTTTATACCAACACTAATGTGTCCGGTTTTACTTCCGAGTTGGGATTTTATATAAAGTTACTGTGACCTATTTAAAAGGCTTTTTTGTTTAACCAACGTAAATGCAATAACAGTAAAAAATGGTGACTAAGCCTGGATTCTTTAGGATCTAAAATCGCAAGTTATCAAGCGATCTTCTTTTATTTATATCTCAGGAATGGACTTAATGATAAACACTAACATATTATTAAGCCTTTACTACATGTATATACTTAAGTGTAAATACCCAAACAACCAAAGTTTCGTCTAATTTTAGTTTGAATGGCTCTACATAAACGCCTGTGGTCGTGTCCTGTCTGAGAAAATTAATTAAAAGCCAACAAAAGGAGATATAGATATTCCAATTTTCGTAGAAATTACTTTCATCTTTTATTTCGACAGATGTCATTTATTAATTGTCTTGTCGTAATTGAATAAGAAATGGTAATAAAAATCCTATTAATTTCGGTGCAGGTGTTTATTTGAATAATTTGGTTTGTACTGTATTAATTTAAATAAATAAATTGATTCTATAAATACGAAGTTTCTACAATCATAAACAAAATATCATACCTGCACTGTGTAGGTATGATATTTTGTTTAACTTAAATATCAAGTTTAAATTAGCTAACTTTTATGTTAATATCTAGGTACTCATATATTTATCATTAAAATCGATAACCTCCACATATTTAATAATTATATCATGGAATTTGCACGAGCATGCTTTTGTGCGAACCTTGGACAGCGCAATATTAGTTCCAACACAAGCGAGGCACAACTATTAATTGCGAACAGCTGTAACTTTACCCATAGTGTTGTAATTCACCAGGTAAGTTGCAACAAAGTGTAAGTACCGATTATTAATGGCACTTTAGGTACCCTGAATTTGTACTGTTCCTGTCTTATTACCAATATCGCCAGGTGTTTGAACGAGGTCAGTTGCGGCTTATATCCAAGCTTGGTTTTACATAATTATGAAGCGGAATGTAGGCTAAACGTTAGCTTGAGGTTTAGTGTTGTAATTGAGAATCGCGGCAGGAAAATTTAATTAGCATGTGGACCTGTGAAATTTCTGCGACGTTAATTAAATGTAGAAATATAAAATTTACTTAACCCTAGAGACTTAAGCTATTAGAGTTCATATTTTGTGTGTAAACATGCTATTGCTAGACTACCTATATGAAATAAAGATAATTCTAACTGATGGAAAACTTAGCCCGGTCGTTGACCCGACAGCTGGCATTGACTAATGCTCGTATTTTCTCTCTGAGAGGAGGATTTTGCCTGCAGCGGTAATGTATAAGAAACTTATTTATTTACTATAATACCAAATTGAAAAATACAGCTTTCACACGTGCAATCTTTTCACAAAAAAATAAATTAAATTTTCTTTGGAAAAACAAAGTATCCTTTTGTTAAAAAACAAGGCATAAAGTTATTGTATTTTTATTTTAAGATTGTTCGTAAAGGTTTTTATTTTTTGTCCTTAAAATGTTCAGGTACTTACGTATTTTGTTTTGCGTCTTAACAACTGGGAACCTCATAAAAAAAGCTCTGAAACTTTTCCTCAGGTATTAAGTTTATAGAAAAGTTTTGCAGCAAGAAAAATTGTGGGCAAGAACTAAAGTTGTAAGTATTATAAGTATTATTATATAAAAAAAAAATTGTTGGTCTTTTTGTACGTTAATAAATTATTTTCCATTTGCATTGGGAATAATTATTATGATACATCATGTCAATGTAGGTAATTTCTGATTTATGCTGAATTTAACAGTGCATAATGGTATAATGATGCAGTTTAATTTCCTCAAATGTCCATTAGTTTCATGTTCTTATAAATAGTGTTGGTTTTCTAAGATGTACTACCCGTATTATTTATTACAACAAATATGTTAAAGTTTAGCTAATAAAATAAATTAAAAAAAAACCTGTTACTTATAATTTTAGGTCAAAACAAACATAATTATGTGCATATTTACTTATTTAAACAAAGTGCGTCATACACCACATGAAATAACATAACACAATCATTAATTCATTTCTATCATTAATTTCCACAAACACGAAATTTTGACAGCTAGTCAAGTTCGTGTATTATCCCTACCTAAACGTCAGTTCCATTTAGTTTCCAGTTTACGAACTACCATCAAGTTTCATACGTCGTGCCGCGTAAAGTTGAACATGTTCGTAGTTTTAGTCCGGACTTTGCCATAGTTTAGTCTTCGTAGGCCAACACTGACACCGGTGGAAGTTATTAACAGTGTTATTGAGACAAATTTGAAGTCCCAGTTTGTTGGTTCTTTGATGCTGTGGGTTTTTGGTGGGTGGTCGTGGAAGTTGATTGGGGTTTTGGGGTTGGTTGCTTACAGCTGTTTGGATTTGGTCAGCTGTTTGGGTTTGATAGACAGTTGAAATGAACCGGGATTGAAAAGATTTTTCTCTATAAGCCCTGTTGAATTGCTAGTGAATACAAAGAATTAGTGATTGTATGCTTGTGTATCGGCAGCCACATTACTTGTCCCTAAAGACGTAATCTTTGAAGAACGCGAAGAGTGAATAGTAGCGCATCCATATCTCGGACCTACATTGATTTAAAGCGTCCCCTTTACGAGTTATTCAGGATTAAAAATAAGTGTTCTGTCATTGGATTTGACCACATTTTATTCCGCATTATCCACTTTTATGGTTTATTTTTATATTACCTTGATTCATCATTCAGTTTGGTCATAAATATTTTTGCATAAACATAATACCAGTTATTGCCCTGATATTATCTAAAATACCTAACAATATAAATTCAAGTAAATACGAAATCAGAATACAGCGGGTTCAGGATCAGGGTTCAACGATATTTAAAATAATTGTAGACATAATTAAGAGCCTAAATAAACATGTATCTGTGTATACAACACGTTCCAGACCAATCATAATAGCTACCTGAGGGCTATCATTATAAGACCTCTATTAACAAATCACTCGCATTTATGTTATTAAAGAATGGCGAGTGATCTTTAATTGTATTTTATTCCATACAAACTCATAACTGAAAGCAAAACGACCAGAGTCTTTATGCATCAAAATCCAAAAATAAACTATTTCTATTAAAAATAATCATGACTTGAATGACTGCTTCATCTTTCTAGTTTGTTAAATGAACATTCGAGGGCTTCACTTAAGTTAGCAGTTATTTGGTAAATGGATCAGTGAATCGTTAATCTTACAGCATCATTAACGTCCCACTGTTCCACTGTAACAATATTTTTGTCACATTTCTTCCTCCTTTTCATCATTTTCCTTTATTGAGAAAGAGAGAGAGAGAGAGATTTTGATGAAGCCATTTTAAACAAAAACAAAAATAATTTTGTAAAAACACTCGCAATTATAGCGTAACATAATTTTACGAGTGATTTGAAAATAGTACACTAGATGGATTATTTTGAGTGCGATACACATTAACACGAAATTTATTCGGGACTTAATGAGTACCCTCGAATTACAGCACTAAAGACTTTAATAAGTAATTTTATTGGGATTACAGATGTAATTAAAAGTAGCTAGACCCTAGTATTTTAAGAGCTACTAGAATATAGTTCTGGTATGTAAAGTAGATAAGTACCGAATGATTTTCGAAAACCAACCCTTGTAAGTTTTTTATGTTTGCTGATTCATGTATAGGAGCGCATATGGAGTTTTCTCTAATACTGTGATAATATAATTAACGCAATCCATAATTTTAAAGAAATCTCTTAAATAACCATGCCAGGTCTCTTGTATACCAAATATTGGTTATTTTTGAAACAGAAACTTGATTAAATAACAGCATATTCTAATAGCATTATGGCCACGAACGAACAATTTAAAACTACACGTTTTTGTCACGGATCCCTGCGGTTGGAAAAACCGACGAACCAAATAAAATGTTTTAGTTCCACCGCGAATGTAATTGAACTTTTAATAAATTCAAACCAGCTCAGTGGCGTGAACAAACAACAGATAGGCATAAACATTGAATTTTTTCTGACGTATCGGTTTTATGTCCAAGTTGAAACAGCGTCGCGAATAAAGTATATTGCTGACTGTGATTGATCAGGTTTATTGGGTAACTCCAAATCGGCAAATAGTTTGTAGGGGGAATTCTTAAACGCAGATCAATTTAGATTTGATGTGAGTGGTTCATAGCTAAAAGGTCTAAACTTCAGACAGTACAGTATGACGGAGCGACCTAATGTTATTCTTAGCCTTATAAACTAGGAAATGCCCGTGGCTAGACATCACTTAGTTATTCGATACTTTCTGGTTTTCCAAAATTGCTGATAACCATATTAATATAATAATTAGATATTTTTAACTTTTCATTGAACATACATTATCATCTCCCGAGCCTTTTCTCACACTTTATTGGGCTCGGCTAACAGTCTTACCGGATTCAGCTGAATACCGTATTTTACATGGAGCGACTGCCTATCTTACCTCCACAACCCATTTTACTGGGAAACACAGTATCCCATAGTAAGACTGGTTGTCAGAATTGACTTAACGACTGTCAAAGGTCAACGTATGACAGTCTGGACCTACGGCTTAACGTGTCTCTCTCCGAGTCACGGAGGGGTCTCGGTATGTTTAGAAAACGGTCACCCATCCAAGGACCAACCGCGGCGAGCGCGGCTGAACCTGTATTATCGGTGAAACCGTACGGCTTAGACTTAGCCACGAGCCCCTCACTTTTCATTGAACATACGATTATGGGATTTGTAAAAAGTTTTTGTCTCATTGAGCTTAGTTCCTTGAATGCAAAAGCAGTTAGGATGCTAGTCAAGTCATAATCTCCTCTTGACCTTATTTATATGGGACGAGGGCAAAATGTATTGTTCTACTTCCAATTATTCCTCTCTTTGTTACATCAGCAAGCTATAAATGTTATTTTACCCCAAATTGCTAACGTTCAATTCTTTAAGCGTCCTATCTAATCCGGATTACAGGCAAAATCTATCCAATATTTAGTAAGGCGCGCATTAACCAGATTTAACCAGTTTACATAGCAAGCAACGTCCGGATATTTTGTTGTTCCCCGGTTTTGACTGCATAATGGAACGGATTTCAATATTTTAATATTTATAAGCAATTCGTTTGTTATTGGGCGGCTGCTCCTACAGTGAGTTATTTTTTTAAAAGGACCACCGCTTTTTTAAGGGATTTTTAAGGAAAATCTGCGAATCTCACGCTATTATTTGCATTTGAATTAATTTTAGGAGAGGGATCATAAAAGGGGCATTATACTAACAACAAACAAAGCCGCCGAGGACGTCCAGCCTCGACCTGCTTCAAACAAAAGCTATCGATGCAGCATAAAAGACGAGGCTTACATTTTTTTTCCTTTTTATACTTGCCTCCTTACTTTAATAGGCGATGTCAGGAAAAATGTTAGTAAATACTTTAAATAAGTAAAGCTGCACGTTTTCATCCTTTAAAAGCTAAGTTAACCTAAGTT